>JAPZDZ010000024.1:13293889-13310327 GCA_029783805.1 Acanthurus tennentii
AGTGATAAGCAAGAATGAACGACTTGTTTGCTGGAGCATTTAAACACAAAAGTGACTGACTGTGTGTGTGTGTGTGTGTGTGTGTGTTATGTTGAACCAGGAGTGCGTTTCCCTGATGACAGTGCAGATGACGTCCAGAAGCAGAAGCAGCTTCTCAAAGACGCTGCAGCCTTCCTGGTGTCCTGTCAGATCCCATCACTGGTCAGTGGCTCGGATGCTCCCACAGATCCAGATCTTTGACAGGTTGAATTAACTGGTTGTGTGTCAGAGTTAAAAGTTGTGTATGTGTGTTTTGTGACCAGGTTAAAGACTGTTTGGATCACAGCGCTCTGCCCATGGATGGAGCCACACTGACCGAAGCCTTGCACCAGAGAGGCATCAATGTTCGCTATCTGGGCTCTGTCCTGGAGTTTGTGGATAAGACACCTGCCAAAGCCCAGCTGGAGCACTTTTATGTGGGTCTGAGTTCAGCTGCTAATGTCTATCTGTCTTTGTGTTTTGTCATTCTAATATTTCCTTTTTTCATGCGACAGAGAATAGGAATAAGTGAGCTGATCACCAGATGTGCAAAACATATCTTCAAGACATACCTTCAGGTTAGTAATATTCAATACACTTCATCTAACCTCTACGAAGGACAAACCTGCCCCATATATTGATTAATACTTTATTTCGTTGTGCAGGGTGTGGAGTTGTCTGCTCTCTCTGCAGCTGTAAGCCATTTCCTTAACTGCTTCCTGAGCTCCTTCCCTGATGCTGTCGCTCACCTGCCTCCCGATGAGCTGGTGTCTCGGCGCAAAAGCCGCAAACGTCGCAACAGGGTCCCCGGCGGTGGTGATAACACAGCGTGGGCCAGCTTGACACCCAATGAGTTGTGGAAGAACATCGCCTCTGAGGCCCAGAGCTATTATCACTTCACCATACAGTGGTAAGGACTCCATCTGTTAATGTGCAACAAATGTTAGAAGCTATTATTGGTGACAAACATCCTGTCTTGTAATGTTTTTGTTTCAGTGAGAGTGTGGACCAGGTGGTGGAGAAATACGGACTCCAGAAAATCACTCTGCTTAGAGAAATTTCAGTCAAAACCGGCATCCAGGTGAGGCTTTACAAAATCCTTCAATCCTTCTTTATGAAATTGCCTTTATAATGTTTTTTCTACTTTCAATTTGCCTTGTAGATCCTGATTAAGGAGTACAACTTTGACAGCCGCCATAAGCCTGCCTTCACAGAGGAGGACATCCTGAACATTTTCCCTGTTGTGAAGCATGTGAACCCTAAAGCCTCAGATGCCTTCCACTTCTTCCAGAGTGGACAGGCCAAAGTGCAGCAAGGTGAAACATGTTTTTTCGGACAGATTTAATGACTTACAAATTTAAGCACCAGAATGCATAAAAATTTTAACTTTCGGACCTCTGAATATTAATTTGACATACTCTTCCTTTTCATCTCCAGGTTTTCTGAAGGAGGGCTGTGAGCTGATCAATGAGGCTCTGAACCTTTTCAATAATGTGTACGGAGCCATGCATGTAGAGATCTGTGCCTGCCTGCGCCTGCTGGCTCGCCTTAATTACATCATGGGAGACCATCCTGAGGTAGGCGGTAATATGGCAACTTGTACTTTGTCAGCAGCTCTTACACAAACATCCCATTGATTCTCATGCCACTGGATGACATTTGTGCATTACATGCAGGCTCTCAGCAACCAACAAAAGGCTGTTCTCATGAGCGAAAGAGTCCTCGGCATCGAGCACCCCAACACAATCCAAGAATATGTAAGTTATCACGTTAAGTGTTGGAAGTATTTAGCTCAAGCCAAAGATGGTTAACAACCCTCACACTTATTGTTTTCTTCTCTTCTCAGATGCACTTGGCTCTGTACTGCTTTGCAAACGGCCAGCTGTCTACCGCCCTGAAGCTGCTTTATCGCGCCCGTTACCTCATGTTGTTGGTCAGCGGAGAGGACCACCCAGAGATGGCACTGCTAGATGTGAGTTGAGCCTGTGCTCGGGCATTTATGCTGCTTTTTAAGTCTTAAGTCAAACCCAACCTACTGCAGGAAAAGAAGACATTTTGCTGTTCAGTGCTGTTGACTGCTGTCCTGGCTCTTGGCTCTTCTCCTACAGAGTAATATCGGGCTGGTGCTGCATGGAGTGATGGAGTATGATTTGTCGCTGAGATTCCTGGAGAACGCCTTGACCATTAACACAAAGTACCACGGACCCCGGTCCCTCAAAGTGGCACTCAGGTGGGAAGAGCCTCATTATCCATCTGTAGCACTATTTAAAAAAATGACATATGTTAAGTGTGTGTTGTTTTTTTTGTTTTTTTTTCAGTCATCATTTGGTTGCAAGGGTTTACGAGAGCAAGGCTGAGTTCCGCTCCGCACTACAACACGAGAAAGAGGGTTACACCATTTACAAGAACCAGGTGAGCCCTGCAGGACTGCTGGGAACTGACACATGTTTATCATCAGCTTTGATGAATTGAAACCTTGAATGTTTTCTCTTCTCAGATGGGCGAGGCACATGAGAAAACCAAGGAGAGCTCAGAGTACCTGAAGTATCTCACACAACAGGCTGTAGCATTGCAGAGAACCATGAATGAAATCTACAAGAATGGCTCCAACGCCAGCATAATGCCCCTCAAGGTGACTGAGTTGTGACTTATTCATTCATTTTCATTTCATGTTTATTTGAAGGAGACTGAGACAGTGGCAGACAATAGGCACTGTTCCATTTACCTGTGTAAATACCTGTGCATTTATAGCTGCAGCTAGCTTACAGTACCCATCCCTGTCGTTTTCCGTCACCTGTTACTGTTTTACTTTCATCTCCACCACCAAGTACTGATGCAATGTTTTTTCTTCTTTCAGTTCACTGCTCCCAGCATGGCCAGTGTCTTAGAACAGCTCAATATTATCAACGGCATCATCTTTATACCACTCAGGTAAAGTGAGAAACATAGCAGCCTTAACACCTCAACAGATAGCAGTTACTACAGCTGTATTATATTAGGTTTCATTTGATTACTTTAAGAATCTATCACTGAAAATAGCTTCACTGAAAAAGTCAGTTCATAATGAGAAATCTTTTGTCTTCTCACACTCTTTTAATTTTGATCTTGACTGAATGTCTCGGTATTTATCACATGCACAGAAACTTGGGCCCTGTATTGTCGTCTCTACCTTCCTCCATTCTATGAAGTTTGCTGGCTGTTGTTTAAATCCAGGAAAACCACAAATGACCCTTGCATCTCTTTAAAATTTCAAAGTGAAGCTTTATTTAAACCTGCTTAAAGAAACTTTTTTAAATGATTATGAAAAAGTTTCAATTTAAAGGTCCAGTGTGTAGGATTTAGTGGGATCTGTTTGTTAAATACGGCTGAAGTAAAATAAATATTCTGCAATATGTTGTCATTGGTGTATAATCAGTAGTGCCTCCCTCTGGTGCTGTAGAGCTCCAGCATGCTATTTGTGTAGTTATTTATGAGGAATTTGAGTAAGCTATTTTTTAATAGGCTTGAGGCATCAGTGACATCAACAACTCTAAGTGATGTACAGAGAGGCGTTTTTTAACAATCAAGTTACAACTGATATTTCTTATGTAGAAAGCCAAGTTTTTATTAATTTGTTTTTTATTCTGATTTCTGTTTTAGCCAAAAGGATCTTGAGAACCTAAAGGCAGAGGTGCAGAGGCGGCAGCAGCTGCAGGAGCTGGGAAAGAGTGAGGAGCCCGCTGAGGACGGCCCACTGGAGCTGGAGGACAAAATTCCCATTGATTAATGTTGAAGATCCTCAACACAGCTACTTTCTGCTACCGGTGGGGGGGTAGAGAGAGGCCGTGACTCAACAGCCATGTCACTGAGCCTGTGGACCTGAGAACCGAGCAATCAGCATTGAAATAAACAGGGGGAGGGATGGGTCAGGGCAGTCCAGAGAACAAACTGTTTGAACTGTAGGACAAAGGAATACAGAGCAGAAGTTTCCTACATAGTAGGAGGGGGGGGACAGGAGAAAGTACAGAAGACATAGAAATAACGTAACGTGCAATCTGAAAAAAATCCCCTGCCCAAAAACCTGTTGAAGGTTTTAGCTGCTTATGAAAGAGTGTCATGATTGCATATGGAAGAGAGGCTGCAGCCGGGGGAGGGGAGACCAAGGATGACCATGACATTGTATGCCAGAGCCTTATCCACTGTACCATATATTCTCCCAAAAATGCTTCTTCTCAGCTCAAAAGTCCCACAGCGCTGTTAGGCCAGGACCAGATAATTACCCGCCATTCCCTAAATAGCCTTGGAGACCCCCGGGCATGTAGCTGCCAACCCCCCCTTAACGGTGCTCTAAACGTTAAAGCACCTACCCTGTCCTAGAACTCAGGGGTACTTTCTACTGTGCACTAAGACCAGAATACAGTCACTAAATTTGAGATTTTTGAAGTGGGGCTTCAGAATGTAAATTCCCTTCTTTGAGCCACTTTGCAGCAGTCACCCTTCATTCTTCCACGTCCCCTGAGGTTAATTAATGTAAGGGTTTTTTCATTTGTACTTACGACATCCCAGGTGGGTGCCTGCTGAGTCCTATGGTTCCTGATTCTCCAAGCAAGCAAACAATACAGTGACACTTCAGTAAGCTTTCAACCGGTTTGTTTTCAGTTTCTGGATTTCTTTTTGTTTTTCTTTTTTTTTTTAAGTAAATAAAATGGATTTTGTAAAAGTGCACACGAGAATAAAGAGGGTATTTTAGGCCTGTTGATCATCAATTAATTTAAAATCATGTCTGTTTTATAGAAAATGTATAGAAGTGGAAAAAGATGTATAAATCTCTATCAGATTTCGACAGGTACTTGATTGATGTTAATGGAAAAAAAACGCAGATTTGAAACGTCCACATTAATCAGTAGATTTATTTGTCTATACTCTAGCTGTGTTCAATCTTCTATTTTTACACATTGAAAGAATATGTGCATGTATGTTTGTATGTGTGACAGTGTGTGTGTCTTTGTGTAGTCCAACAGAAAATTTATTGGCCAGGGCTGTTGCTGCTTTTGCTGCTGCATAGTTTGAATAGAGGCTAAGCGAACATTGGCTTTCCAAATGTTTTATTTTTCTACTCATAGTAAACCTGTTGGATGGCTGATGCCTCTTTTCTTTGAACATTTAAGGCCACCGATGTTACTAATCTGTCTATGGATGAATTGGTACTGAAATGAGCCTCTTCTCACCATTAGACAGGTGCTCAACATTGGCAGTAGTGACTGATTTATTGTTCATGGGTGTTTTTGTTTTGTTTTTTTCTTTTTTTCATTTGGGTTGTCTTTTCATATGTAACTGAGACAAAAACCAGCCAGGAGTGTCTGTTCATTGAGCAGTGTTTAGTGCACTTACAAGTGCTGTTCGGGGTGTGTGATTGTGTTCACAGCACAACCAAAAGTGGACAAAAGGAGAGAAGGGCTGCTTCAATGTGATGTACCAAAAAGAGACTGATATAAAAGGTTTGTTTGCGCTTGTATACATGCAATGTATCCCTCCCATGGCAATTTGTTACTTAATTGTTGCCGTGTCTAAATGTATTTTGTGATTAAAGCAATAGAGAGATGTGCTGGAACTGACTGTTTTTGGAAAATGCAGTTTTTACTTGGCACAAGATGTACATGATGGACTGCTTACTGTACTGACTGAATTACCTGAAAGTAAGGGAGCTGTGTAAAAAGACAAAACGAAAAGCAACCACTTTAGACTGAGTGAATCAGTTATTGCAGTGATTTTCCTGATTGTGCTCCTAAAACATGATGTCATTACATCAATTGCAGATCGCGGTGTGTATTGTGCCTGTTATTTATGCTTCTGAATGGAACCAGGGTGATAAAAGGTAATAACTTTACAATTTATAAAGGTGAAATATGCTTCCAAAATTTGTTTTCTGGCTTTCTTGTATCTTTTTGTCTTTTTCCCATGCTTAAGTCTTTCTCGGCAGTAATACCAACAGTGTCCACAGGGGGGCACACTGGCATTTGGCTTATTGTGAAAGACACCTAAATCCAGATGACAGCAGACCTTGCAATGCAAGTGTATAGAAATACACATGCCTAAATTGACAAATTAAAAGAAGTATATGTATTCTTTTGGATTTTATAAACAGAATATTTGTCCTATTGCTGAAACTTACAAGGAATGCTACCTGTTGGACATATTCTGAATCTGTCAATAGTTCATGATACAGAATAAACCCACTGAGAACTATCTATCTGAACAGACACTTTGTCTAGAACTGCAGATTTTCTGTTGAATTGGCTGCACTAATCTCACTCCGCTGGAGTTCAGTGTAACATTTCTGTTATGAATAGTTAAGCTGTTAAAGTGCTTGATATGTCATTTAAGATTCTTTGGCATTGACATCAGTAGTGGAAAAAAGAAACGATATGGTGTTATAATACAAAACTAAGAGCAAAATGTTTTCTTGACAAGTATAATTTGCATACATTCGATATGCAGTTACTTGACAAATTGAATGTCTGAAATGCAAAGTGTGGTGTGCGTGGAAAATGAATATTAATATTAACAGAAATTGCATATAAATACAGACAATAGACATTGAGTTAGTATTTTGGTATGAATACTGTGCAAATAGCTATTTAAAGGTATGAAACAAATCTAATATCTACCCTTAAATGTTCTGCACTTCCTATTCTCTACTCACGTTTTCTGTTTCTTTTTCGTGTGTCGCCTGAAATGATGATGTTTAAGGGTTTTTTGTTTTCTCAGCTGATGAAATTTCTTCTGTACAGTGGCTTCTAAGGCCAAATGTTTGAGTCTGCTTCTTCTGATGATGTGTAGTATTTGTGTGTTGCTCTTTGCAAAATAACAACCCAATGATATTTTGGTCTGAGTATGCATTTTTATATTAAAATTAATAAATTAAACTATTAAAAGTTTTGTTTGGGGGTTTTGATAACTTATACAAGTGTCCTGTAGTGAAACAAGCATTGAGACCTTTAACTTAAGTAGTAATACCTGTCTGTAGAAACACCTCATATAAATCCTATGAAATTAGTGTTACAGAGAAATAAAAAGCTACACTAGAATTAAAGTCAAAAGAAAAACCTTTAAATTGACTCAAAGTTTTAAAGGAAAAGTACCCATTAGGTATCACAATGACTCTTGCTGTAAGCATAGATGTTGCACTATTATTAATGCCATACTGGATTATACTGTTTTTGGTGGCTGAAATCAAATTATTTACTTCTTAAAATAAACTGTTGGGAGCAAATATTTTGCATGTTAATCATGTTTTATATCCAAATTGTTCATTTGCTAAGTATTTATAGGTGTCATAAATGTAGAGAGATAAAAAGTACAATATTTGTTTCTGAAATAGAGTATATTAGATATCTGAAATGACATAAAATCAGAATAGTACACAATCCTACCAAAAAAAGCACAGCCTTTTAAACTGGATACTTTAACCACCGTAAACTGCGTTTATCACAGGAACACATTTATTGTAAAATGCAAGCCTCTTATTTTAAATTATAGCATGTGAAAACTGGAAGTGATCTAATAATGGCAAATCTCACACAACATTTAAATAAGTGACCAAAGTATTTTCTGTAGCTTAAAATATAAGAACAGTAAAAAGCTATGTAAGAGTTAACATTTAAAAAAGCGAATAAAGCATGTTTTTTTTCTGCTATCAAGGGCGTGCGCGTTCCTGTCGGACCGTGAACGCGAGCTTCATGCGCGCGCCTGTCTGAAGGCGAATGCGGTAGCTACGAAAAAACAAGCAGGCAGCGGCGGAGAGACAAGACGGGCACAGTTTACCTCCACATCACAAGATCATATTTTGGATCGGAAATTTTACGCCCTGTCGGATCGTGTTACCGTTGCAGACGGCTGAGGATATTCACGGGCAGAAACAATAGGGTAAGTTCAACTAGTTTTTAGCTGTGAAGCCGGTCAGGGACGAAGGAATCGGGCGTTAGGTGAGGAAAATGACGATGTGGCTGTAATTTTTGCACCTCCTTTTTATGTCTCAAAATGGCGGATGGGCCGCTTGGACTGGAGCAGCAGGTACCTTGTCAGTGGAGTTTATACTTATATCCAGATAAACAGCATTATGCGTTCACAGTAATTTAATCAGCCAGCGTTAGCTAACTGCATATGTTGGTTGTGGCTAACTCAGCTTTAACGGATAATATGAGTCTGTAGTGTTCATTAGTGTCACGTACGAGCTAACTTTCTGACTGCATCGCCGGGAGGCTAACTTTAGCTAACATTTGCTAACGATAAATAGGCATGTATAACGTTAAGTTACCGGCTGGCACCGTCTCAGGTTCGACCAAAATCGTTGGCGACCACAGTCAGAGAAACATGTCAGAGTGTGAGTTATGGCGTGGCCAACAGCAGATACAGTTGCATTTGGCGTCCATCCCAAGTTGGTAATAACCAGTAATTAGCAAAGTTTGCAGTAACGTTAGCGTTTGTGCAGCTTCTCTGCCTGCCCAAAGGAAAAATCTCGCCACCAAAATCAAATATAGGTCACAAGACGTTAACTCTGTTACTGCTGACAGCTAAAAACCTTGAGCCGTTATCATTATGGGGATATCTTGTTATAAATCGGTGCAATAGCTGTGTTGCCTGTAACAGTGGATGCACCGGTGTATCCATGGTTAGCATTTGGAAAGGGCGTTATAGGGAATCGTCATCTATTCGCGTTGTAAATTTGATTTACAGATGTCGCTGCAATTGAACGCATGAGGTCCTTGTTGCTGCTTTCTAACATGAAAGGCTTTCCAGTATATATACTCTTCTGTTTGTCGCTGTCATACTGGTAGATGCTCCCTGATGGCTGCTGCCCTGCTCAGCTGTAGCTCTCATCTTGTCTATGACTCGATGTGCTTCATGCGGTTTGTTGGCACACTGTTATAAAATCAGGGTGGAGCACATCGGAAGCGATGAGTTTGTTTGTATTCCTCCAATCAATACTGAAGTCTTAGCGTTTTCTGTCTGTACGTTTTCTTTCTCATTGTGTGGATGCATAATTAATTAATTGTTGCATGGCATTTGTGGAACGAGAGCTCACTCTAAGATGAACGCAAATCATCGCTATGATGGCTCATAAGGTTGTGCACTGAATCCGACAATCTAGTACACCTCATAATTTTAAGCAGCCTTTTTTATTGTGGATAGAAAGAATTGGTTAAAGCATTGCTATCCCCAAATGATTTACTTATTACAACCACGCCTACAAGGACTGCCATGCAGCTGATCAACTGGAATTATTGGATATTGCTTAAATTGATTATTTTTTTCTGTGTATTGACTCTGCTCTTCTCAGGTATGAATGTTGGTATATTTGAATTTGTAACCGACTAGAACTGAACAAATGCATGTCTGAATATATATGCCATGAAGTTTTGAGATGAGCCAGATTTACTAACTGGCCATTGCAAGCTGCAGTGCACAGCACATGAAACAGAATCAAACTGGTGGACAGAGTTTATGTGTTTGACTACTTGGAAATAGGAGGAAATAGGGGCACAGTAGCACCTTATCCTTTAAAATACCGACATGCTTATTTTCTCTGACAGAAACTGTAAGGGCTGGTGGATGTACTCTACTGGTGTTAGTTCTTAGTCATTGCTGAGTTTTATCAGAGGTTGATTTGAATAAGTGCATCCCAGCAGCCAGGCTGTATTCAGTACCATCAGCACAGAAACACAGCAACCCCAGTTGTAAAAGCTTTGGTCAGTACAAGTGATAGCAAAGCAGTACTTGTTGTCAGTTCAACAAAGGTAGAGTGAGAAAAGGATCAACACCTGTCTTGTAATGCATTCCTCTCTCATGTCATTTTTAGAAGAAGTAGAGATGAAAGTATTATCTGAAAGGAGCAACATGCAAGGTTTTGCTGTGGAGGCCTTTTCTTTATTCTATGTTAACCATAGACTGTATAATGGTGTAAACAGACAATTGTAAGAGTGAGAGGCTATTTGACTTTGTTATTGTGGCAGGTTGAAGGACAGATAAATATCCTTATGACACTCCTTCCCTGAGCTAACTTTAACATAAAGGTTGTCCTTCCAGACAGGCTGCCCACCAGCTAGCTAACAGATCATTACTAACCTACTGTCAGTATCAGTTGCCTTTCAACTTAGGAATGACTGCTTGGACACACTGTTTGGACAGGTACTTTCTATAAAAAAAATCTGACAGTGTTGCAATGAAAGGAACAGTACTGTTAACAAGGTTCAGAGGCTGTTAAATATAATTCTTACAACCAATCATGGTTGTTGCCAATGTAGCTTGGAAAATTAAAGGGTTTGATTTGAGCATGTTTCATGCTCTCCAGTTTGGCAGCAGCAACTGATGAATTCAGCATTCACCTTAGGGCTAAATTTTGCACTATCATAATTTTAACCAGTAACTTGTTGGCATGAAGTGCATACCCTGGAGAAGTTCAATTCTGCCAGAGTTGAACAAGCATCTTGCCGCTGCCAAGCAGAACTTTGTCATATGAAATAAATTTTAAAACATATATGAAGGAGGCAGTCTGGTCTTCATTGTGCTGTGTCCACTTGTATGTGCTGGTTGACGTGATTGGTAAGTTATATCTGAGGACTACCTGCCTGCTAGGTCTTTTGTCTCTCTCTCTTGTGCGTGCATGCTTGCGTGTGTGCGTGTGTGCTTGCGTGTGTGTGTGTGTGTTGGGGGGGGGGACTCTCAGTGAGTCTGGGCATGCATCTATTCATCAAACCCTGTCCATCAGGTAACACAACTGTTAAGATGATGGTCTTGTAAATTGATTCGCAACTCATGCTTGTCAGTATGAGAAATGAGTAGGTTTTCTATCTGGGGACTACAGTGTTAAGAACTGTTTAAAGAAACAGATAACAACTGGTGAATCTGAGGTTTTTATGTCTTACAGACTGTTTTTTTTTTTGTTTTTATTTTTACATATGTTTCTGTGCTGTGTTAATGGTCTCTCTTTATGAGCCACTAAAGGAAGATGTCACCAGCTTTGTAATTTAATAATGTTCTCTGATTGTTACCAACCTACATAACTGACACAGGCACCTTGCAGGTTGTGACAACAGCAGATTGAAAGCCGAGCCAGATGTTCACTCAGTTTCATCATCAGTTTGTGATAAAGCCCTCTGCATGAATTCTGACTGGGTGCTTTACCAAGAACAACAATTCACAGAAACTGGAGATGATTTACAGAATAATAAGCCTTTCAGCAAATAGACTCATCTTTTGTTTAAAAAAATCTTGAAAATTAGTGATTAACTGGCTTCTTCACAAGTTAATAAGAGAGCTGCAAATGTTGTCTAACATAATAAATGATCCATGTTTCTCCAGCTGTTGGAGCACTTCACAGATACTTGTGTTTGTAGTTGTCTTGGTGTAACTAAAACTACAAAATTAAGGTACTGACCAAGAAAAATCAAACTCACTGAACATTTCAGTTTAATATATTATCTTTACCCATTACCCATTAATTATACAGATAAATGTGTCAGCTTTGTCTGCCATATTTATATCACATGATAACTTTGCTTTGGTGCGGTTAGCAAGTTTATGACATGTCAGCAGGGCGGCCAAATGATTCAATTACCTGAGAAGAAAGTGAAAAAATTACGTTGCAAAATTGCTGTTGGCAAAGTTAGGGCTGAAGAGTTTCCTGATAATGATCTGATTCTGACTAAGGTTGAGTTAAAGCACGAATTATTTAAGACATGCAGAGTGCTTCAATGTCAGTGGAATAGTTTCACATTGTCTTCACTTATGTCAAAAACATATTGCAAATGTTAGCAAAAAAATATGATCGCACAAGAAAAAAAATCTGAAGCAACCACTGCACAGTAGTAATTTTCTCACCCTAATTTAAAATAATCAGCCAATCACTGCACAGAAGACTTTAGTCTGCCAATTGACCTAGCGTGTTTATGGGCCTTGTCAACATGCAGACAGTACTTTGATGTTCTCATATTAAAAACATGCTCAGAAATGCATATGGAATCACCATTTGCTATCATTTTTGTGCATCTTATAGCAATTTTGCTTTTTACCCCTGCTGTTTCAGCTGTTTTACTTTTTCAGTAGTGCTTCATGTTGTATGTAAAGGGCAGTTGGGGAGGATAATATAAGGACAGGTGAAGTCATGAACAAAAAATGAAGTCGCTCCAGATTCCAGCTGTTTGAGATGCCTTCTTTTGAAAAAAGACGATGACATAATGACGCTTGTAGAAAACTATGAATCAGAGGTGACAGAGAGGTGATAACTGTCATCTTTGTCAGCATGGCTGTTATGGTATGTTTTGTTATAAGCCATCGAGACACAATTTCACACCAGCAGTCAGACCTAGCTTTCGACTGAGTTGTTTTTTATTTTCTCATCATGTGTTGCATTTCTCATGGATGTGTTGCTTTGTTCAGACATGGAAGTGTTGATTGTGTTGAATATTACAACTGTTGAACTTATACCTCACTTAGTATACATGGCAGGTGGACTAATATGAATGTGTTAATGTCTACTGGTGTCTGATATGTTATTTTTTAAGCAGATGCCTGTTTTTTGGGGGATAGTAACAGTTACGCCATGGACTGTAGTGGCATGAGGCCAGTGTTGGACTCTGACTTCTTCCAGACACTGATGTTTTTTACCAGCCACCATTTTGTAGTTGCATTTTTGTGTATAATTAACTTTTATACAACACTTGGCTTTTTAAATTCTTTGTAGCCACATTCATAGTTGAAGCATTGTAGCCCACCACAAGCTCATTGGTTTTGCTGATATTGAGCTTCAGGTGATTGTCGTTGCACCATGTGACAAAGCTCTCTATCAGTCCTCTGTACTGTGTAAAAATAGTCTAGAAAAGACAGCATGTACTAACTGGAAATTATTAACTGGAATAATGCATGTAAACATAGTGACAACTTCCATCTCAATTATTAATGCATAGTACATGGATGACAGACAATTAACTGAAGGTGTCTGCTCCTTTCAGCAGCTGCAGAGTTGTAGCCAACTCTAGCAGGAGTCAGATCTCACTTTTCACATGATATCAGTGAAAGTGAGTTGACCTACAAGAGGATAGTAGAGGATATAGTGTCAAAGGCAAAGTGTCTGTTTGGCAATATATGGACTGAGACTCCATGCTAATAGGGAACCTGATAACGTTAATGAGAGACAAGGAGTTGGTTACTTAAGTAAAAGAACAGAGTTTTTGGCCTGTCGCCTGCAGCTCTTCATGTAACAGCACATTGTGACTTCTTGTTCCATTATTCTGTGCAATATTTAAAACTTATCTGCTGTCAAAAAATGCTGAGAATGACTGTGGTTTTGTATGCTGACACATTTTTCAAGAAAAATTGGACTAAGTGCTAAGACCATTAACACTCTGCATGTCTTATGACATACTAAAAGTCATGTTGTGTGTCCCCTTTTAAATGCATTTAGTTGATAATTGTCTCACACTGGCTAGTAGTAATTGTTAAGAGCTCTCTTTAACATCCCCTTGGAAGGATTTGTAACATACTGTTTTCCAAGATTTTTTTGTTGTTGTTTGTAGTTGCTTGATTTGAGTGTTTTGACTGATATATTTTGTTGTATTTTTTCCCTTTTTGCCTGACAATGTCAGAAGCAGATTTAATTCACAGTAATACAATGGGTGTGCTTCTTTACAGTTTTGAAGTGGAAAATGAAAGTGACAGAGACAGAGTATGCTTCCCATTAATCAAAAAAAGCATTTTACAACAGATGACCTGTTAGAGCTCATCAGGAAATTAAACAGCATCTCTTGAGCAGTCAGAGCCATTACTGATAGGGGCCTTTTATTTTGCAGTTCCTGCTGCTATACAAAGACACGGGAATCAATGGAAGGAAGCCACACAACCATTATCAACCATCAGTGAGCAGATTTATAGATGCACCATGACTGTGGCCCATTCTTCCACATTTTGTGCAAAGCCAATTAGCCTGATTATGTGATTTTGCAAACATTTTGCTCAATATTAAAGCCACAAATGAGTTTTGCAGAAAGGGGAGTCTAACAATTTAATGAATACACACTGTGATGGCAGCTGTCAACAGCACAGGGGGAAGTATCAATATATAGTAGATGACCTTGTTTCATACACTACAGCAATTGTGCTGGTTGGTGTGGAAGATGCATGCCCTCTATGCAGAGTTGTAGTAAGAGCCATTTTAGCTTTCGTGCCGTTGTCTTATTCTGTTATTCTACTGCTGTGACACTTAACCACGATGAACATTTTAGGCAACAGCCAGAAATCCCCTCCATGCCACAATCAACACTCTTTAGAAGTAAGCAGACATTAGGGTCCAGAAATATGCTGTTGGCTATGTTAGATTACTCTCCATTGAACAGTTTGTCTACAAAGTGTCCAGCATGCAAATCAATAAGCAAACACCACAATTTGACTGTAAAAATTCAGCAGGACAGACTTCACAGTACAGACAGGTCAGTCTTACAGGCTGCAGAAGTCAAGTATTGAATATATGGCTTTTAAAAACAAAAGCAGGAGTGAAAAGGAGAAATTTACCCTTATCGTAATATCACCTACCTGAGATGAGGAATATGAATTTTTCGTCATTGTAGCATCTTGTGGTGTTTCCAGTCTTCATACCAGCTGCATTCACTGTTTCTTTCACTGCTCCTTTGCCTTGCAGCAAATGTCATTCCTAACATGAATCATGCCCTGTACATGGTTCTGCACATCTGTGCCTAGTAATTTTGTCTGCTTTTTGAAGTCTCTGCCTCTCTGTGTAGGTAAATTGGCTTTGTTAGTACCTTTGTTTACTGGTCTGGCAAAGGTTTTAACAGGCGAGTCGCAATAGACTAAGAGGCTTATTGTAGCTCACACTTAGTATTCTAGTGGGTATCTGCTTTCGAAAAGTGCTTTTCAAGACTTTGGTGCAGCATAAAAATAGACTTTATTACAGTATTCATAGCTGCAAAGAATATTTATTTTTTTGTTCTCAACAAGAAATTATTTTTCATGCTGAAAACATTTCACAAACACAAACAATCAGTTATTTCATTGTACCATCAGTCACACCAGACAGCTCTTGAGGAGGTATCATAGTGAGACGATAGGCTAGAGGTATTTGACAAGAGCACTGCTGTTACTCGAGCCCACTTGGCTGTGTCCTGTTTTTTTTTCTGTTGGCAACCTGGGAGTAAGTTGCTCAGAGAATGTGGGTCAGCTCTTGTATGTTAACGGAAAAAAGAATTTGCTGCAAGAGCATACCAGAGCTCTCAGACCAGACCGGTGACATGACAGACATACTGTATTATGAAGGTAGATAGGAGTGGAGCTGAGAGACAAGTGAAGGAAAGTGTTAAGAAAAGGAGGGGATTTTTGTGACATGTCTGATAAATGGCCCTTCTGTCAGAATCTTGCAGTGACAGTCAAACTTTCTGGCAGAAAACAACCATGTACGTGTGTTGTGTTTTTGTCTTTTTTTTCCCATTGTTGACAGATAATTGAGCAGTTTTATCTGCTTATAAACTGGTGCAGAAATTGATGCAGTACGCCTCTCTTCCATAAACATTTTCATCCACACCCACTCTTCATGTTATCTGTCATGCATACCTAATGTTGACACTTTCTCTCCTCTCCAGATGCAGTGTAGACTTGGCTGGTGACTGGTCTGCAGGCTCTCCACTTCTCTTGTCCCTGGAGTCAGGCAGTTGGGGGGCAGATTCCTGCATTCCCCTTCTCTCAATCTGAGTCTTTTTGTCTGGACAAACCAACTACCTACCACTGGAGTACACAGTATATCCTCTTCCGTGTTGCTTGGATCAGCACAGCTCATCTCCTGACTGAGGAGAGCGCAGCAGCTGCACAAGATTCACCCTCTACTAACTGATCTCTCCCGACCCCGCCCACACTGCCCCATCACCATGGTGCTGTCACAACGGCAACGAGATGAACTGTAAGTTGCCAACACACCTCTTATATGTGTGGCTAAGACATTAATAGTGCTCAGATTCAAAGTGTGAGGGATTTAATACACTGTGGTTGAAAATTTACACATCTGTTACATCATGGGATTAGACCAGTTTCATGTTTCCTTCTTAGCGAATTCAATTTCTTATACTCACATACTGATATTGCAGAGCTGCCCAGTACAACCACATTCTTTTGATGGTACTGTGCAACTTCAAAAAAATGAAAATGTTTAGGTTCTTTCTCAAAGGTTATTCTAATCTGTTTTCCCAACAAGGAAAGAGAAATATTAATTTCAGGGCTGCTAGTAACAATTATTTACATAATCAAGTAGGGCTGGGCGATATGACCTCAAATCAATATCATGATAAATTGGGCAGTTTTACCTTGATAACGATAAATGCACGATAAATCCCTGACCACTGTATATCTATAATAGGCCTGCACGATTCAGGAAAAAATATGA
>JAPZDZ010000024.1:13310572-13321332 GCA_029783805.1 Acanthurus tennentii
GGCGCTTTGTCATAGGATAAGGGAGAAGCCTTGGAGAGCTTGTTTACAACTCTGACACATGCCGCCGGCTCTTGGAAAAAAAAAACGACGTAATTTAGAAATGAAATCGCATGTAGGGGTGAATCTACATCGAGGTTCTAAAACGATTAATTGTGCAGGCCTATTCTATAATATTTCTAAACGACAGATGTCGAATTTCTTTCTGGAACAAGCACAACAGGATCAACTTCGACTGACGTTACTGCGTCTACAGCTGTGTCAGCTGCTTCTTCATTTGAACCATCAGCCTCATCTTCTGTTTCCCTTCTTGTTCAGACTGGATGGGTGGAGTTACGTGACTACATACGCTGTACCTCGTCTTAAAGGGGAATGAACATAGCCTACCAGCACACACAGTCAAAACAGACAAAAAAGAATTTTATTTTCTTTTTTATTAAATTACAGAAATTACCGACATGGGCAAAATGACATTGGTTATCGTTGTAAATTTCAGTAATGAATTTTCTGTTTATCGCCCAGGCCTATAATCAAGTCATTTCCAGACCATGTTATCAATTTGTTCATTTTGATACCTTTGTTGTTAGATAGTTGACAACGGAGAGAGAATGGTATATAAATAGTAAAGAAATACAATAACATCCCCTGCTAGACACATATATCTTCTTCATCTCTATCTTCTGCAAACAGGGGTTCTGTTACAAAGCCTGGGGTTGGAAACTTAAAGCGGTCACTTTCTTCATCAAATCTCCATTTAAACAATTCTCACTAATTTTTAATGCAAAATGTAAAGCTGATCAGGGCAACATTGCTAACCTGTGGGGCCACTAGAAGAAGTCACACCACCCACTAGCAACAAAATTTAATCAAGGCATCAGTTGAAATCTTTGTGTGACTATTGACTTCATTGGATAAGTTATCCATTGACTCAACAAGACTTTCTTGGTTGACATTTTGACATCAGTTGTTCTTTCAAACTGTGTTGACTGAACAATGTACAAGCACTGCTCGAACAACATGAATAGATTATGTTGTTGTGTATCTTAAATATTCCATCTGATCTATGCCCATGGGTACTTCAGAGTCATTTGACCTGTGAAGGAATACAGATAGTAGAATTGTTCTTTAGGGAATCAATGTGCCCAAGATGTCAGAAATCGGCCCACAAATTTTCTAGCATAGGCACTGAAGTGGCATACAGTCCAAGAAATATCTGCACGAGTGCTATTTGGTATAGTATATACAGTACACAGTATATCGAACAAGAGAAAAAAGTGAGAGAGGCTGCGGTAACAGAGAAATAGTAATTTGGCCCTTGCCAAGTCTGGCATGGTAATTAACCCCTGAGGCAGGGGATAAAAAGTTAAGGCAGCTCCATGTTAGATACAAGGTCATGGGAAGGAGATGAAAGATTTTGCCAATCTTTAGTCTTTAAGAATTCCCCTCCTCTTAAGGAGTAAATTAAAACAACATATTTCATGTGGTAAAGATGTTTGCCTCTAACTTGAAATTGGATGGCAACCCAGATGACCGTTGTCTAGAACTGTGCAAGTGTAAAATTCATCAGTGTTCACATGACAAGACTCTTAAAATTCCTTACTATGTTTCTGTGTTTTTAGATTAGCACAGTGGGAGGGGTCTGTTGGTATGGAGAGGTCTATTGGAATGCTAATCTTTCAAGCTATTTTCTATTCAAAGGAATAGCAAATAGCCCCCCACACTCCCCTCTTTTCTACTCTGTTGCACAAGTCTCTGGCCCCATAGTGTACAGGAAGCTGC
Organism: Acanthurus tennentii; assembly: GCA_029783805.1. NCBI lineage: Eukaryota > Metazoa > Chordata > Actinopteri > Acanthuriformes > Acanthuridae > Acanthurus > Acanthurus tennentii. The sequence goes on from JAPZDZ010000024.1 coordinate 13,312,349, forward strand.
TGTGGTACCCCAACACCACTTGAGTTACATTCAAGTGTCTGTTTCAGTCTTCCTGTTGGTGATGTCTCTGCTCAGTGGTGCTCTTATTCAGTTTGTTGGCTATAAAACGGCCTCAAGTTCACATTTCTCAACTGACACCCTCATTTTGAGGAGCAGACTTGGAAACCTAGGGGCAGACTTTAAATCAGGAGATATAGTAGTGGAGATACTGGGAACAATGACTGGTTGACTGTCTGCTTTCCCTCCTCCATATTTTTAAGCTCAGCTGTGAAAACACAAGCACAAATTCTGCTTAGTATCCAGGTGTTCTGATGCTTTTAAATGCAAAATGACAGCAAAGAAGTAAAGTCATTATCAGCATGTCCTGTGTGCCACCCTTTTTTTTCCAATATCATGTTACACTGTGCACAAAAAATCTGTTAACATTAAAGAAATGAACAAAAGAAACCCCACTGTAGAAAAATCAAAACCCACTGGTCTCATGTTCATGTTTTTATATTTGTTTAATTTTAGATACATTTTCAATGTATATGGGTATATCACTGATTTTAACCATATAACATCAAACTAGAGTTTAATCAGTAAAAGGTGATGGGATAAGGCATTTTGGGGCTGATTACTGATTAACTGTGGTTTGTTTACCTTATTGTAATCTAAAGTTATTAGCTATTAGTAGCATAAGAAAAATACCTTTTTACATGATGAGAAAGTATCAATATTTATTAAGCTTGATTTAGAGAAAGAGGTTCTAAACAAAGCTGAAAAGTTATCTTTAATAAATGAAGAAAACATACAGTTGCACACTTAATTACATAACTCAGACTTTGAGAAATATCTGTATCTCTGAGTGATGTTTATTTGTCTTTGTACCCTGAAGCCTAGACTCCGCCACTTCACCACTGCTTGTATCTGGTAACTTACAATTAGAATTTTTGTAAATGTACACCATTATAAAATATATTAAACTACAAACAAAAAGTACTTTGCCTTTTAAAATTTTACTCAGCTGCAGTACTTTAGTACAATTATTTACTGTAAACATACTGTGTTGTGACATTAAACTGAAGTTAACTGTTTGACACCTCATGTCAAAGGGCCAAGTCTGCACTAATTTTCCTCTGTGTGCCATCAGAGTGATGTTTTGTCAATATAAAATCATACAAAATGAAATGAAATGTGCATTTTGCGGTGACCAGGGAAAAACTGGTTTTATTACCCCAGTGTGGAACAAAATATTCTAAAAAGAAAAATAAAATCTGTTTCTTAACTGGTGCTGTTTTGTCAGCACTGCAGTCAGATGCTGTGATTGCGCAGCATCTTCACAACAACTCTATTTTTATGAGCATAGCCAATAAAAAGCACACTTGTGTTTCTTTCCAGGGTCAGGGGATTCATCCCCGCTGGCTGGTTGTAAAAATAGACACAGAACACAAACTATCTGCTCCCCTGAAAGACCTGGAGGCACCCATGTGCAGATTGGCCTTTGCTTTTGAACTGTGTTCACTTTACAAAGAAAATTCCCTCAACCTTTTCCATGTCTTAAGCTACAAGAGGGTTCATGTGATTTTTATTTATTTTTTAATTTTTCATCAGTCCCTGATTATGGTGACATAATAAATCAGATGCAAAGACTTCTGCCATTAAGAAGACACAAAGGTGATTTAAACAAGCTAGAATAAAAAAAAAACTGCAGTATTTAAGGCACTCAGTCAAAGCTTGGCCTTAAGCTTTTACATTTCCAGTGTCACAAGTACAAATAGATATATTGTTTATTGTCTTTACTGGATATGCTTTTTACATGGACATTAAATCATCCTTTTTCAACCTGTGCGAATGTGTGGTTTGATGGCTGGGAATGTAGTGTTTACATGTGCCCTGCCCATATGTCAGTGCTACTGTCAGTGTGCCCAAACAACCCTAATTTGGTCAGGAATAACAAAGGAGGAAGTGCTATTGGGAGAAGAAAGCGAAACACAACACAACATAGGTAGCTCCAATGCTAATTTGGTCTTTAAAAAAATTAATTAATCCCACCACCAAATTTAAAGCAAACTAACTCTTGAACTGACTCTTGAGCTGACTCGAACTTGAATTGACTTGTCCTGACTCTTGTTGTTCTTCTATTCTGACTACATGAAAACAAGTCCCACAAGAATACAGTTGACAGAAGGTTGATGAAGGTTATTAAGGTTTTATGTTAGGGCTGTACAGCTATGCTTACCTCCTGATCCTCATTGGGTGCTCATTTGAGATGTGTTGCCATTCCAGGCATTGCAATTTGATACACAGTGCATATAGCCTTTTGTTTCACTGCCACACACAGTCACTTAGTCTTACATTCTCTGTTCCTGAGACTCTCTATTGATGCTTGGTGTGATGAACATGGCTGGGTGCATCTGTGGGGGGTCTAGCAGGAATGTGGATCTGATTTTGCCTCTGGACTAACACAGATGGATTGGCATGGTAACAGTCTTTGTGGTCTGGATCCATCAATCTGTATCAATCATTCAGTGCCTCCAAGTATTAAAAAAGGACACAATGGACTTCGATGCTGACATTTAAAATCTGTGTATTTTCATAAGAAACTATGCTGCATATCAAACAGAGTGCTTCTAAATCAAGCAGCCAGCTAATGAGGCGATCAAGATGTTTTGACTTCACTTTGAAGCCATGCTGCTGCACACACACCTTGCACAGCAGTTGATGGTAGAACAACAACAGAGAGAAGATGGGCAAAACATAAATGTAATGCCAGGAACTTGTCTCTTGAAACAGATCATTTTGTTGCTCAAATGAATAGAAACTTATATAAATAAACAAAAAATCTTCTTCTCTTAGTTTTTTTAAATGATGTGGTGGATTTGTTGTCTGGCTAGGTTAGGCAAGGAATCCCTTTAGGTTACGTTCCAAGTGTCTCCGAAATGAGCGCCTGGGGCTCCTCATCATCAGTTAAGCAAGAGAAATTTTGAGGTTTTATGGAGATGAAATTGTAACTAGACTGTTATACAATCCTGTCATATGACTGTTGAGGAATGTTTCTGGCACAAGTTCTTCTTGAAAAGTTATCTGTTATTGGTTCTGGCTTTTTTAGGTGCTATAGACCTGCTTTTTTAATACACACCTTCTGCTTAGCTGAATACGTCTCTTGTTACTTTCACATAAAAAAACAGTGTGGTGAAGTAACCACTGCTTCTGCTGTTGTCCTTTGCTGTTTGCATAGGGGCTATTATCTCAGAACAGCCTTGGTCTGTTCCAACCTTTCTAAGCTTTATGAAGGACAATCATGGCCAACACAAAATACTCCTCCTCCTCCTTATTCTTATTTTTATTCTTATACATGTTTCTATCTTTGTTATAACATTTCTGCCTAATTTGTGGTAGTGACAGCTGGAGAGAAATTGGAAGGTCAGGGAGAGAGAGGGAGGAGGCTGCAGTAAGGACTCAGCCTTGATACATAGTAGGTTCTCAATGAGATGAGCTTCCAGGACAGTAGATATGTTTTAAATGTGTTTAGGGACGCTGCTGCTCACTGTCTGGGTGTGATGAGTGCAGCTCCTCCCCCTTGTGCTAACAGGCAGCGACAGGGAGCAGAAGCAGAGCAGTTATCTGCTGTGTGATGTATTGTTATCAGATAAAAATTTAAAAACTTATTGTTATCAACATAAATTCTATCACGGTCCCCATTTGAGATTTTTTATTGCCTGACCCTAAATTAATATAGCCATTTATGCATATTTACATAAATACTTGTAATTGTATTAGCAATTAGCTTTGCAAAGATTCAGGCCTGTGCAAAGACAATTCAGCTATGGTCTTCATTTTTTTTCACATGATTTACCCTGGACAGTTAACTAATAAAAAAGTGCATTGCCACATTGGAAGTAATGGTTAGTAGACACTCCCAGGTTGAACTTGTAAAGTGTTCAGGTTCTTTCATACAGTGAGCTGTTGCCTATGCATCCATTGTTTTCAGCATAAACACAGCAGCACAGAGGTCAGCAACAGCAAGGAGAGGGAGGTCATGTGATTCTCATGTCAAGTTGGACAGATTTTTGTTTCTGCATTCAGAGTTTATTGGTACCACATTTCCTGAATACAATGAGGGAATCAATACAGGAAACAATACAAAGCTGATTTACTGTATGTGACTTCACTGAATTATAGACCACTTCACCAGTTTAAGAGACTGATCAATGTAGAGAGGTAGTATTTTGCATACATCATCTTCAAAGACTGATTTTCCTGTCTAGGACAATAAACTGCTTTTATGATGCTAGTTAACAAAACTTTCCATATTAATTGGGTTATATTGCTTAACACTTTCTGTTTTAGCCACAATTCGCTCTGTTCAGCTGCCTGATGACATTAGGATGAATACTATATTTGAGTAATGGATAGTAACAGCCACTGCTGCACAGGCTCGTAGCTGGGAGCCATGCTGTGTTAGTGTTGCACCAATTCAAATCAAAGAAAATTGACTTGTCTGGTAGTAGCTGCAGCTGCAGTCTAAAAGTAAACTGATATCATTTTACAGTATGTTGTTATCTGAATTGTGAATGTGTTTGTAATATGTTATTTCCTAGTTTGGTTTGCATCTGTATTAGAAACAACCAGTTGGCTAAGTTTTGTAACTAGTGAGCTTTTATTACAACTTAACTAAACATGAGTAAATGTTGGCTCATAATCCAATGGCCATTGAAACAGAACGTTCCAGCCAGAACTAGGTACAGCTTATCCCATTTTTGCACTGCATGAAATGTACTTGATGTATTAAAAAGCACAGTTTAAACAGCTTAACACTGTCAAATGTTTAGTTACTAAAACTAGTCACACTGTAAGCATTTACACAGAATGTAGTGAAATCTGAGAGAAGGTGTAGGCACTGTTTGTGTTTCTGAAAGTGAATGATCATGGGAGGAAGTGATGTCACTGCCAGACATGCTAGATGGCTGACTCACTTCTCTTCTCATAAGGATGAGGTCATGCATCTCTACCTCATCACATCCCTGTTTCTGTTTGTGCCACAAGCTGCTTTTTTCCTCTTGCCTCCATTAAGGATGGAGCAGAGAGAGAAATCAACATGAGACCCCCTAATCTTCATTGAATCCCATGGAATTATTTGCACTGCTAAAAAAAAATGTTGTTGTAGTATTTGAACAGTCATTAATTCAGTCTTTATTGGAACATTATGTCCTCACATTATGCCTCATGATCTCATTGAAACAAGTTTACTTAAAAAATATTGGTTTCTAGGCTTCCTTTGTTCTCTAACCCCTCCTTATCTGTCCTGTCTGTGCGTGTACTCGCCTTGTCCTCTTTCTCGCTATCTCCCCACCATATCATCTAGCTTTGGGCTGCTAGTAACCATGGAAACCAGTCAGTTTGCTCTCCTTCTGTCGACATTCGTACACATCTTTTCCCCTATTTTATTCCCCTTACCTCTCTGCATTTAGAGGATGGACATATTCAAAATTACATGTTGGTGTGATTTGTTTTTGTTTCTTTGCCACATGTAGAGTTAGGTAGAGGTCAGGGGAGTAGTTCATTGTCTTTGACATCCTTTGGCTAATGTTCACTGTGACAAAATTGTTCACTCTGCCTCAGTACACTGTGGAGTGCATATATTTAAAACTGTAGGCATTAAAAATAAGAAATAGGAGGTGTTGTATGCTGATATTAACCTCCTTTTTGCACATTTACTTTCCTGTGTGGCAGTGCTGTTTTGTGCAAATGATACAGTGGGTGCTTTATTCTTGCACCATACTGAAACACTCCAAATATATTGAATAAGATTCATTATTGCCAACTGATATCCCTGGAGCCACATAAATAAACTGCTCCACTGTGTGGTTTGCATCCAACACAAGGCAGCATAGAAAGTAAAACATAAACCTTTTCAACAAAGTGACTGTTGTATGCTACAATGTGCTGTCTTTTACACAACATTACTTTAATAACTACTGTTATTTTAACGTTACTGTTAATGCAGATTGCTCAAAAGTGTTATTTTAATTTTTTTCTGCTTTCCCTCTTTTTTCTTTTTTCAGTCTCAGTTTTACTTTAGCAATATATGCTGTTCTCAGCCATTCTCTAATATATGCATATTACACTTTGTTGTACACAACTAAATTAGAGTTAAATAAGTCAAATGTGCTTGTGTTTTCCATAGAATGACATTTAACTTGTAGCATTGCTGAAAAGTTTTTTGTATCTGTCTCATGTTCCCCATAGAAACAAAAATTGACTAATGCTGAACCGCTTGACACCTTTTCCACACCACATTAAAGCTTCCCCTGTGCCTCAGCTCCCCTCACCTTAAGTTTACCTATACTGCTTTAACATCTCTCTGACATGCCAGCACGCCCCAGCCCTCCCCTCTAGTTTTTCTAGACTTAGGGTAGGTAGGCAGGCTGTCAGAGGCATAGATAACCTCCTGCTAACCTTGAGCAGTAATAAGGCCTGTTCTTGCTGTCATTGGGATTCAGGTGGGCAGAGAGAGATGAGTGTTTCAGTGCGCAGCAGTGACCAAAAGGGTGCAGGGGGCACAGACTGGGCTGACAGATTGTAGCCCACACCCCCTTCATATTGGCACCTCAAAGCCGTGCCTGCCTTACAGCTTGTCTGGCTTTTTCTGGCATCAATTGTGAGTTTTTTGTGTGTGTATACTCAAGAGGGCTGGAATGAAGATATTGTATTACTAGAGAAAAAGCATTTTAAAAAGCTTTTTATCAGACATTCATGAATTCATTGTCTTTGTTTGGGTTCTTTTTTGTGTGTTTTTGTTTTTTTTTCTGATATGAATGTGTGATGCATGTGTAGTCTATTGTCCATCCTATCTGGACATCTCTTCTAATATGTGAAAAACTGTGACATTTATGCACCTCTGCTAACATCCCTATATCTTTATGTTGGCTCTTCAAAAGATGCGCTATCTTTTAAAGTGTACTTGTGTTTGGCTGCAAACTTGAATGAAAATGAAATAAACTGGAATAAAATCAAAGTCTAGATGCTAATTCAGTTCACATGAAGTATCTGGCTCCTCCATGATTTGTAGGTCTTTCTTTTTTTCTGTGTATATGTAGGTGATGGTGGGTTATTCACTGACTCTCATTTTCCCCATATCTACACCATGGGGAGTCATCCCTTCCCATTATTTGCCCACAGCAACAAGAACTCATTATAAAAGCCAGACAGATATTTTCTCAATTTGTGTCAAATGGGCGGAGAGGGTTATGTGTATGTGGGAGAGCAGAAGGCTTTCTGTGTGTATTGTTAATGGTAGCTCTAAGTGTTAGAATGAATTTATGCATGCCAAGCATTTTTATTGTATATGACTAGAAGTGTGATAAGACAGTCTGAATATGAGAAAAGCATGTAAAACACACATCTTTATCTAGCAGCTTTCCTGAACATTCTAATTTTCTGTCTTTGTTTTTAAATTTACGGTGTTAAATGCAGTCCAATACTCATGTCGTGTGTCGTGGCACTTTAACAACTATCTTTTCTGCTAATCAGGAGAACTAATTACAGATCCTCTTTGTCTCTTTCAGAAATCGAGCAATAGCTGATTATCTACGTTCCAATGGATATGAAGAGGCATATTCCACTTTCAAGAAGGAGGCGGAATTAGATAATGTGAGTACATTCAGGGTGGACACATGCATCCGCACAACCAATCAGACCAATTTATACTAACAGCATGCCTTGATTTTCCACTTCATTTGTTACTCTAAGTCAGCATGATCACAAGTGTGACTGGGAGCACCTGCAACCAATTATGGTTATCAATCTGGTTAGTGTCTGTGCTACATGTTCCTGCTAACCACTCTTTAAAAAAGCTTCTGAATATTGTTGTTAAAACACTAAAACACAGAATCAACCTGCAAATTAACAGGTCATTAACTACCACGTCTAGTTATAATTGGTACCCCAGCATTGTTAAAGCAGCATTTTTCAGGTATTTAACCTAAAAAATGACAGCTTCAAAATTATTTTGGTGGTACTCTGACTTCTGATAGAATGAATGGTGTCTCTGTCTCAGTCACTCTGCGCCCTAAGCCTCATGTTACACTGCATCATGTTCTTCTTATTTGTCTTTTTGTACTTGTGCTCTTCTTTTTGTCCCTTATGCTGAATTTTCCAGTTTAAGCAGGGTTAAACCTTTTTAATTCTTAAAAAGAAACCCTACAAAATACATTGGATTACAGTGTAGTGATACCATCTTTTTTGTTTGTTTTGGACTCTTGTGAATTGTAATTGTAATGAAACAATGGCTGAGAGTAATCCAGCAATATTAACTTAAATTTTAAGGTGTCTCATATCCACATAGGTAAAAAAGTATTGGGTTGTACCGGGGCTGTACTGAATATTTCAATGCTTTGTTCATGACATTAACATTTGTTTGTGTGGGCTACTGCGCTTATTGCAGGGCTTTGAGTGTTGTGCGGGTTGGATGGTTGGAGGGACAGATGCTGGCAGACAGCTGTTGATGATTAGTACACCTACGAGAGAGTCAGGGGCAGACTGAAGCCTCTGGAGGAACAAAAATACAGAGACCCTCCGGATTCTCCCTCATTTTGTAGCCATTAATCCACAGGAGAGGAGATCAAAGTTGTTGGGGTTTTTTTTACTTTTTGAATTTAAAAGAGGATTTATCTTTTATCATTCTTAAAATATTGCAGTTATAAAACTCTGCCAGTAACACAAGGTGAAAATTGACCAATTCACTTCGGTGCAGGGGGCTCTCAGTGTACTACATATTATGTACAACATATTGTACTATAGTGCCGAGTTAAAAAGTGAATGAAAATGTGCTATTGTCTTCACCACTGGAAAATTAAAGCACAGATGTGGGAATGTCAAGTAACAAATTGCGCTCCTTAAATTTGTTTCCTCCAAAGTTTCAGTAGCTCATCAACTCATACTTCTGGTTGTAATAATATTTCAGATTAATCTCTTTCTCATTTACTTCTTTCCCCCCTCTG
>JAPZDZ010000024.1:13321432-13346210 GCA_029783805.1 Acanthurus tennentii
AGCTCATCAACTCATACTTCTGGTTGTAATAATATTTCAGATTAATCTCTTTCTCATTTACTTCTTTCCCCCCTCTGCTTTTCTGTTACAGCTGTATTCTCACCTTGTGTTCAAATGACATACCACCACCTTCTCCTCTGTGTCTTTCTTTGCTCATTTTCATGACGTTTTCTCTGTTGCAACCATATGAAAGCAGTCTGAATAATAGATGAACGGCAAGGAGGGAAAGGTGCACCCTGATGGGTATTAGTGCTCAGCTTCACACACACACACATTGGTAGCACCTTGCCAAAACCAAGTGTTCTTTAACACAATTTCCCTGAGGCCACATTGTTAGAAGTTCATTGCCAAGGAATGTTTTAATGTCTGTTAAATGCGGTTGGATTTTGTTCAGAGTGAATGATATGTTTTTTACCGTGGGTCTTTGAGGCTTGTGGAGCAGTTTGAGATTAATCCTATGTAAGGAAGTGGGCATTAGCAGGTTTTCATTGGAGAATTTTTTAAAAAAGGATCATATTTATGGTTTTTTACTTGTCTCATAACAGAAAATGTACTTACCTGCATGTACGCAAGGTTTAAAACAAACACATACATAATTGCATGGATACCACCCACTGTCAGGAGACTGGCAAGCTGCAGTAAAGTCTGGCACTGTATGTGTGTTTGTGCTGTGTGTGTGGTTTATTTTGTATGTGTGTGATGGGCAGAGTCTTCAGGCAGATGGCAGATTAGATGATGGCAGACTTGTCCATACTGGGTTCCCTGCTCTTCCCTGTTTTTGCCTACATTTCTCTGCAGGGCCTCAGCTCACATCTCTGTCTTTGTCTTTTTATACACCTCATCTTAGTCTGAGGATTTGCCCTTTGTTATTGAGAAGTGTTAAATGTAGTGATTGGAGATGCCTAAAAGTCTCCACACCTCTAGGATATCTGCTTTTGTTTCCAGCGGAGGCTCAGGAGCTAGCTGTGAAATTGGATCGCAATGCTAATTTTCTCCCTCACTGACACCCGTGACCGTCAATGTGGGTTTTTGATGCTTTGATAGTTAGTAACAGCCTCAAGGCATTGGTGTACAAGCGTGGCACCAAAACTGTTGTACAGGCACAGAGAATAAAACTAACAAAACAAAGATTCACTGTCGTTTGTTATTTTTTGCCTGGGTTTTTATTTAATCTAAGAAAAAGAAGATAGTCCTTCTCAACATTTCAAAACACCTCAGTGAAGTCATCATTATAACTGTGGTCGACCAAAGAAAATCTCGTCCCAACTAAAATACTACCCACTCCTTTAGTTTGTCCACTAAAGAATGGGAATCTGTGTCCTTAATGAGGATAAGCTAATTTTGCCACACTGCCTATTGCATTGCCAAGCAAATCAGTTCCTGCAGTTCGACCATTTCTTTTTTTTACACATGGCTAAAACCTTGACTTTGACGCAAGAAGGGAAAGGTGCACTATGTTGGGTATTAGTGCTCTTGCAAATGTAATACCAGAATAGTTGGTATCAACTTATGTGATGTGAAGATTGATAGCTTTTGAATTTTATTATAGTGAATTAAATATCACTTGATTTTAGATTTTTGGTTGAACATAGCCAGTAATTTAAAGACCTAATCAGAGGTTCTGTGAAATGGTGATTCCGTGCTATTTTTTTAAAAGTTCATAGACTAGATAATTTGTCTTTTAATCAAAGATTATGATCACGTTAATTGATATGGGAAATAGGTTTATTTTTAGTTTATACGAAGTGGCAGAAAACATGCCACCACATTGTTTTGTTTCTTTCTTGGCAGTAGGAAACAGATTGTATGTGCCATAAAGTCTGTTATGTAAAAGGCAGTGGCCAGCTCGTGGTATTAACCTGCAGGCGGAATCAGGCTTCCGTCTGCCAGGACTGCCACAAGTTAACTTCCACCGCTGCCTCCAGTACCGGGTGTGTGGCTGTAAGCTGCCTAAGCCTTTCTTGTCTGCAGGAGATTAGCTTGTGTGAGAAGGATTAGGACTAGGGTGTGTGTTTATGAGTGTGTAATATGTGTTTGTGAGTGTGTGCATGTATGTATGTATGTGTGTGTGTGTGTGTTGTATGTACAGTAGGTTGGCGGTGTCTGGCAGTCAGTGTTGGCCTGTGAGGGGTGTGTAAATAATTCCCTGTTCTTTCTTACTTTAGCCAAAGACCTCAGCATGCCACCCCAGCTGGCCCCCCTCCCACAGGCCTCACCGATTATGTTGAGCCCATGACTTTGATTGGCTTTCTTTGCATGTTTGCCTGATACCTTTTTTTCTGTCCTTCCCCAACAGAATGAAGAATTGGATAAGAAGTACGCCGGCCTTTTGGAAAAGAAATGGACCTCAGTTATCAGATTACAAAAGAAGGTTTGTAGATTTTTTTTCCCCTACCGAGGAATGCTTGTGGGGATTGTAGTCTTATGAATGGGTCGTGACACTACTTCAGAATCCACTGTTTATACTGAAATGAAACATTCAAAAGCATTTACTCTGCTGAATATAATATGATAATAATGTGTTTAAAACTCAGACTCCTCAAAACCCATTTATTATGAATTTGTGCATCCCCTCCCTGGTGTTTCCATCTGAGCACACATATTTCTTTATACTTAAAACTTTGCCTCTACACTGTTAATATGCACCAATACATTTTGGACAGGTGATGGACCTTGAATCTAAACTGAATGAAGCTAAGGAGGAGATCACCCTGGGTGGGCCCGTAAGTCAGAAGCGTGACCCCCAAGAGTGGATCCCCCGCCCGCCAGAAAGGTACGCACTGAGTGGCCACCGCAGTCCAGTCACCCGAGTCATCTTCCATCCAGTCTTCAGTGTCATGGTGTCAGCTTCTGAGGATGCAACAATAAAGGTTAGTGACGTCAGAAGGTGGAAACGGTGGTTAGACAATCGTTTTGTTTGCATAGTCTTCCTTCAAATTGCGCTATGGAACTAATGTCCTTGCTTGTTTATATTTTCTGTAGCTTGCAGTGTATAAGCTGTGGCTGGAGGCATTTCTTTGGGTTGCTGTTTGTCTCTTAGTCCATTTGTCCTACACTTGTGAACACAATATCTCATGAATGCTTTAGGTAGAAATTTCTTAAATTTTGCACGATTGTCAACTTGGCCTAAGGATAAACTAATTAGTATTTAGTCATCATAGGTCATAAGAAACTTTGTGTCACACACCTTCCCAAAACTCACGATGAGGAGCCCAAACATTCCACAGCAGCCACACTGAGAAGGCTGCAGGCCTGCAGATGTGTCAGCTGACATTTTTTTATTTTGGCCCTGTGAGTGCAGGCATCGGCCAATGCCAGTCATCCTAAAATGCCACTAAGTCTATCAATAACTACGTCTTCGCACTATTGTTCAGTTTGCAACACCAGTCAAATCACACATGCACAGTTCACACAGAAAGTACATCTGATGCTCTTTATGGATAGTGCTTTAGTATACTAATGTTTTCATTAAAGATGTTAGGACAAAAGTGGGCATTTGTGCTTTGCACACATGGTTTGGAAAGACAAAGAACTCAAAAAGACTTTATTTGTTTTGTGATTGTGAAGCTTCCTCCGTTCATCTCTAGATACCAAGAGTTTTTTGTGTTTCTTTTTGTATGTCCTCCCTGAGATACAATAAAAGGATTCGGGTTTAAAATCAATAGACTGTTTTTTCTAAAGTTGGTGCCAGCATGGTGGCAGCTCTACTACACAGCTTTTGCTCAGTCTGTTGAATGCTGTATTTTTCTCCTCCTCATCCCCATCAGTTGCCCCAGAGCGTTGCCCCCTAACTGTCTTTTCAAGACATGCCTTGGATTTCCCATCTCTGTCTCTCTTTAATTTTTGTGTGTCCCTGTATTTCATATATAAACTCAATTGTCTGTCTCTGGGCTATTTTGCAGCAACAGCTCTCCCATGCCTCACTGCACAATGCCAATACGCTGTTGAGCTGTTTGTTCTGCATATTTTATTCATGAGACAATAAGAGGCGCATGTATATCTCCTCTGCTACACCCACACAGCAGGGATTCCTCTCTCCATTTTGGCATCTTCTTCCTTTTCCAGCCCCACCCATCCCTCTCCTACAACCCCCGCATCTGTGCCCCACTAGAACTACCTACCATCAGAGCCATCTATCCCTCAGGAGAAAATCTAAAAATCCAGTCCACTTTCTTGCACCTCTTCTCTGAGCGGCCTCATCTTTCGGTGGCCTGACTCCCCTTGTGCCCTACTTTTTCTCCTCTGGAACGGCTTTGTTAAATTTTTAACTAAAGAGTAGACTTTGTGCTTTTTACTTGAACTGAAGGGGTCAGTGGCTCTCTACCTCATGCCAGTGATAACTGAACTGCTGTACTGTTTCATTTCATTCATTTAACCTGAAACTTTGCTTATGGTAGCCTGTTTCTTGTGGTGAAGTGGGATGTTTTTATTAAATTTTTCTTAAGCTGGTCAGTAGTGAAAGGTGAATACTTCCCATCAACTTATTTTTAGACAACACAGAAGCTGCAGTAGCAAAAAGTTTATCCATTCGACAGGAAGCCAGTGAACATAAAGTTTACCTATTAGACAATTTTCAGGTTCTCACTTTTTAGGATTTTGCTTTTCCATTTTTGTCTGGGGTAACTACTTAAATCTCTTCTAGTTGTGAACCCTTAGTTGAACAAAATGGGCTATTTGAACACCTCAGACTTTAAAAAATAAGTAATAAATATTTTTCACGCTTTTTTGATGTTCACCCAGTTAATTGAAAAAATAATGGTTATGAATGCAAAGAAATGTAAATAATAATTTTAAGTCCTCACTACAACAAAGCTCCCATTCCTGTGGTGAGCAGCTCCTCCAGCCTGGCCACACATCCACACAATGACTGCCCGCCACAATGCCAAAGTGAGGAGAGGGAGGCCTCTGTACTGTTGGCAGAGGAGCTGGGACTGTGTTGTTTTTTGTTGTTTTTTAGAATCAAGTGGCTAAGTGGATCTGAAAATTTTCTTGATCTTTTGAGAAAAATCATGTTTTTATATGGACTGTGCACAGGGTTCATACTGGACTTAAGACAGAGAAAGACAGTACAGTGACATTGGGTCACACCCATCATAAGAATTTTTACATTTTACATTGCATAATCTATGCGGCTTATAACAAACAAAACAAAACAAAAAAGGATTGTTACTGGCTGTGTATTGGCAAATGTTCACAGATGATAACAAAGTGGTATCAACAGCAAAGAACTTTGTGCAAGCATCTCTAGCTCTAACCTTTTACAGAATGCAAATCAACAGGTCCTGGGTGTAGCTCTGCACTCCTTCACACACATCAAACAGAGGCTACATTAATTTAAACAAGGGTGACAAGTTTGGGTGTCAGTTTATTGCTTTTTTTAAGAGCATACACAAGAGAGTATTTGTGCTGCTGTTTGCCTTTAAATGACAAGATTTAAGGCACTTTACTTTGTTCGAATGTAAACTATTAACACTGATAAAAAAGAAAGTTTTTTGGTTTTATGCATTAACAAGTTTTTGGGGGAGTGCCAGTAGAAATCACTGGTGACATGGCATAGAGTTGCAGGTCTTTAATGGATTATGTGTGCATTGGATGATGCTGCATACTGTTTTATGTGTGTAGACCTGGTGTACCTCCAAACACTTTAACTGGATTGATCCTCTCTAGGATAAGCCCCCCTTTGCACTTTGTACCTCTCGGCCATCTGCACTGTCTGTAGCTTCCTTTGGGGGGAGAGGCAGAAGGACTAGAGGGAGGGGTGTGACAAGAGGGGGATCTCCTGTCACCGTCTGCCCAAAACACCCCAAGAGGGGACCAAGGAGGGTTTATCCCTCCGTGACAAACCGTCTGTCTGCTTGAAAGCCTGGGCTATAACAGCTTTCTCAGGCCAGAAAATCAGGCTTACTACTGTTCACTCCATATTTTGTTCATATTCCAACTGGCAGTGCTGTTCTCAACACAATAAACTATCTCTCTGTTTTTATCCAGCCTAACTGTAACCCTAATCAGCATCCTGGCACATGAATCCCTGCCATTAGCAACAGTAATGTGTCACAGGTTCTGTGCTTCAATATACAAAGAGTGTGTGGTGTCTGCAGTGGGAGGCCTGTAATGTGCTTTTATGACAAATGCAGTTGCAGTAAGGCAGTGAGGCAATTTTTCAGTCGTTCTACCAAGAGCATATTTAATTGTTAGGACTGTATTGTGACTTCTCTGGACAGCTTGACTCTCCCTTCTCAGCTTGTTTTGGCTGCTGGACTGTTAAGCTGAGAAACAATGTGACATGGGGCCACAGATGATTTTACATTTGGGGGCTTTGCTGGGGTTTGGATAGTTTCAGTTTGAGATGAACAGCATAAGTGTGTTCCTCAGCGATAAACAGACTTATTTAATCAATGCCTTTCAGTTACATTTTTATGTTCATCCATATGTATGTTTCTCTAAAGCTTGCTCTCTTCTGCAGGTGTGGGACTATGAGACAGGAGACTTTGAACGCACACTGAAGGGCCACACAGATTCGGTGCAAGATATTTCTTTTGATCAGACTGGCAAACTGCTAGCATCCTGCTCTGCAGACATGACTATCAAGCTGTGGGATTTCCAAGGCTTTGAGTGCATCAGGACCTTGTATGGTGAGAAGATAAAACTGTTTATTTGTATGAAAATCTGAATGTGCTGTGTGTGACCACTTTTTGGCAAGAAAGAAAATAAAACAGGAATTAGCCAGGGCAGGAATTTGATATTATCACAGCTGCTTCCATGTGTTTTATCTATTTAAACATGCTCTGCTATGGTCTTCTCATCCTAACTATATAATTGCAGCTTATGACTGTACGCAGGGGCTCAGGTGGTGCAGATGCCGTTCGTTATCACATTTGATGCTGCTGATGAACCTCGATCTGTTCTATTCTATAGCCTTTACACAAAGATTCATGACCAGCTCTGTCAAATAGACTGTTTTAGCCCTCTTGTTTCTCTTAGTACCCACAGTAATCTTGACCAAAGTATACTAGTACAGGCACTTAGTTTCAGCTTTTTTACAATGTAATATTATACAATTGTTTGAAAGCATTGATATCTACAGTCTTTTTTAACTTATCTGAGAGTCTAGAATGCTTTTGGTCACTGAGACAGTCCTTTGGCATACACTGCTTCCTTTACACTCTAATTGCAAAATAAATTAAGGCAGCATAATCTACATGTGCCTTTAGGCCCACTAGATTTTAACCAAGATTCAAAAATTTGTTTTCCTGGTTTGAGTTGTGAGAGGGAAGCCATTCAGCAGCTAGTGGCAACCTAAACGACATGAAACCTCAGCATTTCTCAGTCTGTTCTCCTCTTAATGCAGGAAGTGGCCATTATCATCTGACTATGGAGGAATTTTGAATGAATATCAACAAAACAAATAAGCATACTTAGCAAACAGATAAGAAGCTCCAGCAGCCTATAATTTATGCTGGAGTTGTAAATCCTGCATTTTTTGCAAGCAAGCAACAGATTTCAATGGTTGCCAGTCTTTTCTGTTGTAAACGAGGGTGTGAGCTCCTGGCACACTTCCTTCAACAGACGAGCTGCGTTCACGCTGTAGAGAAAAACATTTTAGTGCAGTTAACACGGTCCAAAATGTCTATTTGACAGAGCCAGCTGTCTGTTTTTTTTTCCTTTCATTTCCTCTCCATCCTTCTTTTTACAACCATCTTCATTCACTTTTTTTTAACCTTTCCTCCTTTTTTCATCCACTCCTCCTTTTTTCACATCTTGATAAAGAACGCAGGGCCAACTGGTGAAGTAGATTAGTGCCGATTTGGAAAGCAGTTTAATTATCCTCTTCAGCACTAGATAGCACTTTTCTGTGTGGCTGCTACCCATTATTATAGCTTGATGGCATGTGTATGTGCACAGACACACACACACATACATACACAGAGTTAAGCTGGCCTTTTAGAGTATACTTACTGTTGTCTTCATCTGTTTAGCAGCTTAAATATGGCCCGGCGTCAAGGTAATTAGGCATCTCTTATTCTCCATGGGACAAAGTAAGCCCCAGCAAATTGGCTACCTCACTTGTCATTTAATTGGCTAATTATGACCAAACCAATGGTTTTTTGGCGCTGTTGGTGGCTGGAGACATATTGTAAAAAAGAATTGTTGCTGAATTTCGATAACTATGATTTCTCTGTTTAAAGAAGAAAAGATCAAAGGTTTAGTGAGCATCAGTCTGAAATGGTTAGATTATAATATTTGCTACCTACAAAATTGTTGTGCTGAGATAATCAGAAAGCTTCATGATGGTTTATCACTCTTATTTGGATCTTGTTTTTTGTCTTTTCTGTTTTCCAGGTCATGACCACAATGTTTCATCTGTAGCCATCATGCCCAATGGAGATCACATTATTTCTGCCTCAAGGGACAAAACCATAAAAATGTGGGAGGTGGCGACTGGGTATGCACCCTCAGTAGACATCCTAAAAAATATTTTAATTTAAGTGAGACTCTGTTTGATTTACCACTTCTACTCATGATAACTCATTTTGCTGTTTTCTGTGCAATAGCTACTGTGTGAAGACCTTTGCAGGCCACAGGGAGTGGGTCCGTATGGTGAGGCCCAACCAGGATGGCACACTGATTGCCAGCTGCTCCAATGACCAAACAGTGCGTGTGTGGGTCATGGCCTCCAGAGAATGCAAGGCTGAGCTGCGGGAGCATGAACATGTGGTGGAGTGCATCTCCTGGGCACCAGAGAGCGCCTACCCCACCATCCTAGATTCCACAGGCTCTGAGGTAAAGAACCACTCAGACCTCAGTGGTTCAGGGTATCCAGCACAAGACTTTTTTAGCTTCTTTGCACATCTTTTTGTCATATCAGCTTCTCTGTATCCTTGATCAGTCATCCACATAAATGCAAGTGGATGTAAGTTAGGTTGGGCTAACATACTGTAGATTTACAGGTGGACAAAGTAACCCTGTGAGTACTTCAGGCTAAAAAAATGATGATGAGCGCACGTGTATCCTTGAGTGAGGGCAGAACTGACAGGTTAACTGGTGGTTATGCACCAAGACGAACAAAGTTTGATTAATTGTGTTCACTGTGTTTTTTCCACTTCATCAGATAAGGGACAGAATGTTCCTTCTTTACATGCGTAGCCATGTCAGCGAAACTCATACGTCACAGATCAGACTCACAGCCATGTGAACAGACCAGCTTAAAATGAAGAGTATGTGTATGCATACACAGACGAAAAATCAGCAGGCCGAGAGTCAGCCCTGACTCCCTTGTGATCTCAAGTGTGTCCAATTGTAGCCTTGTCAGATTAAGACAATATTTCTCCCTGCAGCAGTTTTTGCAGTCTAACCTGTGAACAGTGAAAAACAGAGTTCACTTGCGCAGTGGCTGATTTTTGAGGTTGTGTTATTTCTTAACTAATATGAAATCAAACATGCACAGCAGTTGCAAGTTATTGGCAGATAAATGGATGATGAAGACCTGATGACATGGTGACAGCTATTACAATGCCACTAGTTGTACAATGATTAGCTGATATTGCAAGACAAACAACTGTAAAGAAATGAAAGATAAATAAAGAAGAAATGTAAAAAATTACAACAACAACAAAAAAATTGGTATGTTGTCCCTGATATTTCTTAGCAAAAGGAGGTGTCTTCATAGCTTCCTGGTTTTAAGAGACTCAATGGACAGAAAGCATAAAATGCTTGAATTTCAGCATAAAACAGTATAATGTTCAGAAGAAACTGATGAGATCTGGAAATCTGGTGTTTGCCCAAGAGACAAGAGTTTAATGTAGTTTTAAATTTTAAAATTTCATGGGTTTTGCTTGGACCTTGGACGCCAAAACATTTGAACAGATCAAAGTAGCGTCACTGTTTCTCTAGTTTTCGCTTAGATGCACCTGTCAACCTGTTTGAACATGATTTCCTTTGATGCTGTTCAATTATCAGACATGCCATGACAATTCATTTCATTTATTTGTGCCTGACAGAACATTAAAGCATCTTTGTTATTGTTACTTGGTGGTTAATTTATCAGCTAATCTCTTTCCCCTTGGGGACAGATGATGCATGGATTATATGTGTGCTATATTTTGTCTCTTTTTTTATCATAATCAAACAAAAAAATATGCTAGACCGCAGTACAGTACGCAGTTCATGAGATAATCTTCTAACAATTTGTAGTATCTGGTATTTGATTCAACTTTGAAACTTTTTCTGGGAAACAATTTTAACTTCTTTTTACACAAACACTTCTGTTTTGATAGAATTATATCATCCATACTTTGCTTTTCGTTTCCTATAAAGTTGCAAAAACAAAAATAATGCACATTTCTTATGTATTGTTGTTGTTTGTTCTCCATACTTATATATTTTTTCCATCTTTCTTTCTGCCTAACCAGACCAAGAAGAGTGGTAAGCCAGGCCCCTTCCTACTGTCTGGCTCCAGAGACAAAACCATCAAGATGTGGGATGTTAGCACTGGCTTGTGCCTTATGACACTGGTGAGGACCTTTTTAAAGCCCATTTAGACCATATCAGGTGTTGTGCTGAAAAAAAGTTCTCCTATGTATTTTAATAAATGTGAGTAGTCTGACAATGAGGGTGTTGGGCAAGGCCTGCAAAAAAAAAAAAAGCCGCCTGCACCAGAAGAGTTGGAGCAAAGTCAGCTTTCAGAGGGTCACAACCTGATGTCATGCTATGGCTACCAATCAGCTGATTGGCCCAACAGAGTGTAGTCTACAAAGGAATACTAAGAATTTGCATTTGTAAACCAGTGGTGATGGTTGCAACACATGATTTGCTCTTGAAGAACCAAAGGCTTTTAGCATTTAAGTAAATCATCATGGAATTTATGTTAACTGTGTATCTAAATGTTTGTGTAAAATGAGTGAAGTGAAGGCATTTTGTCTAATGAGCTGGATTGCAGCTGGTGTCTTCAGCAGTGTCTGTCTGTCTCACAGGTTGGCCATGACAACTGGGTGCGTGGTGTCCTCTTCCACCCTGGTGGCAAGTTCATTGTGACCTGTGCAGATGATAAGACCTTAAGGATCTGGGACTACAAGAACAAGCGCTGCATGAAAACCCTATATGCCCATGAACACTTTGTTACCTCTCTGGGTAAGCTTCACCTCACCCCCATCCCAAAGAAACATTTCATGCCTGTTATTGTTTGACCAGTGTGTTTTCGGAGGTGCAATAGGTCCCCTCGCATTGGACAGTGAACTAGTTTCACAAATATCTGCTTTAGCCAAAGGTTAAATAACTGTAAAGAAGCCCAGTTCCTCTACTGGCAGTGTGTATAGCGCGTCCTGAGGGTTGCTGGCAGCTGGGGTTTAAGAGGTAGACAAGTGCTCAAGGATTTTCCCGCCTCCCCCTCCTCGTATCTGCAGCTTTTCAGCAGATCAAGGCATGGGAATTCTCTTGAGGAGCTCTTCAGCCAACTTTTCCTTGGCAATGCGTTTGAAACCCAGTCCTCTTAAATCCTGCTTCAACCAAAGAGGATATCGCTGTGAGCTATTGATGTGATGAATTCTGGAGTGATGTAGAAAAGGCAAAGCACCTTTGTTTGAAATCATTAGAGAGAAAAAAAAAACGTTTTTTCCCCTTTTTAAAAAGCGTTATCCTATCTGTAAACACAATAGAATACCAGGTGATTTTCTCCAAATGTGTTGCATTCTATGTTTTATTTTCACTAGAATGATAACTACGATCTCACCCTTTTATTCAGCCAGATGTAATGTTCCTGTAACATATTTTTGTAAGCAGTCAGTAGTGAGTGGTACATCAATGCTGCCAACATTATTTTTTATGGTTGAAGGAAGGAATGTTGCAGTTACGTTGTTAACGTCATTTCCAACTAATATATCAACTTACACCTGTTTTGCTCCAATGATGTCATTCACACCTCTTTATTTTTGGCGGTTTTGCGTCATTACTCCTAATGAATGCTGTTATTTTCTGACACAATTAAACAAGTCGTTCTTAATTCTGATTTGTCTGCTTTTCTGCAAATGACAGAAACAATCTTCAACAACTGCAATTAGATCACTTAAGAAAAATGGTCATGATTCAGGGGTCTAAATCCAAACTGTAGGGAAACATTGACAAATCTGTGCAGCAGACGTGTTTCTTTATTCTTAAGTAATTTTTTTGGAGAGCTCATTCCCCTTCTTTTATTTTCACAGATTTCCACAAGGCTGCTCCCTATGTGGTCACTGGGAGTGTAGATCAAACAGTAAAAGTGTGGGAGTGCCGCTGATTGGGACCTTTGGAGGATTGGACCACCACCCCCAATTACCCAGACGCTCCTCTGGATCCCACTTCCTCTCCTTCCATCCCACTTCTTCCTCCCCTCACCTAACCTAAACCTCACCCGCACATCATCGTCCCCTCCAGCTGCACTTACCACCATGGTTATTTACCCTTCGCTCTCTCTGGTCCAATAACTATTGTCCTTCTATGTAAATTATTCCTGGATGTAGATCGAGCTATTAAATGTTACACAAAAAAGTATTCTTGCATGGTAATCCAAAATTGTATACTGTAAATTTACATAACATCTAGAAGTACCATAGGTTTACCACGGGGCTGGCCGTCTGTCACGCAGCCTTACCGACCAACCGAAGGCAGATGTTTTGACTGGGTGTAAATTGTAGGGCACTAAAAACCGATAATTTAAGAAATGACAGTGTCTTTATGTGTAAGATTTATTTTTGTCTATTTTTTTATTTAGGATTTTTTTTTCTCTGTTATTTCTCTCCTTCACTGTCGTAGTCTGTTGGTGCCTAGCTTGGTGAAACTTTTGAGAGATAAGGCAGGAAAAGCATATATGATGCGATAAGATATGATTGTCTGTGGGGCTTTGTTATTGAATTAATCTGTAGCTTTATAACATCACCTCTCAAGTGTGCATACCATTTCTCTTCATGTGGAACTAGGTAATATTTTAATGGCTGTATATACGAATGTTTCAAACTGTTGTCCTTGGACCTTGGGGGCTTAAAAGCAGCTTTGTACTCTAGTCATGGTGGCACATGAACCACTGATAGGCTTTAGATAAGTTATTCCATTTAATGACTCTGCAGACAGGAATAAATTATAAAGAGCAAGTTTGTCCAGCTTTGCTGTCAGTGAGCGCCCTCGATCACAGTAACAACTGAGCAGAGTTTAGGGATTATGCCTATTTAATCTCTAATACATGTTAAAGATCTTGGGTTTGTCTCACATTAGGAAACAATTTTCTGTCCCTGCATGTTGGACTGAAGCCTCTGTCCACTTGTATTCCTCTGAACTGTCAGTCATGGCAGGGTGTGGAGTACCATAGGAATTATGTGAAGTCAGAAGATGCCCAGTTGTCCCTTGGTGCTTCTGAGGACTACAAACACAAGCCTTGTGTGAAATACCTACAAAAGAGAAAACATAAAGGCATGATGAGGAGTCAAAGTAAGCCCCCTGGGTTTGATATCTGGGATGTGCAAAGTTCTCAAATTCCTTAAGGGTGAAATATATACATTCTGCTAATAAAAATGGTTTTTAGTGAAAAAAAAAATCAGTTTTCTGTGAAAATATAAAATGTAAATTTAGCTTGTTATTAAGAGATTTGGCAATTTTGTATTATCGCACTAAAGGATGAACTGGATGGGAATTTAGGATTAGTGAGGAAAGGCTAGCAGCAGACATGCAAAGTGATCTTTTGTTGCATTTTTGTCTGTGGAGAAAACTGGTGCTGGGGTTGGTTTGTTGTCATTGTAAAGAGCTCTTTGCTGTAAAATCAGGCAGTGGCAGCTCCTGGATCAGATATAAAGGAGGATGCCAAAGCCTAAGCAGCAAGGCTCTCTACAGACAACCCCCACAGACCACCTTATGTATGCAGACGTCCTGAGTGGCTTTCCTCAAACTGTAAGAGTAAGATATTTCGAAGGACTGGAAAGTAAATGTAAACCAGTCTGTGCTGTAAAAACAACCATTCATTCCACTCTCCTTGGAGGACAAAAAAAAGAAACATCTTGCTTCTAACTGTAGCTGACAAGGTGATTTAGTAATCTTGCACATCCCAATTTTTCACTAAATCTTTGGTTGTTGAATGATGATCAAAGACAACATGTAATGATGATGACAAATGCATAAACCTCTAATTTCTGATTAGCCTTTTCATTCCAATGCATTCTTGGCTAATAAGGAATTGCCACTGCTTAACTGATCTTTTTCTCTTCGCTTCTTTGACACATTTTTCCTCCTTCTGTGTGTACTGGATGTGGTGATCTGCTGCTCAAGCTCCTGCTAGTGGCTATTGTGAGCCTCATGTGACCTGTTGAAGTAGCACTGCTGCATGTAAACCTGCACCAGAGGCAGAGCTGTCAGAACAATACTCTTAATAACCTAAATACTAGAGCCTCCCTATCAGAGACCAATATAGTTTGAATAATGGGATGGGAAAGTGGATCTGTGTACTGTGTAAAGCAAATCGACATATTGGGAAATACTTTTATTTGCTTTCTTGTCGAAAGTTAATGAGAATATTGATGCCACTCTGAAACACAAGACAGTAATCAATCTTTACATGTAACTCTAGGAGAGGAAGTGAACAAGAACATTTCCCAAAACTTCAAACTATTCCTTTTTTTATTGCTGTGTCCTTGGTTGGCTGGCATGGTGAGTTCAGACAGCTCTGTTTGTTGGTTGTAGAAAAGGCTGGTTTTGTTGTGTGTGTGTGACGCTATATGAAGGAGGTTTACCTCCTCTTCTTTAAATGCATTGGGATTGTGGCAGACTAGGATGTCCCAAAGGAGAAACCCTCTCTTTCAGGGAATAGTACTCATGTCTACCTTTGGTGTGTGCCCCCATTACAAATGTCTTATTTTTTTTCTACAAGCTGATTTCTTTGTCCTAACTTCTGAGACTTTGGGTGGAGAATCTGCTACTTTTGTAGTACAATTTGGCATGGCTAATGAAAATGCCAATGTGTTAAATGTTCTAGCTGAAGCCAAATATAGAGACATTTGTCAGTACAATCTGGTTTAGCTTGATAAGCCTTGTTTTGTTGGTCTGTTGTCCAACACTGACCAACTTTTGAAAATGCTAGTCTCTCCAGGATCACGCTATGACATGCCAGACCATTAAATGTAAATCAAAACTTCTTCCCTTTCTTGGTTTTACTCAAGGAAGGTTGTTAATCAAAGGTCAGGACGATGTGTGTTCTGTTTCTTTTGTAAGGAAGGAAAAGCTTCAACACAGTTGCTAGCGTGTGCACTGTTGAAGAAAATCCCCTTTTGCCATCACAGGTCCCAAGCAATCCCTGTGCTGCTCTGGTCTCGTGTGCGAAGGGACTGACAGACGAGTTCTTATTGTCTGTGGGTTGTTTCCTCCGGCCTCAAGTCCACCTGTTCTCTGTAATCTATCAGAGGGCTTCAGACTGCACAACAAGCTCCTACAGGAGAGCTCATGATGTTTTCGCCACTGTGGTCTCACTCTTCACTCAGCAAACTGTTAACAATATACCTGGATGTCATTATTGTTTGCGATATAATAAAAGAAAATCTGCATCTGTGTTGTCCTGTTATTTGTTTGAAAATGATTACATGTTAATGGACACTTCCAAAAGCCATTTTTTTCCTTTTTCATTTGGTCTTATTTTTTTACCAAAACTTCTTTATTTTTACGCTTTTTAGACTCCATATGTTTCATTGTAAAAGGGGGATGAATTCAAAGCTTGGACAAATTCGGAAAGTAAGTTTAGCAAACTTGTCAAGCGTTAAAAAGAGATCGTCAGCATGGGTGTATTAGCAAAGCAACATCTGAAAAAAAGAATTTCGAGTAAAATAATCCATTTACAATAATTAATTTTACTTTAAAAATATATCAAAATCTTGGACAGCATTGGGTGCTTTTTTAAGCTAAAAAAACAAAACTATTTCGCTTAAGATCTATGTGATCGAATTTATTTTTGCATGAATTAATTTTAACAACTGAAGTGGTTTACATGATACGTCTTCGGGATGACGCAATCACGTATCAACGTGTGAGATGACGTCGAAGGTATCCAGGAAGAGAGTTGCAGAAAGTGAGCAACGTTTGAACAACGTGAGTTGTATGAGCTATTTCCAAATAGTTAAGTTCAGGAAAGCCACTACCAGTCGTAAATGTTAACAGGCTTCATCGCAACAAAACACACTGCAGTAAAGGTAGGCAGACACAAATATTATCCACGCATTAGCTTAAAATGTTAGCTTACTGCTTCAAACTAGCTACGTGAATCTGTCAAGTTTTGACTAGAGTTTAAAAAATTAAAATACATATTCGCACCATTGAAGCCGAATAAAATCCAGTATAAAAGACATCGTAAAATTCGATATCAATGCAAATATGTTCAGTAGTGGCAAAAGCTGTTAACCAACGCAGGTTGTCCTCATAAACTCCTTTCATTTCAGTTTATAAAGCTATTTTTACACTTTTGACAGTTTGACTATTACATTCGCTGTTCTTATCAGTTTTTTTTTTATTTTGCTTGTGCCTGTGGTTGCTCCAGGTTCCCTCTGTTTCATGTTCATGTATCTCTCCCTCTCTCAAATATCAGTACACTGGTCATGGCTCTGAATAAATCTATGCATCCCCGGAACCGTTACAAAGACAAGCCACCGGATTTCGGTTACCTGGCCTCCAAATACCCAGACTTCCAGCAGCACGTGCACACTAGCCTCACCGGAAGACCCGTGTAAGTATCCGAGTATTTACCGTGCACATAAAGCATTTTTTCATGACCACAGAAACACCAAGTAGTATGCATTTTACTTAAATAGTTGTGCACTGATTATCTTCATCTGATACGATTACTCTTATCGTAGTTGTTTATTTAGTTGGAATGATTACAAAACTACTGTAATTCCTCATGACCTTTGATTTATTGCACATACACCTTAAAAGCCCCGGTCCACATACTTTTGGACTGCCTCATGTTTAATTTTTGCATGGTTGACTGTGGTAGAGGAAAACTTTCTCAGTTCTGAGTAGTCGTGTTTTTTCCCACCTTACTATCCTCTGAGAAGACTTTAATGACTAAAGTACCCAAATTATGATGATTGGGATTATATACATTGTTGTACAATGATTATCCTTCTGGCAACATTTAAGGTAGTCCTGTTCTGCTTCAATACAGCCTAATGCACAATGTTTAGGATCATAAAGCAATGGCTTTCTGGGTTTGTAGTGGAAGAGCTTAACTGAGCTACACAGAGCCCTGACTAAACCCACCCAACACCTTCAGGATGAAATGTTAAACAGGCTGGAGACCAGGCCTTGTGGCATGTATTTTTTGGCAACACAAATTTTTTTGATAAAGACCATTGCTGTCAGATACCCTGTCAGACACCCAGAGCTGAGCATTGTCATTGAGAAGACTTGGATCAATGCATCACTAATACTTGAAAGTGGTGATCTCAGACTTTTTCTTTCAGTCATATTGTGTACTCCTTGCACCTTGTGTACCTTTTTTCACTAGCATGCCAGAGTCATGCCCTAAGGACTTCATTTAGCACTGCTCATGTCCTGTCTGACTCAGTCTGATCTTTACTGCTTACTCAGCTCCCAGCAACAGCAGGAGGAAGAATCCTGGAAAAATGATTAATGGTCCCAACATCAAAAGATTCCTGCTTTTTTTCACCCCGTGCTCTGTTGGCTGCCCTCTCTTTTCATTAGAGAGATGTCACAAATTATGTGTAAGTGACAGTTCAAACCAAACTCCTAATTTAAAAAATAGGTTAGTCTGTCAATCAAAAAAGGAGCCTCGTCAGCCTCCTGAGTCTCAAATAATACTGAAACACAAATTACAGGACTGAAACTCTGCTTGTGGGTGTGTGTGTGCCATATTCAGCAAAATGCTGCTGAGAGGTCATTGTGTGAAGAAATCCATGCAGGCCAACAAATGAAGAATATGTCTGGTGGGATTAGAGTTGTTGACTTCGAACAGTTTGAGCTTGTGAATACCCTTTTGTTTTTGTTTTTTTGGTTCTCTATGGGAAGTTGTGGCTCTGGGAGGTCTTGGTACAAAACTTCTCCCATGGGCTCAGTGGGTCACCTCTCCCTGTCATACACTTGTCATACACTCAGGTGAAACCAGATGGATGTTTGTGTTGCTTCTCATAAATGAAAATATGTAGTAGCATGAAATAAGTTAGATAATGATTTTTAAGTTTCTCTCCAGATGATTTTTAGTATTGTTGATATATTGTTTAGCATTGTTTGTCTTCATGAAAAGCAAAGAAAACTTTGAAAAGTGACTGAAAGAACATTCATGCATATCTTTATCAATGAATCCCAGTCCATGTGTAACAATCAAATACTGACAATTTCCTTATGTAGATAAAACTCAACTTGTTAAGAACTTTATTTTTTAACGGGCAAATCATGTTCTGCTGCTTTTTGTTAAAATGGTTTTATAAAAAAGAAAAGGCTTGACATTGAGTCTCAAAATGAAATACTATGTTGACTAAAAATTTGTCTAAAAATTTAAACCATGCAGCCTTATTTTAGTCAAAACATAGATAACATTCAAAATCTATTTTGATTTAGTTGGTTCTAATCTGTCAGTTTGTCTTTTTTTTTTACTCAATTGATAAAAATGTCCGTCTAAACAAAGCAAACTCTGAAAATGTAAGAGCTGACAGTTATTGTTAGACTATAGTCTGCTGTTCGTCTGTCAGGACTGAGGGACCCTCCTCCCTCTTTGTTTGTGTGTTTATGAAACAGGTAGGACGTCTGCTCAGTGAGGAAATCACTTGTTATCGTCTGTGTTATGCAGATGAATGCGGACATGGTGTCACTGCAGCGTACATGAACATCTGCGTTTGACTGTGAGCATATTGGTGTGGGCTGATCCTTTGTGGTTGTGAGGTGGCCAGTCAATCATCTTATTGCAGCACAAGCATGCATGTGTGGGCACGCTGCAACTTGATGTCCGTCTGTGACAGGTGTTAATTATCAGTTTGTATTGTTTTGATGTCTGTCTGAGGCTCGCCACCAGACAGACAGATGACAAACAATGGACTGGTAGATTTAAGGCTGTAAATTCAATATGAAAACTGAATTTAGAGAATTAGGGAATTAAACAGTTAGCAAGTAGCTTAATGTGTGTTTGTAGACAACAAAATGTGACACGACATGAATTATAGATTGGTCATTAGTAGTAAAGCATTTACTTTTATTACACATTAATCTACTTACTGATTTAACTACTATTAAATTTAAGTAGAAGATTGACAGAAAATTAATGAATAATGATTGTAATTGATTAATCATTTATCAAGGAACAAGATGTAAGACTAAGAAGAAAATATGACTTTACAGCACTGCTAGCAATTTTGTCTGGCTGCACATACGTGCTTTGAGCTACATGCTAACATTATCATGCCAAAATGTTAACGATTACAGTGTTAACATTGTCTATGTTTTTAGTATTATATGTAATGTTATTATTTACCATGTGCAGCATCTGAGTATTATGAGTCGACAAAGCAACGTTTGAAGATTAACTTCGAACCCAAAGAATTGTTTTAGCCTTTTTGATTTAAATATAAAGTATTGTACAAATTGAAATTTTCACCCAATGTCACTTGATCAAAAACTAGCAGATCACAAAAGTTTTTACTGTTCATCCCGATGAGAATACGAGTCTTTACGCAATGCTATGACAGTCAGTCTACTAGTTGTTGAGATATTTCAGCCTGTACTAAAGGTGGTGGACTGACTGGCTGTCACTTCATCCTTAAAGCCAAGTAGGTACCATGGCTAAAAAAAATGCTAATTAGGAGCCCCTCAGATGTGTTTTTTTTGGTGTTTTAAGTTTCCTATGTCTAAACCTGAAAAGCAGTTTGAATATGCACATCCTTGGTTTACAGCACAATCAGACATTGACGCGACTCAGTTGCCAGTTTATTCTCTTTGCCTGCTACATGAACGGATGTCCAGGATTTGCGTCTCACTTTGTGTGTGGCACTAGCTCTCGTTAGCCGTCTGCAGAAAATTTGGCTCTTCTCCCCTGTCAGTCTTCCATTCCATCAGTGGAAGGATTAGTGTGGTTTTGTATTTCCCAGTGAATTCATCTACTGGGTTTTTTAAGTATTTAAGCAGTGAGTTAGGGATAAGAGTAATCTTGGGGAGACACTCACTCAATCCCCAGGGGAGATATGTCTCCTTTCATTTAGGGATCGTCAGTGGAGAGGACTGATAGCAGTGGGCTGAGACGTGAGCTCAGACCAGAGGCAGCACAAGAAGAAATATGGAGAGTGTGATTGGAATTAAAGTGAAGAAGAGATAAACCACAAAATAGAGAGAAGATTGGTTTGTTTCAGTTTTAGGCAAGGAGAAGGGGGGCTCAGATCAGACAGATAAAGGGGTGGGATTAGGGGGCATGAATGAGCATTAAAAATGCAACAGCCTGGGTGACATTTAATTTGGTAGTCATATTTTTTGTGAGATAATCATCTGTGGAAGGATTTTCACCTCTGTAATTAATGAAACGTTAAATTTTTACACACATATGGTTCAGATATGTATTATTAAAATGTCCCTTGCAATAGAGGAGAATAAGTGAATATTTATGCCAAATTTCAGATTGAGAAATTCGAACCTGATGTTGATCAGCAGCACTTCCCAGCTTCACCGGGAGGCCCAGCAGAACCATTACCATACAGATATTTTTACTATCTGACAGAAACTCACTGCCTTAGGTGGGGTATTATTCTTATATATTTAACCTACTATATCTGCTGTAAGGAGACTGCCATGTGCTTTATGGCTTAAACACCCTGCACTTAATATCCACACTCATTCATCACTGTACTCCAAATCATTTATCTGAAACCCACTTAATTATGAGTTTTAATTTGGGTTTTGTCTGAGCTGGCCACAGGGTTTCTGGGAAGCAGCTCCATTAAGCTTCTCTTTTGCTGACATGCACGGATCTCATTTTATAAACTCAAGTGATTTGGTCAGTAGATTATTGGCTGATGAGTAAACCCCAAAATCTTTACAAAAATGTTTCTCTGTTGCCTCTGTCTGTTCTGTGCATACAAAGTGCATACATGTAACACATTTTTTAAACAAATCTATTGCTTTATATTTGTACAATTAGCACTCAAACACTTTCTGCATGTCCACTACATTGAGATCATCTTCTGTTATTAAAATTTAGATAAACTGAGTCTGCAAAATGTTTTATTTTCTTTACATTTTGTTTTTTAAAAAAAGCACCTTACTTTTTGTAGCATGAGCATATCTTCAAAAATGATTGTAAGCAGAAGACCTCAGAGATATTCAAATAGTCCTTTTAGCTTTAAATTCATGTTAAGCTTTTAGCGATTATCAACTCTGCTCGTTTTTTTTGTGAGGTCTCAAAATGTTTTTTGTTCAAAAAATAAAAAACAACTCCTGACACAAGAGAAGTTGGCGCAAATCGGCGCAAATCGGCACAAAATTTCTCTCAGCATGCTCAGAGTGAAGTAGATGTGCCTTGAAGGTCATCCACTGTGGACAGAGAATGAAAGAGCTTCAGCTTTCTTACTGATCATGTAGTGTAGAGGCGAGAACAAGCTGTTTATCTCAGCACAATACTTCCCTACAGTCTACTGATGTTGTACCATCTGAAGCAAAAATATTTCTGCTTTCAGCACCTAATGTCTTTTTGACTTCGCAGCTTCACTTACACTATAGTACTTCATCTGGCCCTGCACATTAGCTGAAATCAACTCACTCCTGCTTTTTCTTTTTCCTCTCTGCCGTCATGTCGTCTAAGCAGGGCAATATATTTAGTTCCATCACAACTTTTTCATTCAGGTTTGTCCCCCGCTGTATCCCGTCAACCACGTAATGTCGTAAGCACGTGGCGTTACACCTACGTGGCGGCAAAAGCGTAAATCGCGGGCACACTCACGCTCCTCCTGGCATCAGCCATTGCTCCAGCGTGGCCGGATTTGCGTGCTCCCCTCATCTGTTCAGTAGGTGGGGTTGCTATGGAGACGTGGCATTCGCAGTGCTGCTGATGGGAGTGATCGGTCTGCATTGCTCACACACAAACACACAGACAGTACCGTATACACACTCAACGGGGGCTAAAAATAGAGGGCTGGCCTGAGCAGCCTCCCTCTCTGAATATTGATTCTTATCTAATGATGCCTCTGAGGAGAAATGAAAGCGGGCAGAATATCTGAGAACTGGACAGATGTGAGAGGCAGGGCTTTCATTTTGGAAAAAAAGTGAGCATTATACTGATGTATCACTTCTCATTAGCCTGATTCCTCCCCAAAGCTCAGCCCATTTTTTAAGTGCAGATTTCTTCATCCTCAAATCGGCCAGGTGCTCCTCCAAGAGGTCACTCCTTCAACCGCTGATTAGGTCGGACCATTAACCTAATATGTCCATTAGGTGAGGAGACACTGGGTAAGATTGATGTCAGACTCTACAGGTAAATCGCTCCTCATTTGTTTCTGTCTCACACCTGGCTGCCAGAGGGTCATTTGTCTTTGTTATTACTCCTGAATGAAGATGCAGAGTTCAGTGATCAGTGCCACTTCAGCAACAAAACTGGTTTGTCCCTTCTTCTAAACGCAGTCTTAATTATGGTTTTAACAAGTCACATATATTTCTTTATATTTTAAAACATTTTTTTTGTCCATAACATAGCTGTCAGCAGAGAGGTGGCAGGCAGAGGGAGAGAGAGCAACAGGGATCCCAAGCTAGATGTAAATTGGGGGATGTTAGAGCCGTCAGAGCAGGCTCCTCCCCTACTTTTTATGTGGTATAGACTAAGGAAAAGTGTATTGCAGTGCAGTAACGCATGGAAATGCACAATATACAATAATATTGCTTTAATGCTATATTTAAAACACAGTAGAACAAGGCCTTAAGATGAGGAAAAAATGCAGGAACTACATAAGGACTTTAATTATTTTAAAAAAAATTTATTGTGCTTTAGCAGTGTTAGAGTGACTTTGACCCCTCCATGATGTCAAAACACTGCTCAATTGGTCAATCAGAGATAAAGGGATTAGAGTAAAATACTTCCTTGTGTGATAAACTGTAGTGTACCATTTTTGCTTCTTATAACCTTCAAACTCTTTAATCTCATTTCTTAAACGTGACTTGCCTGATAGCAACACACATCTTACAGTTACCTGAAGTAACACAGGACTGATATCAGTCTAAACACATGCTTAAACTTGATTGTTGGAGGCATTTGAGTTAAGTCATCAAGTCATTATGGCCTTTCAAAAGGGGAAAAAATTAAACTTGTGATGACTTTTATTGTTGAGGAATATCACTAACAAGGAGCTAAACACTGAGAGAGCAATACATTTTAGCTGTTGATGCGAAATTGTTTAGTGAGACGAAACAATAAAAATGAAAACAAAAACAGAGTTTAAGTGCATTAGATCTCAGAGTTGCATTTTCATCTTTATGGCAGTAGACTGGAATACGTTCACACTGAACTTGTGAGGTGCCAGACGCTACCATCACCTGGATGTGTCTAATTACATCTGCCAAGGTGTGAAAGCGCTCTGCAAAGCCCTAATTATACCTATCTCGCCCACTCGATTTGTCTGCGCTCACTCGTGCCGGCTTGTGTGACAGCTGAAATCATTAAACGTGGAGAAGAAAAGACGGGAGAGCCGAAGGAGCAGGACTAAGATCTAGGATTTTTTTTTTTTAAAAAAGTGGGAGGTCTTTGCAATGTCGTAAATGTGAATTTCATTGTCATTAGCAGGGGATTGTGAATTGATGGGCTGCTTATCTCCCAATTGTCCTTCATCCGTGTGTGTGTGTTATGTGAAGTAATGAGGTTCAGTGCAGAGAGCTGCAGAGGGTTAATGAAGTGTTGCATCAAGAGCAGTTTGGTAAATTGCTGCCATGTCGCCTCATTGGTAAAACAAAGAGAGTCAGCAAGTCACTAACTTGAAATCACCCTTATAGAGAAAGTCTGGTTTAATGCAAACCTGGTTTAATCTTTGTAGTTCTGCCATCATTTCTGTCAGTGATTAATTATAATATTTCATTCGCCAAGTTAAATGCTAAGATCTCAGAATAAAGTAACATCTTGAAGACAAGAGAAATATGAGACATGGCAAGAGAAATGAGACAAGACAAGGAGGCCTGATAAGGCAGGAAACGAGCAGACAGATGTTTATGTTGCTTCAAGTTTACTTTAACTGAAGGTATTTGGATTATTATTAAAAAAAGTCTGACACAAGACAAGATTTTTGTTGAATTTTCACATTTATGTAAACCTGTCATATAGAGATCATGTTTAATTTATTTTTCTGTAAACTCTTTAACCAAATTACTTTTTGGTAGGATTGAAATGTTGACATTTTTTGTCTCACGTCCAGAGTGAATTTCAAGGAGCCGGAGGCGGTGCGAGCGCTGACCTGCACCCTGCTGAAGGAGGACTTTGGTCTGACCATCGAGATCCCGCTGGAGCGCCTCATACCCACCGTCCCCCTCCGCCTCAACTACATCCACTGGGTGGAGGACCTCACTGATGGCCAGAAGCAACCACGCAGAGGCATTGACATTGGTACCATAACAGTTTCTGTCACTTGTTGAACATCTTAGGTTTGTGTGAGAGGAATCTTTTTGCCTCAAATGTTTAGGATGCTCCCATTAAAACTGAGCTGACACATTTTCTTTTAACTGAGGAATTTCCTGAAGTGATCAGTCCTGGCGTTATTGATTCCTCCTGTAATTTATGCAAGGTACAAGAGAAGAAGACCAGTAGCTCAGC
>JAPZDZ010000024.1:13346396-13401752 GCA_029783805.1 Acanthurus tennentii
GTGTGTGTGTGTGTGTGTGTGTGTGTGTGTGTGTGTGTGTGTGTGTGTGTGTGTGTGTGCGTGTGCGTGTGCGTGTGTGTGTCTCCTCTAAAGGGCTTCAGTTCACTGATTGGTGACCCTGAATCTTTCTGTAAGCAGATTGAAGCTGTCTCTTCCCTGATGGATCACCATACTCTTTTCCTTTGCTAACGAATGCCACCTTGGTTTGAGCCATGACTGAATTATGCAGCCTATTATACAGAAATGATTCAATAACAGCCAAGGGAGCCCACATATATTGTCCATTATGGTCACTAAGAATAGATAACGAAGCACATTTGCTTTAAACAACATATTTCCATATTGTTCAATAAAAGTCATTTATCATTTGAATACACATATGTTCAATTCCAAAACATGTGTGTTTACATAGGCACTGGGGCATCTTGTATCTACCCCTTGCTGGGCGCCACAATGAATGGCTGGTTTTTTCTGGCCACAGAAGTGGACGACATCTGTTTTGACTACGCTACGAAAAACGTGGAGCAGAACAACCTGTCTGACCTCATTAAAGGTAAGTGTGGTCCACTCAACCTGTAGAAGAGAACTCCATATTTAGGTTACATTCACACAACTATATTTAAATTTTAATTGTGTTGAAAGGCTTAATGAAGGCCTCAGCATTGTTTCAGACATCATCTCCATCCATACAAATAGCCCAAAACACTTTTTACATGACTCTCCATGTACACTTGGCATGTGCATAGTGATCTGAACAAGAAGCAGTGAGTCGGTTTCCATTTCCAAAAGTAAGTATCTGTTTCTGCCTTAACTGACTACAAAGCAACACTGGAGTTTTGAAACTAAAACAGGGTCAACATCATTTCCAAAAGTCTCCTTCTTGGGGCCTCTGATACACAGGAGTAAACAAAGCAGTGAAGCATAAATGAAGCAAAAGCTGTGTGCGTTCAAACTAAAGTATAATGTTGCTGCAACCTTAAAAAAGCTTTCTGTCAGTGTAGTTATTGGAAACACATTGTACATTGTTTATATTTATTGTGTGTCTTAGAAGCCTATTTACATGGCTGAGCAATCACAGGATAATTTTAAAAGCTAAAATGTAAAGTAACGGTAAAACAAGAAGTGAAATTAATGAAGACGGTGAACTCACTTGGAAATGTTTGCTCAAATTAGCTACCAGTAGGAAGTGATCATACAAGACCAAGTGAGACTGGAGCTGTTTAACTTCTGACTGTATTGAACTGAGTAAGGGTCGTTTACTTTTCTTTTAATTCCCACTTTAAATTTAATGATTGAGTTGTTTCTGCCTTAAAAAAGTTTAATTTGGTTGGCTCACCTGGTCTTGGGTCAGCAAAACTTTAAATTGCTCATCATCTCACAGATGATGTGACTGCCTTGGCTGAACTGAGAACCAAAGATTTGATCATGTTTCTGTCATTGTCACTTTTTTTTAGGAACAGCCTCACATTGTTGTTGCCTTTAGCCATGGTTTTTTGTTTCTCAAGAGCTATCAAGATTAGCTTAAACATCCAACTCACAAGTCCCTGCCTCATCTCTATCCTAGTTGTCAAAGTCCCTCAGAAGACTCTTCTGATGGACGCCTTGAAAGAAGAAACAGAAATAGTGTACGACTTCTGCATGTGCAACCCTCCTTTTTTTGCCAACCAGCTGGAAGCCAAGGTAAGCATCTCCATGCCTTTAACAAGTTAAGCATTTTATCAGTGTTGTGTCTGAACCGTGAAAAAAAAGCCTACAACCCACAACACTTGTTGACCAGCCAGGGCAGGCCTAAGATGAAACACTATTTGTTTACACGGTAGTAACAGTCTTCTAATAGGATTTCATTTTAATCTCTGTCTGCCTTGTTGCTCTCTGCAGGGGGTAAACTCCAGGAACTCACGAAGACCTCCTCCCAGTTCAGTGAACACAGGCGGGGTGACGGAGATCATGGCGGAGGGCGGGGAGCTGGAGTTTGTCAAGAGGATCATTCATGACAGCCTGCAGCTCAAGAAACGCTTGCGGTGAGGAAAAGATTAAAACAAAACCAGACACAAACATGATTTCTTTTCCCCAGTTGCAGGTTTATTTTTTATGGGACTAAAGCAGATTTACCAGATTTACAAAGTGCAAGTATTCTGGGTTACATAGTTATATGTCTGAATTGGCAGATGGATAAACAAGAGCAATGCAGTTTGGTCCTCTTTGGAGGGGCTTTGAGGGGTTTAAGTGGCTGCTGAGAGCACCAATGGAGGGAGATACCAAGAGGTAAAATGGGCAGATGGGTTGCTGCACACTGATGGAGCTGTCACCCAGAGTTGGTTTAATGGTTTTGGCACACACTCACCCTGTGCTGTATTCGGGAGCCCACAGGGAACAGCTGTGTTTGGGTGGGTGGGTGGGGGTGTCTCCAGTGGCAGTCACTTTACCCTCTACCATTACCAGGGCTGTCACGGGGCAGCGGAGTGAGACACAGATAAGAGGGAGTTGCGGAGTGGTACTATTAAAACTGATTAGACATACCACACCTGCTTGGCTTTCTACAGTGTAGTACAGGGTGTGTGTGTGTGCAGTGTATGCAGTGGTGTGTGTTTTGCATAATGCGTCACTGGAAAGATGAGCAGCCTCGAGAGGGATCTGCTCTTAACACCTGCCTGCTCTTTGTGTGTTGTACTCGTGCAGTGCAGACAGGAAGTGAGAACGAACCCCTTCTTATTGAGCAGGTTTGTGGCTCCGGCCAAACCAACCAGAGCCGGCTGTCACTCGCAAAAGCATGCTGGGACACCAGAGGCACCAGGTGTCCATGGAAACACTGCCAGCTTTACCAATTGGTCCTTTGAGACGCCCCACACAACCCCACCCTGCTCCACTTTCTCTCTTCTTTCCACTGAAATGTAATTACTGTCAAATAGGAGCAAGCCATGTTAGTTCCCAGTGTAACATCCAAGTGCCTGAAAAACCCAGTTAGAAATGAGGCAATACTCCTCATTTATCATGCCATTGATATGAAAATTACCATGTCTGGTAATAAGATTGTAATCATATGCCTGTGCTTCAACATGTGAAGAGAGACAGATGAATATGGATGCTAATGCAGCTGCACACTTTGGGATGTTTGAAAAGCCGCTGGTGGAGGAGGGAAACCGGGGAGCTGCTCTGGGTGTCCCCCCCCCCCACTGTGTCAAAAAGTGTAGGAACATCTGTGAATATTAGAGCTGTTCAATATTTCATCATGTCAACTGAGGCTGATATGTTGCTCTTCCCTGCCCGTCACCCCTCTGGGCATCTTCATCCCTCGCTAACCTCATTACCAATCATCGTCCTTTCTCACTGTCATTCACAGGTTAAAACTGTTTTTGGGATGTGATTTCGGCAGTCGTGTTTGACTGCAGCTTTGTGCATCAAAGGGATGTGGCTGTTAAAAGAGCAAAGCTTTGAACACAAGTCAGAGGCAAAAGAAAAAAAGGAATGCCATTTCTTTTACTTATATACATTTGTAAAAAATCTACAAAAAACACTGCTTAATGTAATAACTTTAGTACATATACATATGTAAAGATATTTTGTTTGGTATATGTAAATTGCTGTATTATTAATGGACAAATCCACTTTAGATCACTTTTAGTTTCTTTGACAAAAACCTGAAGATACAATATAAATTAAAAAGTATGTAGTTGTGCTTCATTTTTTAATGGGGTCCGATTCTAAAGCTTTTTTAGGAGAATGTTGACTCAAGCTGCCCTGAAATTTCATTATCGATGAATGAATCTATCAACTTTCTTGATTAATGTAATTAGTAATTAATTATTAATCAGTCTATTAAATGTCAGAAAATAATGAAAAATGCTAATCAAAATTTTCCTGACCCCAAGGCGATGTCTGAGCTGTTTTGTCTCAAATCAAAATATATTCAGATCACAAAGCTGTGCAACTGAGACAAGCAGTTTATTCTCACAGATAAAAAGCTGGAACAGGACGCGTGTTGCTTGATCAATGATTTAAGTGATTTTAAACATTGTTGACATTTTATTTATTTGATTATTATTTTGCTGGGTAATTAACTAATTGCTTAAAAAGAACAGCTGAATTTTTTGGAAAATCATTCAGAGGAGGCTCAGGTAGATGTTCTGCCCTGAGAAGAGCCTGCAGACTTCATGTGTGATGTATTTATCTTTCCTCCATTTTCCCCAGCTGGACTCTACTATTTATTGATCAGGACCAACCTCATCTCTTATTGCACAGCAGAGATTATTGATCAGGCCTCCACCAAGGGACGACATCAAAACAGCTTTTCCTTCATTGTGGACAGAAATCACCCGGATGTTTTTCCTGTCTCTCATGTTTCACTTGGTCTTTGTGTTGCTCCCCAAAGCTCTGCTCGGCTCGTTTGATCTGCTTTGCAGCTCATGCTCAGGCCGTTTGCCCTAAACACACACCGACAAACAGCTGGTTAATGTGGATTCTTCTTTCTGCAGGTGGTACAGCTGCATGTTGGGGAAGAAATGCAGCTTGGCACCTTTGAAAGAGGAGCTAAGAAAGCAAGGAGTGAGTACAAACACACAAATACATCTGCATCCACAGCTTTTGATCTCAGTTTGCTCATGCAGGAATGAGCCCAAAGTCTGACAATAGCTTGTTAAAACAATCTTTGCCTCCCCTGTCAAACTGATGGTCCTCCAGGGGACTGTGTTGATGTTAAAAACAGACGCTCATGACCGTCAGGGCAGCAGATACCCAGAGAAATCAGCATCAGTCCTTTCTAAAACATGCCAGACCAGCAGCACCACACACAAGCTATAAATGAGCTGATTTCTGTTAGTGGTGCATGACTGAATCACACGGCACTCTGTAGCTAACATGCATTACCGTCATTAGCCTAGCTAATAGACCAGCACATGACTCTTGACTGCTGCAGGCCACTGGTCCTGTGCCAGTCACTTCCCTCACATGTTTAAAAAAAAAAAAGAGAGACAAACCCATGTCCTCCTGCGTCTGCACCTGCCACCCCTCAAACCTTCTCCAGTGGTTTTTAGGGTGCTGTCACTGCTCATCAGGGTGAGTGCAGCCTTGGCTGGGATCCAGAGAGGCGACTGCTGCCCCATTTCAAAGTGTGTGTAAACAGAAACCTCACCTGGGTAATATGCTAATGCTTTTATCACC
The DNA here is from genome assembly GCA_029783805.1 of Acanthurus tennentii. Classification (NCBI taxonomy): domain Eukaryota; kingdom Metazoa; phylum Chordata; class Actinopteri; order Acanthuriformes; family Acanthuridae; genus Acanthurus; species Acanthurus tennentii. Next base: position 13,351,554 of record JAPZDZ010000024.1, read on the forward strand.
CATCTCATGGTCTTCACTCCAGTGTGTCCTCGTCTCTCTTTGTGTTTTTTAATTTAGCAAATGTGCATGCTGGGTACTGTATCGATACAGAGCTGTTTGACTTTTGACCTCTTTATCTCAGTGAACCCCCTCCTCCTATTTACTGAAGCAGTCAAGAGTGACAGTTTAAGTGCTTTGCTAGCATAACACGCTAAGACACGTGTGTGTCTTTTTCACATCATTGGTCCTGTTTCCTCACCCACAGTGAGAGATGTGCAGCTCACTGAAGCTAAACTCACAGTGGGTAACATATCTGCCCAGTTTCCATCTCATCACACTGTCAATGAGTAGTTTCTAGGATGAGGCATCAGAGTAAATTCTATTGAAAAGAATTTGGTTATATGGAGGTGTTTTACGTTTTATCTAATGCCTTACATGTCATAATCTTAGAAGTCAGCCTCACTCAAAGCAGCCAGCTGGTTCAATTGCTGAAAGTGTTACACAGCTTTATAATAGAACAACGTTTTACGTTGATTTTATTTATTTTTTATCTTAAAGATATATTTTATCTATTTTTTTGGATAGAGAATGAATCCTATTCGCACCAACAGATAAGTTTGTCAAGATAGTTACATGGCTTTATAATTTATATAATTTTATATTTTTACCACACCCAGTCAAAAACAACAACACAGAAAGAAAAATAACTGTAATTCCCAGTAGGAGAGCAGAAAATTTTAAAATTTTTTGTTTGTTTGTGTGTGTGTTTGTTTTTTATCAGATTTGTTCAGACTCTGTGCTATAATTTCCAATTAATTATCTGCTACATGCAACTGGTTTGACTGTTTTCCTTTTTTCTTTTCTTCAGGTTCCTAAAGTGACACACACAGAGTTCTGCCAGGGACGAACCATGCGGTGGGCACTGGCCTGGAGTTTCTATGATGATGTGATTGTCCCGGTGAGTCTGTGCACATCTCATTTTTGTCACCTCCTTAACTGGAAGAACTACACTCCTGCTGCACAGTTTAGACTCAACAAATTGTTCTCTGGTCATTATAACTTAGAAAGAAAATTCAGCACCTTTTATGGTATTGCAAAGGTGTTTGATTTCTACATACTACTGTAAAATATACTTTTCATTTGGTTCTGTACCTTCAATCAGAAAACAGGTAGGTGTCATTTTGCTGCCTAAACTGCTCTTCTGCTGCTGGATATTCCAAAAACACCAAAGCCTCCACCTTAATTATGCACAACCTCCGTCTCGCTCCATCCTCTCGCCCCTCTCCAGACTGTATCCTCTTTCCCTCCAGCTCTGTTCCATTAGAAGCACTTATTTCTTCCTCTGGGGAGATGTTTATGATTTTTAGCATGCTGTAACCAGGCAACGGTTGCCAGGTCATGGCCGTGTGGACAGAGAGAGTTGGAGATGAAGAGAAAGCAGTGATGTCGAAAGAGCCAAAACAGTTAACGAGCTAAGAATAGTGTTGGAGTGCTGACAGGTTGAAAATGAAGGCAGGTGGGGGGCAGTCAGCAGGTGCAGCAGAAGCTGTGTGATGACGACTGTTTCTGTTTTGTTATACTCGTCTCTGTTTTGGCCTTCTCAGCAGAAAAGCAGTTAAGCAGAATGATTGGCCTACATTTTCTCCTTTGACCCTCCTTCTCCATGTTAACTCACATCTATCACTATGTAGGCTCACAAGCTGCTCACCATCATTGCTAGACACACCCCTCGAGCATGTGTGTTTACTGTTTTTGTGTATGTCTGTGGCGGTGTGTGCACGTGTTTACATGACAAGTTTCTGCCTGTGTAATTCTTTGATGGTCGACCAACTAATTCTGCTTGCATGCGTGTCTTCCTATGGATGTCTATTATATATGTATATGTGTACATGGGGGTGCTCATTAATGTTACATATAGACTTTAACATATGTGACATGCATGTGGCTGTGACCTACTTACCCCTTCTTTTACCAGGTCAGCCTGCATGCTACTGTTACTACTATTACTTTTACGTTCATCTTTCCCTCACTCTTTTCCTGGTTTGTTTAAGCTTTATTTACAAAGTGGATTTATCTCCTCAAATATATTGAAATCTTTGTTTTTAGTGGACTAGAGCTGAATGATTTTAAAATTGATCAAAGATAAAAAAAAAATCATCAATACATTGCAACCATGAGTGACATTATCACAAATAAAATTAAACAAATAATTGTAGAGTTCACAGACCTCTAAACATGTATATTTTAATTTCCAGTCATTTCATATTTAAAGAGGTACTTGCAGTCGGGTCCATAAATATTTGGACAGTCACACATTTTTTTAGTAATTTTGCCTCTTTACACCACTGCAATACACTTGAAATAAGGTAATCAAGATGTGATTTATGTGACAACCTTTAGCTTTAATAAAGGGATCTGGCATTTGGTTCCATGAACATGATCCATTTTTTCCAGTTTAGGTCAACAGTATTTCATTTAACCAAAAATAGCTCAACTTTGCCATTGATTTAGACCCCTGAACATTTTTAAGCCATCCCTCTTTCTAAGTATAATCATCCTGTAAGAGAAACCAGTGTAACACATATCTCCATATGTATTATAACCATATCTCACAATGAAGTTTCGGCTGTAGAGTTGCATTTAGGGTAGTTTAAAGGGCCAGTTTTTAACAAGGAAGAAGTGTGTGGAATAAAGCTGATAAGTGAAATCAAGCAAAAACAGACAAAAGGATGGAGACTGTAGATAGTGAGATAAGAGAACAGGCAGACAGAATAAAAGGACTGATTGACAAATAGACCGCTCAAGGCTGCAAGACTTTATCTGAGCCATGAGGCGTGTTGTTGATACCCATACAGGCCTCTGGCAGGACAGACTGCAGGAAGGTCTAAAGGTCAGGGGTCTGTGCAGGGGTTTTGGGACTTGACAAAAAGGAAACAGGGGTTGGGAGAACAGGGGTGTCAGTGGACGATATACAATGTTTGCCTGAAGGTGAAATCTTTATTTTGTTTCTCTGTTTTGTGTGTGAGTGTGTATTTTTGTGTCTGTGTGTACACATGCTCTCAGAAGGTCAAGATGGATGACTGAATGACATTATATCTGAAGAGAGCAGCTCTTATTGGACTCAGGAGGCTTTTACTGTGCCTGGTTTTCAAAATTAGGCCAGGCTTTCATTTACCCATATCGTTTGTGTGTGTGTGTGTGTGTGTGTGTGTGTGTGTGTGTGTGTGTGTGCGTGTAACAGAGAGAGAGGTGAAAATGGATAAGTGGGATTAATAATAGAGTGAAAGAGCGGCAGTAAGAAGAGGGTGTAATTCAGCAGAGAGGTGTCTAAGTAAAATTGCACACGTGAATTTCTCCCTCTTTTGTCTGCAAATCTATGTTTGTAACTGTGAATGTTGATTCTGTGTGTGTGTGTGAGTGTGTTTGAATCTGTGTCAAGGATGCTTCATACAGACAGACAGGTTTGGCATGATGGATTTTATTGATTTCTGTTTCTCGTACAATAGGCTGCAGGGCTGGCAGAGTGTGGAGAAAAGGGGGAGAGTTGTCTCTGCGAAACAATAAGAAATAAAAGAAGCTTTAACAAGCAGCCAGACAAGGCAGCGTCCATCGTCAGCCCATTAATTAAATATGTCCATCCATCTCTTTTAAACATGCTTCTACAGAGACCATCATTTTAACTAAAAATCATTAGATGATTATGATAGAAAAACCCCATAAATGAAAGTAAGGGTTTTTCAATACAGGTGAAACAAGCAGAAAAGACATGTTCATTTGTTCATTATACACTATAACAGATTGCTCTGACATGATTAGGATCTCTTAGATTAAAAGTAATTTAGTGTATATATTACATACTTCAATTGATAAAAAGAGATAACAAAATTTTCTGATGCTGCAAAGTAAACGAGTAATCCAAACTTGCCTCTCAGATGAGTTTAGCAGTGTGAAGGTCACAGTCTGCTCCTTCTCTCTGCTGTTTGTAGGTCAGTCGGCCATGCTGTCTGCTCTGTCACAGTACAGTGCAGCCGCAGACCCCCGCTGTCTCCCCACTTTTAATCAGCCTGCAGTGACTTTGCGAGCGCAGTGTTAGCATATTGGCTGCAGTGGATGCGTAGGGGACATTCGCTGCAGAGCGTCTGTTGTATTCAGACAAGGTTGGGTAATGACCTCCACCGCCATCACAGCGTGACATTAGAGGGGATTAGAAATAAGGAGCAGTGTTTAATTCGCAGCAGGTTCAGGAGACGCTTGTGGGGTTTGAGCGCCCTCTTCTGGTGTGTACCAAACATGCACGAATGCAAGTGATGGACCACAGATATTCAGAAAAGTTTGTAAGTATAAGCTCATAATAAGTTATGCAGTGTATCCGTAAACTAGATTCATCATTCCTTGCATTTGAGCTGAAAAACAGAAACCACCACTCACTGGCTACCTGTTTTTATAATATTTACAAATGTGTTCATATTTTTTGTTGTTGGTTTTACAAACCTCAAAGTTTTATTGCATCTATTGCTTGATAAGAAAATGCTAGTTATACCTAATTTCTTAAGAATGTGTGCTATTTTCATCTTATCGTGTCAGCATATAGTCATGACCCTTGCAGCTATGGTGGAAATGAAAGATAATGCAGCTGAAACAATGTCAGGGGGAAATATCATGGGTTCAAACAAAAGATATGAGACTGTCAGCTCTTTTTGAACATAAGACAAAACCTCAGTCAATGCCACACAGTTTAAGAGTTCATTCATGTTTCCTGTGGAACTAAAATTAAAATCAAATATGGTTACCTAACTGGATTTGAGTAGTGATTGAGTCTAGTTTGTGGTTCTGGCTTTGTGGCTTTTTTCTGAAACCAGTATTTTTAAACTATTGCTGTAACACTTACATCATGTCTAACCTCTAAAGTGTAGACTCTGAAAAGGTAAATAGTTAACAAAACCCTCACTGTGGCCTCTAAGTTTCTTAACCAGCTGGATTTGAGTCACTGTGTCTGAACTTCTAACTCCTAAGTCCTCTTCTGCTCAAAATGTGTTTTTATATTTATGCCAGACAAGCTAACCAACAACAAAAAAGGTTTTTAGCTACAATTAGAATTCCAATATGCCTGCTATTTGCCAAGTTTGGTGCATAACAGACCCCTCATCTGAGTACTATACATGTTAAAGCTTCAGTCTGAGTTTCGAACGTGGAGCTTCAAACAGAAATTCTCCAATGTTACCTCTGTACTATTGTTAGCCGACCTGATGTGCACAGCTCTCCAACAAGTCAACCAAACATTAGCAGCAGTGGTCAACAGAGCACAAGGATTGTGATTTGTTGATCCAGAACTTTTTAGTGAGAGAGAAAGAGTAGATGTGCTTTTAGACACTTTTTAATGCTTTTTCAAAATTATTTATGTAGAAATATAATTTAAAAAATAACTTGAATATATCAGAGTATTTGATATGTGTTTAGAAGGGGGACTTAAAAAACAAAAATGAGATTAAGAACAGACTGAATAACAGAGAAGATCGGATAAGAAAAAAAGTAGCAAATTTAACACTGGCAGCCAGAATGTATCTGAAGGACGAGATGTATAAAGTGGGAAAAAAAACAAATATACTGCTGAGGTAAAAACAACACAAAATTGGCTGAAAACATTTTCCACTAAGGGGGCAGGAAATCAGATATCCTGACATCTAATCTTCAGAATGTGAAACTGTTTTCTTTGCCTGGAACACAAACGGACCTCTATTGTCATTTGTGAATTATACTATCAAATTGATCTAGACTCAATATTTTCATGCACATTTTAGAATAATTCACGCTTATCGGTCTTGTTGACTATGGCACCACAAGTATCTCTGGCATGGTTGACTTTACCCTCATGTCTATGGTGTGTCTGTCTTTGACAGACTCAGTTTCTCTCTTTAGATACCTTTAAGACTATTTTTTATTCCCATTATATTTTACATGTCCAGACTACTCTGCTACAGACAGCTGTTACAGACAGTTAATTTTCTCCTGACCTCCCTCTTTAATCTCTTTAGTCTCCTCCGAATAAGAAACGTAAACTGGAGAGGGCACGGAAGCCCTTGTCATTCACTCTACCAGAGGCAGGACTGAAGGAGCTCCAGTCCAAGGCCTCGGCTTTAGGTGGTACTGCCTGCAGCCCTGTGGACAGCATCGCTGCTCTACTGGAGAAAACACTCACTGACCTGCGGGTAAGCTTTAGGGCTGCAGTAGCACACTTAAAAGAGATCAACTTAAAAAAGGTTTGCCCCAGTTTCACCATTACTTTAGTGGAAGGCCTAGGTAATATAACTACTGTATTAATATCTCTGTCGAATTTCCTGTCTTGACACTTTGACTTCTGTATAACAGGTCAAGTTATCCATCTTTAGTAAACTTCATCATTGTCACAATGTCTTATGTGTTCAACTCTTCAGGTGCTGCACAAACGGGTCCCATGCAGAAAGCAGGAGCAGAGCCTCTTTCTAACAGCTGTAGAGAACACCTGGATTCACGGACGTCAGAAAAGGCGCGAACAGTCACGTCAATTGCGAGAGCTTCCAAGGGCGCCTCCCTGTGCTGGAACCAGCTCTCAAACCACTGTGGCCACAGCAGACTCCGTCAAAACCCCAGCATCTCAAACCCAGTCTGCATCCACACAAAACAGCAACACCCAGGATGACGGCAGTCAAAACAAAAGTGCATCTGCACAGGACCTAGCTGGTCAGCAGCAGCCCACAGACAAGGCTGGCAGCAGTGCCTCTTCAGATGAGATAAGTATAAAAGTCCTGCACCACTCAGCTGGAGAACAAAAGGAGGTCACAGAAAATTTATCAAGTGAAGCTGTAGACATGGAGTTCTCCACCTCCACAGAGGCAGTGCAGGAAACGGGCTCAAAGGAGGCACCTTCTGCAGAGAGTGAGCCTCCCTCTAAACGACCCCTGAGCCCTGGTACAGTGGAACAATTCCTGTTTAAGTGTCTGCTGAATGTGATGCTGGAGGAGAGCGATGTAATGATCGAGATGCACTGGGTCGAAGGGCAGAATAAAGACCTGATGAACCAACTCTGCACATACCTGAAGAACACACTGTTAAAGTCTGTGGCAAAGTCCTAAATGATCTGAAAAAATTGATCCTTTTCTTTTAAAATATGGAAATTTCATATGAGAAACAAGAGCAAGTTAAATTCAAAAAAGTTTTTTTAGAGATGTTTTGTGGGTGCCATTTTCCTTTTGGTCACTTAAAATGATTAGAATGTGCATTACTGTAAGCAGCTTTTGAGATGATAAGAAAATTTTTGAATACACTGTGATTTCTGGATGCTTATGCCAATGCAAAATCAGTGTTGCCATTATTTTAGTCTTTTATAAATGGCAGTTTACCCTTTAAGGTAGTGCATACTGTACATTGCTAATTTGCATTTGCAATAAATGTACACTTTTTGAGATGTTTGCTACACCATTGTGCATCTTTTATATAAATTAGTATTTGTATTTATTTTTTTATTTATTTGACGATGCAGTACCCTTTAATGGCCACATGAGGACAGTGTATGCATTTCTTCTATGACAGACTCCTGTCAGGATCTTTTGTATTGGGATTAAGTGATAAAATGCTTCGATTACTGCTTTATTAGACATTATTTTAATGAATGGCTTAGGTTGACACACTGAACCCTATATCCCCTTACACTTGGCGCGTCTAAAACTTACACACAGCCTGTAATTCAGGATGTTTCTGGTCCCTCAGCCTTTCCTGTGCCTGGAGAGCATTTATTATTGTCACTACCTATTATTACTGTTGTATCCTACATACTTCCTGTCTGGAGCTGAGTGAATAACAGGAAAGAGACCTGAGTATTCAGGGCTGTGTGTTTGTACGTGCATGTTTATTGTTTGTGTGCTGCAACCAAAGACAGTTCCTACTTGTACTACATGTCCCTTGGTTTTGCTAGGACTTTGACTCCATCAGCCTGCGTGTGAGAGTCATGTGAGAACAACATCATGTTAAAAACAGACACTTAGTGTCCTATTATCAGATTAGGCTACATTTTAAGGTACTGAAAATAATATTTATTCTAATGCTGTTTAAAAAAGGTAAAGATATCATTAAGCTTGAAAGTACCTATTTTGTCACAGCTACAGTGGCTGTGTCACTTACACCGAAGGAGAAGTTTCCTTTATAGGTAGACTGACCTACAGGCTATTCCTTTGTTCTGATGTAATAAGAGTAATTACATGAACAAGTCGTTTAGAGTTTAAATAATTAGCTAATTAATCAACTGAGTGACGGGGAATCAGTTAGCAGCTTTTTAATAACGTGTCATAAATCAAACAAAAATTATAACATTTGCTGACTTCAACAAATGTGGGAAAATGAAAACTGTTTCACAACATTGTTTATTGATCATATTTTGGACTGTTTTTGAACAGCCAGACAGCCAAAAAAAAAAATCACTCAAAAGATGTGAAGGTGTCTCTAAATTGAGTTACCATAACATTTTCTTACATGTATCAGAGATAAAAGGTTGATACATTCAGTTAAAGACTACTGTAAGATATAATAATGGGATTTTTGGTTAGTTAGCAATTACGAACTAAAATGTTTAGCTGGGGGACTTTTCTAGGCTTTGGTATTATCTGTACTGCTCGCCCCCTAAAGCCCTTTTGATTTACAGCGTTTGTTTCCATGTGACGCCTTAGCACAACGTGTTTCTCTTCACGTAGATAGGTGCTTGAACCAAACACCAGTAGGACGTGAATTTACTGCATTCATGGTTACCTCTAAATTGCGGAGGTCACTCTTTGCGGCACCGAGGAAACAAACGTAACATTTTAACGTACTGAAAACCTGCAAAAACAGCCGTTGTAAGGTAGCGTTGCCCGCGCGAGGCAGAACAAGCTACAAGTAAACGTGAACTTTGAACGATGAACCAAGCAGAATGAAAACATATAGGCTCCCTTAAAATAACTAAATGCATTTTAAAAAGCTTTCGGTCATTCTAACGTTACTTGTGCTGATCGTTTCTGTTGTGCCATGCAACACCGTTAAAGAGGGTCGTTTACTCAGCTTAAGTGACACATTATTGGCAACAGTTAGCGTTTAACTAGCGGCCAACCGTTTTTGGCAACATATTTTGGGTGACTGTTTCGCATCGCTTTTATTGTAGAGTACGTGACTGAACTGTTTATAACGCAGTTGTAAGTCCGACCCATCACGTTGTCCGCGTTTTGTCTTTTTCCTTCTGATGTGCATGGGAGGGAGTGTGTCTGTCGGTGGGCGGATACTAACGGTGCGTGATTCACAAACCTTATTTGTTCCCACTACTTTGAGCGCCATCTTGTTTGTAACTCTCCTACGTAAGTGGTAGAGTTTCTACTGAGGGGGTATCCGATTACCCTTTTTCCAGCTTTAGACTGGGAACCTCTCCCCATAGTAGGCGCATATTGCATTTGCTTTATCGCCTTTCTCTTGGAAATTAGGCTACAGTCTTTCAAACCTGACAGAAATGAGCATCGAAACGCTCCTGGAAGCAGCCAAGTTTTTGGAATTGCAAGCCCAGCAACAACAGAAAGCACGTGGTAAGTTGTAATTTTATTAGAAATTTAGTTTATGTATTTCCAACATAAGATGCAGTGAAAAAATAAATGTTAAATACTCAGCAATTCTTTGAAATGTACTTCCGAACTATACGTTTTCATTGTTAAAGACAAACCCTCTTTATCGTTAATTTATCAATGCCATTCAATGACTTATAAATTGTTACCTTCCGAAAATCACCAGTTTATTGCTTAATATTAAAATATGACTTGCCACGGAGTGGGTAGGGTTTTAGTCAGTATGTGACATTTTGGTTTTACTTTCATATTCGTTTTTATATTTTAATGTAGAAATGCGTTGCAGAATTATTTCCTGCTGTGGTTCATTTGTCAGTGTGCATGTGTCATCATAGTTGTCCACAACTGCTAATAAACGTACAGGGACTGCTGCAGTATCAGCAGTTACTGCATTAAAACATGCTGCATAGACAGGGTATTTACAGCGGCAGGGTGCAGAGTGGCATCATTTTGAAGTTCAGAGATCTTTTCCCTTTTTGATTTTACTGCAAATTTTGTGTGGCTGACCGCACGCTCTGCAATTGGACATTTAAAAAAAAAATACAAATAAAAAAAACGTGGGGCATAAAGGGCGGTGGCGCAGGGAATGCCAAGCTCGTTTTACATAATGACCTGACATCGTCCGCCGGGGATCAAGTGACTCTGGCATTCAGCCTTCCCACATGCATCTGTGCTCCTCGGTCACTACTGCGGCTCAAAAATCTAACGCTATGTAGCGTGAAAACACTTTCTACCTGCATGTTTCTTTTCTGCTCTGTTTGTCTCTCGTAAAAAGAAAAAAAACTCCCCAGCTTTACATACGCTCGTGGAGAGCTTTGAATGTCTGTCGATGACGTGTTTAAACCAACCACGCCTCTTTATGGTAACAGCAGGCGGATGGTGACGCCCCTTTCACCATGTGCGTGCTGGGCAACCCCTCCCAAAGATTGTTTGTTAGAAAGATGAGTCACTGCCGTGTGCAGGCTGCAGAAAACCTCCAGCTTTACCAAAATAATTTGGGAGACACTTGTTGTGTGTTTCATCAGACAAATATTAATTGCATCTCAAAGACATACAGTTTGTCCCGGTTCCATACTAACTGTTGTATGTCCCGTATTAATAGTTTATAATAACAACATACACCAATGTAAATCTAATAACGAATATAATTATATTTCTGCAAGAAGACATCCCTAACATTTAGACACTTGTCCTCTTAAATGTTTTCTTGGCTTGTTATAAATGAATAATGTAAGCTCAGTTGTGTTTAGCCAAACATAAGTGTCTCAGTAGAACATATTCCTCAATTGGTACATGTAAAGCAGAGTTACCATAACCATAAATGTTTGGGCACCTTTTACACATGGACAAGTTACAGACTAAACATCGCTGTCTCCAGTCGACCTACTTCTTAGGCATGAGTACCATTTCTAAGATGTGTTTTAAGCTACAAATCAAAAAAATCAACACCTCTACATTAGAAGGAAGACTTGAGACTACAATGTTCTTTGGAATAGCTAGAAAAAAGTCACCTGTAAATACTATGACTGGACCTTATGTATCCTTTTGTAGAAGCCGATGTGACTTGGATACCAGATTTCTATTCAAGCTTTAAGAGCAAAATTACATTTATGAAAGACTGAGAATCTGGGTTAACACATAATGTAACCACACTGTTATAAGACACAATAGTATGGCTTAGTCATTGTGCAGTAAGCTCATAGTGTCTATCAAGCCCACTTCCCTGTCTCGTGCCCACTTTCATCATAAATGCTGAATAATTAAGCATAAAGAGAGATTTTACTGCCCAATCTGGCAATTCTAAAAATTCCACAATCAGGAGTCTTCCACCCTGTAGCAGAAAAGCTGAGAGTGAGAGCTCTTGTGCTTTTCCTCCCTGAGCTCCTCCCGCCATGCTGCATTGGAAGAGCAGATTCCTCCTCCCCCTTCCTCCCGCCTCCTCCCTCGCTGCTACTGTAGAGCAGGTCACTGTGTGGAGAAAAGTAGGCCAGTGTTTCCAATGTGCTGCTGCAGTTATATAATGTCTATAGAAAACCCTCTTGTTTTTATAAGTGTTTCATAGGTTTTCTCCCAGTAAAGACACTCCTCAGTCCAGTGGGTGTCGGCACCCACAGTACTAAATTATGTCCCACAACAGGGCATCCAGCATCTTCTGAGTACAGTACAGAACATCTTGTCCTTTTCTATTCTTTTACTTAGAGGACATGATTTTTTAGTGTCATGCAACGAACACAGAGAAATGTGAAACCTTTAACTGTCAAATGGTGTAATTATTGTTTTTGAGATATATTGAGAAGTGAAAATGTCTCCTTCCTCTTTCACATGATTTTTTTACAATGGTCCAAGAACATGTTGAGAGAGTTGCATCACTTTGCCTGAAAATATTTTTTATAGACAAAAAGAATATATATAAATAAGTGTGTAATTATCAACTTCAAACAATATTGAATTTTCAACTTTGTTTTGTAACAATTAGACAAAGCTTCAGTAATAAGTTTGTTTGTCTGTGTTTGTAAAAACAGGGCCATAATGCTCCCGAACTTTGAACTGGAACTGCTGGACAAACACAATTTTGTCATCTGTAATCATTGGTTGATATGATATACACAGTAAAAAATTAATAAGTTACATTCATCACATAGAGAAGTTTAATTTTATGAAAGTTCCACCCTAACCCGAATGACTTAAACTAATAACAGACCTCTCAAAATTCCCAGTATTCAACCAGCTTGAAATCTAATTAATTGACTGTAGAGGCAGGCAACTGTCATAGTGTTGTGCACTCGGTTGCCAGTTTACTCCTTTACATTGATGTTTTTCATTTTTTCAGTGGCTCAATAAACTTTCAGAAATGTAATCAAATCTACGATGCCATTGAATCTTTAGATTTGCTGTGAAGGGAACAGTGTGTAGTGCTGCAGTGACCCTGGTCCACTGAAAAATAATGTTAATGACAACTACTTGTGTCTGACATCTCTAACAATGAACATCACAGCTGCCATAGCAACTAGACAGTCCCCGTCTCCAGCATCCATACATTATGGAGGAGATGTTTTGAATATAATTGGATGGTTCATCAAAGCTGATGAAGTTTTTTGATTCCAGTTCTTTTACTGTTAAAATACCGCAGTTTTTCACAGATTGACGAGGTTGTCTTTTTTTTTCTGAGGTGTGTGCAGGTCAATACACAATGTTTGTCACATTCATGGGTACAGTCTCAGCAGATAGATTTTTGTAGTTTACCAATCTTTCACATTGCAACAAATGCAGTTTCTTTTCAGAACACTGGATGTCATTGCTTCAAGGCTGACTGTAGTCACCTAAGTAGACTAGTGCCACTTCAGAAGTTTGCTTCAGAATCTCCAGTAACCCATAACCTCTTTAATGTCTTATTATTTTACTCTTCATAACACACAGCCTATTGTTGCCTTGACATTGCTAACATGCTTTCAGATGCCTTTTACAATAAGAAATTGCTTGTGATAAGGTTTCCTTGAGTTACATTACAGAAGGTGTACCTCCATTAGAGCAACAACTTTCTGTCAGAGTTAGCTGAAAACTTGGAAGGATATTGTAATTTAAGAAAACACACATACTTTCAAGTTTGTTAAAAAGAAACACAGAATAAGTTCCTTCACTCCTGCAAACTATTGAAACTTTGATTTACCCTTTAAATGACATTCTAGTAACGGTTATCGTCAGTATTTGACCACAGGAAAAGTAATCTTTGTAGAACCAATTATTTGGGAACACTGCTGTGTTAAGACACAAAACCTGCTGCGAGCTCCAGACGTCATATAACAAGAGTTTTGGGATAATATAGGTCAACATTTCTGTCTTGGGAAACCTGAGGCAGCTTTAAATCTTCAACGCTTAAGTCTTTTTCCTTTGACTTTAATTAGGATAATCAAGATGAATGTGGCAGGTAGTAAGTCTTGGTTTCGGTGTTTTGTCTTGTTTACTATCAGGTTTAACCCAATGAGCTGTTCTCTGGGATAGTTCTGGCTGTGAATAGGCCTTTTTTTAACTTCTTCTTACGTACTCTCTCAAATAGCTCAATCGAGGTTATGAATCTGTTATGATTGCTGCTATTTAAACTACAACACATTATGGGTATTCATATTTTATGGTGTGGTACTATGCTTTATAGTAGCAGTGTTTAGAAGGAAACTCTTATTTGTTCTGTTAACTGGCCTTGTTTCTTCTGCAGAGGATGAACTTAAGGAAAAGCAGCGTCTGGAGCAGTTGGCAGAGCAGACGCACTCTGATGTCAACTATAATTTAACAGTCCACATCAACAATGTCTCTAGAGCAGACGAGCTCCGCACTGAGTCCCACCCAGCGCCCATACCCCCCTCCTTGCCTCCCCCCTCCATGCCTGTTGCTGTCATCCCCATCCCTGTGGTCACCCCCAACGCTACAGGTTCACCCACTCTGCCTGTCGCCACGCTCTCCCCTCCAGCTGCTCCACCGCCTGCACCTACTCTGCCACGCTCTCCACAATCCAAACCTGACCATCAGAGCTCTGTGCTGACCTCCAACCACAAACAACTGATACAGAACCACCATCACCCACAGCTCATCACCCAAACTAGCAACACTAAACTACAGCAGCAGACACACCAGCAGCTGGTTCAGCGCTATCCCGGTTCCATCGTCTCACCCCCACAACAACCTGCCATACTCCCCCAGTTGAGCCCTGTTCTCCAGCAGACCCCTCCACAGAACGGTCCTGTCAGCCGGGGGAGTCCTCCTGATGATGGCCGCCACCTGGACAACAAGAAGAGACCTGGAGGGTGAGCTTAACCTATTTACATTCTAATTACAGATGTCTGCAACTCAGTTTTTAATTGATCTGTTAATTTAAACTTAGAAAAAAACAGTTCAACTGATTAGTGTTGTAAAAAATTTAAACTGATAAACTGATAACAGGCAAGGCTTAGCATTTGCAAAACTGATGCATTTATTGATATTCCACTGCTAAGACTCAGCTTCTTCCTGAAAGTGGACAAGCTCAACATTATGTTTTCACTGAAAAGCAAAAAGCCCTCCTTTGGTTGATTTTGATCGTTCTTGTCACATTGCCCTTTTATACTCCAAATTCTTAATGTGCTCTCATCTGTGCTCTTACAGGGCAGGCACAAGAGAGGTGCACAACAAGCTTGAGAAAAACAGGTGGGTTCAACCTGTCTACCATAGGGCATCCTTAAAGAGGAAGAGATCTCAGGTTATTTGTGTTGTTACAATTGAATAATAGTCTACCATTTACAGTCTTTTTCCCCAGTAGCTTCTGTTTCATAAATTCCACCTTTTTCTGAAATAGACTGATGTCTCTCCTTATTTTTCAATATTTTTCTGTGTAATTTAAAATAAAGCAAAGTGTGGCTCCGTCATTTCTGAAGTCTAAAATCCCCTCTTTGTTGTGTCTTGTGTCTGTTAGACGAGCACACTTGAAGGAGTGTTTTGAGACGCTGAAGAAGAACATCCCCAACATAGACGAGAAGAAAACCTCCAATCTGAGTGTGCTCAGAAGTGCGCTGAGATACATTCAGGTAAGTTGCTTTGGATGTTTGCTTTTGACAAAGTCTTACCACTAAACGTCTTGTAGAGCTGATAATATCGAGACCTTTGTACATTTTACCACTAACGTTTCATCACAGAATGAATGGCTCTGACTCTTTTACTAGAAAAGGTGGGTCAATACGCAGAGAACTTGGCACTCCTTTTTTAATTGATCTCATCATCTTTGAATAGATTTCCAGTGGGGGAAAGATTTTAAGGCTGGCTTTCACTTAGGTCTAGTGTGCTAGTACAGAATGTTCAGCAAAGACCTTTAACTAATGACTATTTCCTGCCATGCCAGATTTTAATCACCAGCTCAGGTTTGATTTCTTGTATTCCTGATTAAACAAAAGATTCCGGTGAACAGCAATGATCAGCCTTTAAGCTCTTGCCCGTGTACTGCATTCGTCAGATGTTTGAGAGTCTGGTTAAGACTTGTTTGTGCAGGTCTATTGACACTTATGATTACTACTGAACAATGCAGTCACCATTCTTCTGAGGCCAAACTGCCAAACGTGCCAAAGTGTCTGGTACAAGAGGAGGAGCGTTCTATAAAGGAAAAAAAACAACACGGCATGTGTTTCTGTAGAGTAAGCGTCATTACAACTGTAGTTTTTAATGATTTGCATATTTAGTTCTGAACTTAAAGTGATTGTGATGTCAGGGTGAATATCTTTTCCACAAAGCAATTATCGTTCACATTCTTTTGTGTGGCGAGTTTTAAAAGGTTTGCTTATTACAGTGGAAAAGGGTGAAGTGATTTTTCGAAGCCAAAATTGATTTAGAATGTGGGCAAAGCAAAAAGGGAAGTGGATGTTGGATTGGCCTTTTTTCATTTTTCTCTTAAAAAGACAAATCGCACACCCAAAAAGTTTAAGGTCATTAAAACATCTTAGAGAATATTTTTTAGCCTTCTGCCACAATGTTGTTTCTTACTCATCACTCATATTAATTTCGCTCTTTTTTCTGCATTTCCTGCCTTTTTGTGATTCTAGATCCTTCCTTACCGTGGAATCTTAAACATTTCCTCATTTGCACTTCTTTAGCGTGACTCTTTGTTAAGAAAGTGTGCCATGACCACGAGTGACTCACCATGTGTTTGAGTCAAGCCCTCGCTGTGAGAGTATCCTGGTTGTAAACAGCTGGTACAAAGGTCCGCCGCTGGCCTAGTTTAACTCTTTCAGACTGCGACTGTGTTGATGAGGGTGCTGTCATAGTGTTAACTGTGGGTCACTTTTCTCCTATAGATAGATACTGTGGGCTGGCAGTTTTAAATCTGAGAGTTCACCCACAGGCTCAAGTTGGCATCAGATGTTGCAGTTTAGGCATGACTGTCATATTTTTGTGTGTATTCGTGCTATTTGTGATACTATACCAGTGTTTTAGTAGAACAGTTTTGATTGTTATCATATTTTCTCAGTTATGTTTGGGCTTTGATGTTAGGCCACTATAAAAATTAGGTTCCTATTTGTTCATACTAAGCAGTAATTAGCACTGCTTGATTACGAGCTTTTATGGCGAGAATCAGCTCTGTATTTGTTCATAACCTTAGTATTATATAACCAGTGGGTTTACTAATGTAATTTTTGCAGAAGACATTGTGCTGCTAATGTGATGTAGCGGCAGTTCGGTTATTCCTCTCTGCGCGTGGATACTGAGGGAAACTAGGACAGCGTGGGTGCTGAGCTCGTCACCCAATCTCCCTCTGCCCCCTCCTCTGTGTGATTAAGCAACACGGTGTTCAGTGTGTTGCGTTTGACTGGCAGACTGACCTGCCTTTCTTTTATTCCTAACAGCTGAATTGGACAGGAGAGACATTTTAAGCAAGTAGGCTGAGGAGAAAAATAACAGCTGTCACACTTTTTTCTTGTTTTATTGCTTGCTAAGAGTTGTCGACATAACCCATAAAACCTTTTTTAAATATTTTTTCATAAATTCATGAACAGTGTCAGAACTGGACACCATTCTACCAAATTAAGAGGTAAATTATTTGCAGCAACAGGTCAATGTTTTTTTTTTTTTACATGTAAATATCTGTTGCTGTAGCAGTTTATCTAATTATAGGTCAGAGGCAGTGTACTCGTACGTGCCTCTCTGTTGCAAGTTGGGTTTTTTTCACTGGCCTGCTTGGGGTTGTTTTGTTATGAAGGGGTGGAGTAAAATAAGGGAACTTCAGGTGATGGGAAGCCAAAAAAAAAAAAAAAAAAGCCAAACAAACACAACACGTGTACAGGCTGTCATCTTGACATGGGTGGTACAAACGCGTGTCCTGAGCATACACCTCTTTCCCTGAAAGCTGCCTCCTCCCTTCCCTCCTCTGTCCTTGCTGCACACAAAAACACCGGGCTCAGGGGAGGTTCAAATAAGAGGCATTAGGCTCCGCATCAAATATCATTTCATCTATCCTGCCTGTCATCTCAAACATTAACTTGGAAATCAGTGCCTGTTATTGTAGAGTCAAGATTTTTATCAGTTTTCAACCGAAAGTGACTGGCTTGCTCAACAGCAGCCAAGTTCAAATTCCACTTCCTCATTTCATTTAAACTGCAAAATGACTCAGCAAATATGACCATAAATTTTGTATGTGAATAGAATATTTTCACTCTCATTGTGCAAGTGTTTTCACATTAACAAGGGTACACATGGGTTTAGGTTTTATCTTTAAATGTGTTCCATCTTGTTCCTAAAGGCTTTCCCCTGAGCCTGTAGTGGCGCTGCAAAAGCCAAGGCTGTAAAATAAGCCCTGATGCGTTAGAGCTCCTCCTCTCTGCTCCCCCTCCTTCCATCCTGCTTCTCTGAGCTTTTAAGGCCACATGAGCAGCAAGCACATGGCTAGCCTGAGCCGCGTGACGTCACCCCCCCGTGCTGGGCCCCCGCCCAGCACTGCAACAGGCAGGACTTGCCGTACCACCAGGCTTAGCTGCCAGCAGCAGGCAGGGAACATGGGGCGGTAAACACAAGGCTCGGTTTACTCCGCTCGCGCTCCATTTCCCCCTCAAAGCTGACTGAAGTTTTTTCTCCCTTGCTTGTGCCCGAATGCCAGTTTAAAACTTGTTGTGCCATCTGGTGGGGAGAATCTAGAAAATACAGAGGAGGACATGTGTTTAAAATACTGCTATCACTCTAAATAACAGACATTTATTGGACACATAACAGTATATTTCCTGAGAATCCTTGCCTTAAAGTTGCACTCATTGCTCTGACATTTTCTTTCTTATCCAGCCTTGAACATTAAAAATAATCAGTCTTTCTTGGCAGCCGAGATCACTGCTCTTAAATATTTCAGGGTCTTTTAAGGTCTTAGCTTAATCTGTGAAAGTCTCAGCGATAATTTCAACCGTTTTGGATTTGAGTCAAGACTACAGTCACCGCAGAAACAGTTTAATTCTTCTGAAAAAGACAAAATAAATCTTCATTAGCAGGACTTGTTACCTGCCCAGTTGTTTTTATACACAAAAGAACAGCCATAGAGAACCACAACACCACAATACAAGTGGAATCAAGTACTGGAGCATGGACTGGACTATCGACCAGTCCTTAGCCACGATGAGGTAATTAGGTCATTTATGACCTGCAAAAGCTTGCACAAAAAGGAATGGTGTGCAAAAGTAGGGATTTTTTTTTTCAAACACAAGCTTTTATTGTTTAGATTAGGCACCACGTGAATTTCTGTGTTCCAGCCTGAAGGCACAGTAAAACAAGGGTTTATGCTTACCAAACTGTCACAAGACCTTTATGCAGAAGCGTGACCAGTCAGCCAGGCTGAGCAGCATGTCTGCAACGTGGCCTCCTGTGCTCCTGGCCCTTTAAGAAAACCCAGCCTTGTGCCGTCTGCTGCAAAAGTGAGTCAGTAAGAACAGCTTGTATTGCTCTCTTTCAATCCCCCGCTATCTGCCGCCCTCCCTCTCCTGTTCTCTGTGGGGCCATGTGCTTGGCACTCGCATTGCTTGTGACAACGCTTGAGCACTGTTTACCTTCATCACACGCTCACACACACTCACAGACACACGCACAAACAAACATGCACATACACACACACACATAATGCAGCCTATCCCTGTACTGATCTAGATTTTCACACGCAAACAAGGCTGAGTTGGGACCTCGTCTCTCAGGAAGGAGGAGCTCTGGAGGCTCAGGGGGTGCAGCCATGTGCCAGAAAGAACCGAAAAGGTACTTGGCACCTTGTGTCCTACCAACCTGGTGACATGATTAACAGGATGGTAAAGTCATGTGGGACCCATCTGGGACAGACTTGTTTCAGGTTTACATAGTTAATCCCAGACTAGCTGTTTCTAAAGAGCCCAGCACAGTGTTTTCTCTGTCCACCACCAGCACTGCAGTGGGGAGAGTTCAGTGGGTCTCAGTGTCTGTGGAGCATTTCTCTCTCCATGAGTCATAGTTTGTGGCATGCACAGTTGTGGCACCACTCATGCAAGGCTGTCTGCTAATGCTCGTTCATGAGGGTAAAGAGGAGGCAGCCAGCCCCTTTTTTGGTCCACGTGTCACATATTTTGTACACTCTTTAGTTTAACCATTTCATTCCGCCCTATTTACAGTCCTTTTTCGCATACTGCTTAGTATTTGTGTCAGAGAATTGATTTTTTCAGGCATTTAAATAACTGCTTTAAGATTCACACCCGGGCATAATTTTAAAAGAAACACTTTCGGAGAAAAATAAATAGCACCTTTAGCACACGCCAGTGTGTGTGGTCTTTCAGGTCAGTGAGGAAACCTAAAAAGGTTTTCAGCTGTTTCCATGACGACCAGAGAGGAAACGGTTCACGTTTTCATGCTGGAGTACAGATATCAACAGCTCTTCTGGTTGACAGAGGGTTGCTGTTGATGGTTGGTCACGAGTTCCACATCTGTAACCAGATGTTCATTGGTGCATCATAAGAACATGTTGGTGAATAGGTTGAGTACATTATTAGTTCTTCTCTTCTCTTCCTGCTCAAAAGGCAGTCAGAATATAATAACTTTATTGTTTAATTAAGCGTGTCTGTGACTGTGAAATGGGACCAAACTTGAATTCTTGTGGTTTTCTCGCAGCACTCAACCACTTTTAAATTGTAACAAGTAATGAGTCGCGCAGCGGGGTTTCCTACTTGTTTTTCATCATTAGTACTGAGTGAAGATCATTTTGGTTGTAATGGATTTAGACACACCAGCATTTAACTAGACCGATTTTGCTAAACTGATAAATCTGCCAGGCTGATATTGGCTTATTGATGAAAAAATAGTGTAGGCTATATAAGGGAAAATGAATAAAGAAAATTGTAGAACAGAAACATCAAAGGAGGTTTGAGGTCATTTTCACATTATGCAGTTGATTCAATAAATAGTACCAAGAAAGACCGCAAGTATCTGGCACTATGTTCATTACTATATATCTTATTCATAAAAGTACACACACATAAATCAAGGGATTGTTTGTTCATGTAAAAACATATTTGAACATCACTGTTAGTATTGGAATTTTTAAAACTCCCAAATATTTATCAGTATTGATGTACATTTAAAAGTAAATTCCTTGTCTTATTTTTGAATTGAAGTGCTCATTTTATGGATTTAATTGGACTTCATTGTGTGCCTGTCAAATATTTTCTCTGCTAAATTATATGAACTGGACTTTTCTGAGTTTGTGTGTGTGAGTATCTGAAAACAACCCCAGTGGGATGCAGCCCAAAGCACTGACCGCTTGGCCCGTGCGTTTCTAATCCTGGATAAGGACTGGAGACAGGTGCTGAAAAGGCCCGCCTTTTGTCCTTCTCTGCTATTTATGTACATGTATATTGTACTGTAGATGCACACGCACACGGACCACGCCAATACAAGTCTCTCACACAGCTACAGAGAGACGAGCATGACAAACAGATGCACTTTTCTTAATTCAACATGTCAAAAATGACTTGCCTGTGAATACTCACACACAAAGAGATACCTCTCACACACTTAAATATACAGAGCCATGAACACTTACAGGAAGTCCACCCTTTAGGGAAATGGCTTTATGAACCTGAGTCATCAGGTTGCTGGTAACAGATTTCCCACAGTGTCATTTTCCTGAGCCTTTGCCATCAAAGCAAGAGTCTGTGCTGGATCGTTTGACCAAGCTGAATATGTCATAAATTATATTAAGTGTTCAATGTCAAAACACTGATCCATAACTGCATAACTCGATCCTGTCTGTATTGCCACAGCCAGAAAAACACATTCTTTATACACTGCTTAGCTTCTCTTTGTGCATTATCATAATTCTTACAAAGTGTGTTGCCATTTGTTTTTAGATTTTTTAGATGCAAATTTTCCTTCTCTTTCCATGTACAAGGAAGTCCAGCTCAGTTTGTTTGGTTTTGCTCTGTGTCAGCTGACATGTTAGGGGAAATTGGGTCACAGGGAGCCACTGCCTGGAAGCACCTCCCACTTTCCATACTCGTCTCCTCCACCTCCTCTTTCCCTCCTGCTCCTCTGGAGCTCTGTTATTTTGCTCCCTGCACTCATGCTCAGGTCACAAGTTTATTTTTAAATCATTATTTGTTGACCCATTCCTTATTAATCAGCTGTAAAGACAGCGTGGACATCAATACAGACTTCCTTATTAAGGTTTTCTGGTGTGACGTTTTGTTTTAAAGCTTTTTTCCTTTAGAGGTTTGACTTTTTCTTAGAGTCCACAGGTTGTTTCTGGAGGCTTAACTAATGTGACGAATACATGAATAAATTAAACAACCTTCCCCCTTCTGCGTGATCACTCTGTGAGGAAGATGATGTCTGGATCACAGATCTGTTGTTCCCATGATGGCGGTTGTAGAGGGAAGGGCTCAGAACATTTGCAAGTTACTGAAAATAAATAGCTTTTTTCTGTCTAATACAGAACATGTATCCATTCTTTGAAATACTTGTCCTTTGTTCCTTTTTTTGACTGAATTGGAGAAGTTTTATTTTTGGTTTTAGTTTCATGAAAGTAACCCTTAGTTTTGCATTTCCTCTACAAGAAGCCACTGCAATGTCCATTTATGTATGTAGAGACCTTATTTTAAAAGGCAGTAACCAGCAGATGGTCACCCTGTGTCAGACAGCTGACTACCACACAAGAACCAAATACTGTAAACAACAGTCATATCAGCTTTCCTGCTAAAGACTCCTTATTATGTGTTAAATAGTTTGTCAAACCTAATTTGAGATAAGAAAAACCAATATATCACAGTCTATAAAACCGCAAAGACCTCAAACATTAGTATGAAGTTTAATCAACGCTTTTCTGACAGTGCCAACAAAGGCAAACCTTCATAATAACTCAATTAATAATGGGGTTGTTGTATTTGTTCATTGCTTTATACTGTTCATGTGAACCTAATAAAGCAGCAATATGGTGTTCGAGTTCTAGTGGCAGCTCATACTATTATTGAGCAACTCAGTTCAGTGTTTTTAAGGTTTGTACCACCTTCTGCTTTTTCTTTACAGACGCTGAAGCGGAAAGAAAAAGAGTATGAGCACGACATGGAGCGGCTGGCCAGGGAGAAGATAGCCACGCAGCAAAGATTAGCAGAGCTGAAGAACGAGCTGAGCCAGTGGATGGATGTGATTGAGATCGACCGTGTCCTCCGACAGACGGTACAGCCAGAGGAGGACCAGGCCTCGACATCCACGGCCTCAGGTAGTCTGACAGTTAGGCTGGGATAACTGGAGGCCTACATGGCTGTTTTGTATGAATGTTAAAATATATTCAAAATTTTGTTAATGCTGTGTGAATTTGTAACAGCTCCAGCCTACATAATGTCACACTAAAAGACCAAACCACACTTTTTTAGTTTAGTTAGTAAAAATAAATATGCAAAAACACATTTCCTGTAATAACACTAAGTTTAATTTTCTCGTTGGTTGGTGTTGCAGAAGGTGAAGATACCATGGAAGATGACCTAGAAGATGAGACTGCATCGAGAGCCCAGACTGCCTTACCCACCGTGCCTCAAACCATGAAACCTGAGCTGCACAAGACTGCAGCATCCACTCAGGCTCTAACCCTGACACCCTCCACCACCACCACCACCGCTTCCTCCTTCATCACCCAACATATTTCCATCCAGCACAAAGCCCCCCTGCACCAGCCTCAGCTCCAGCCACTGCCAGTGAGTCCTCCACAGCCAGTGTCCAAGCCTGCAACCCCAATAACACCCGCATCCACAACATCCAGCACTCCCACCACCCCCAGCCAGCCCCTGATCCCCACTCAGACACCAGTGGTGACCATGTCCAACCTGCACCCCACAGTTATTGCCCATGCCTCTGTGTCTCATCCTTCAGTAATCCAAGCAGTCAACCATGTCATCCAGGGAGGGGGTCCCAAACATATTGCCCACCTGGCTCCCTCCACCACCACCAGCTCTGTGCAGTTAACATCCGGCCATCAACCCATCGGCCACATCACAGTACACCCGGTGGCTCACCTGAGCCAGCATCTACCTGCCCTCTATCCTCAGCCAGTGGCTGTCACACAGCCTGCTGTTGTTGGTCACATCACCCACACCATAAACCACGCCCACCCTCAGATGAACGGCACGGCGCCTAGCCAACCAACTGCCGCCATCGTTGGCAAGCAGACAGCAGTAAGCACCCAAATGGTGGCCCACCATCCACAGCTGGTGGGCCAGACAGTGCTCAACCCCGTGACAATGGTGACAATGCCCTCCTTCCCCATCAGCACTCTGAAGCTGGCCTGAACACTGCCAACAAGACTAGCAGGCTGGAAGAAGGTGAGGCCCCTTAATAGGGAGAACCACAGGCCTCAGACCAGGCCATCGACAAGGCCACAATGAGAGCAGAGGAGCACCCGGAGACCTCGTAGATCCACAGGGTTTCACTCTCATTCAGTAGCGCTGCAGCTGGCATAAAGCCAGGAACATTCCTTTGTCAAAACGCAAACATCTTTCAGTTTCAGACCACCAGTGTCCTCAAATCTTTATCCTGAATTTAGGATATGCCAGACTGCATGTGGTTGGTAGACATCATGTTGAGTGTGTGTGTCAGGATCCTGGAAGATGTCTTGTTTTAGACCCTCACTTGCCATCCATTGGTTTAGCTAATGGAGCAAAAGTCATTTCAACATGAGCTTTACAGCTTCTTATGGGGACACATTGCCTTGCCAGCACAGTGTCAGTGATAGCACCCTGTTACAGTGCCTGTGTATGAACTGGCTGGCAGCTAGACTCCTTGCTGTCACCGTGAATGCAGTGGATTAACTAATAGATCATAATGTACTCGATGCTGCATTGGGTTTTGAGGGCTGTGACAGTTTAGAATTAGAGCGTTCAACCCGCCATAACCACCAGCACATTGGGAATGTGATTCAGAGGAGAGGAGCTCCTCCTCTCCGAAAGAGGCACATGCTGCAGGGCAGGAGCACAATCACGGACTGAACTACAGTTCCTGAACTGGAGCTGCAGTCCGCAGTGATGATGCATGCAGCAATAGCTCCTCCTGCTGGCTAACTATGTTCATAGTCATACTGCTATTTCTGTGACAAAACTGCACGGTTTTCAAGTATTTGTCTTCAAACATACTGGAGTGTGTACACACAGCAAAAGTACAAGTTAAGTTTTTAAAAATCAGGTTATGTTGTCACAGCTGCTATTATAATACTTTCACCAAATAGAATCACTTTTACATCTACATGTCCCCCAGGTGTAAATGTCTCATTAGATATTGAAGTGTTTAAATACTAGACATCTGAGACAGAAAATTAAATGTCAGTCAGATGTTAAAAAGTTAGAGAGTTCGGTGTTTAGAGATTTTACATAAGAAAGGTCCATAAATTATGATTAAGTGTGTTTCCCTGCTATCTTGCAGGGCAGATGGTGGTAGGATGTGTGTTTGCATGCCTTGGATGCATTCATGACTGTCAATGTAGGGGTTGTGTGTGATTATCAGGACCCATAACAGTGCTGTCTGTGTTGGAAAAGTTGCAGTAGGGATGTCACATTTCTCAACACAAAATTAAAGCTCTGTTAACCATAACTTTGTGTTAGGATCATGTAGGTGATTTCAGCATCTGATATAAATCAAATCTTGTGTGTTTTCAAGACTATCCTTTTCCAAAGCCCGCACTGTGAACATATATTTCTGTTAGTCTTATCAAGCTGCAAACCTACAGTTTAGCATAGCACTTGCTAAAGACGCAGTATGATATGCTCACCTAATTTAATCTGAATGTACTGACCTGTGAAAGGCTCATAAGTAGCGCACTCATCAGAAGTTAAGCCCCTTTTTTTGTAAAAAAGAAAAAAAAGTGATTACTTCATTAAAGTATCACAAGTATGTACAGTGTAACATTTATAACTGACTTTGTATTTTAAGATTTACTTTGGAGAATAACTTCTTCTGTTCAATGTAAATTTGATTATATAGTTGTTTTGTTTTTGTTTTTTTTCTGGGACCATTAACAGTGCTGTATATCGGGATGAAGACCATACAGACCTCTTCCCACATTAATCTCACATTTGGCCACTTTGAAAAGTATTCACCCTTTAGTGTTTCTGTATTTTGTTCTGATGCAATATGATTACATCAGGGACCTTTGTTTTCTGTTTTTTTTTTTTTTTGGTTTGTTTTTTTTTTCAAGAAACTCAAAGTGCTGATAAGAACTCTCATTTAAATTTGATGCAAATGATCCCAAACTAATACATTTTGAAATCATATTGTACCAAAACAAAATGTGTAAAAATTTACAGGGATTCAGATACTTGAAGAAGCAACAATAAACGTGTTTTCCCTATGGAGAAAGTTAAAGTTGTACATAGCCTGTAAATGTTGGGCTGCATTTATATCCAACTGTATTATGTAAAAAGCAAGGAAAATATGTACAATTAAAAATTTATAAAAAGATACCTAATAAATTGTATTATGTTTACAAATGTCTGAAGTTGTTTTTGTTACTTTTAACCAGATAGTGCCTTTTAAATTTGTTTTTAAGCAATTCAAAGACTGAGTTATACTTGGCATGCTTGGCATTTGAGCTTGATCAAACAGATTTAAATGGAGATTTTCTATGCTATGACTTGTAGTAATTCTTATTGGTTAATCTGTCAGTTGATTTTTTTTTAACCTTCTATTAAATTATTAAATTCCTTTTAAATATTAAGTGAAACCAGATGCCTAACATGATATATCTGGTATTTTTATATTAGGCAAAGCTAAAACCACAAGTACTGACGTTAATTTTTTTTTTTTCTTTTTTAGAAAATTCATTCATCAAGTATTGGTGGTAGACAAAATATTAAAAATTTCTCTTTCTGTATTACACAACACAGTCAACAGTACCACAAAATAAAGCTTCCAAAAATTAAACTGTCTATGTTACATTCTTTAAAAGAGAGTGAAAAGTCAACTTTACCTGCATAAGAGCTAGCTATGTCAACAAGCTAGCTTTGTTGACTAACAACCTAGCTGCTCAAAACCTTAAAAAATACACTTACATTATTAAGCCTAACGATAGTTGAGAACCCCACTTTGTTAAATAGGTAGAAAAAACAAGTTTAATATTAACAAAAATCAAAAATACAAGTACAAATCATTTCTTTGTTTGTTTTTTAATGTAGCTTTATCTGCCTCTAAGATGACTGATGATGTAAGCTAATAGGTCCTCAGATTGCTGTGTATTCCAAAAAAAGGCTTATTTCACATTTTTTACATTTCACCATTTTGTTTTTCACCAGTTTTACAGCGAACAAAGGTTTTCTTTTACACTTGGAAGAGAAGGGTTTTTTTCAGTGCAGTTCAGCCAGGTGCAATCTGGATTTTACCACTAGATGCCACTAAACCCTACACACTGGACTGCTGTCACTTAGCCTCACTGGAGCTGCCTTTGAGTCACAGCTCTGGAAACAAAAGTCTTGATTTTACAGTAAACTATGTATCATATCACAGTTTAAAAATAAAAAGTTTAATAAAGGATTAGTTTATTAAGATTTGTCACAGTATTTTTTTAAATTAATCCACAGCTTTTAATCACACTTTAATTTTTTTAGACCAAAAGCAAAACCCACTGTCTCAATAAGACATGACATTATATTCATATTTTATTACAATATTAGAATTTGTACATATTGTCCTCCCCATATGCATTTCATTTATAAATTTATTACATAAATATACTCCAGAAAGTAGAATAACAAAAGACAAATTTAATATAAAAAAAATCATAAACAAAAGTATTACCTGAATCAGGGACAGAAGCTCAAGGAATGCAATTTCTTCTTCTTCTTTTACAGAACAAAGATAAAACAATGTGGCAATATATGTCATTTAATTACCAAAAAAGGGTTTGTACTATGAACATAAAACTGATTACCAAAACAGTCAAGCTTATTCAGTTATTTTGATCATTACTCTTGGCTTTGAAAAGTTATTTTAAAACAATGCTTCCCATGTCAACACAAAATAGATTTCACACCAAGGACAATCAGACATTAAGGACACCTTAGTTTGTTACTGTTGGCTTTGGTTATAGGATAAACATAAAGGTTAGCACACATCCAACCTGTGAGTTCCCTTGAAAACAGAATATAATTATAACCAAAATTAAAAAAAAATCTGTAATCTCCATACATTTTGACCATCAATTAAGTAGCTACATATTTTCACTGCCCATAAATAACCATATGATCACTCAGTTGAACAGCAATCTCAATAACCTTCACAATAACACATGCAAAATAAATACACTGTACGGCCTTTGATGCAACTCTTACCTTGGACTTCATTCATGCAAATTAAGGGTCTTGTTGAATTCCTAATCATCTCTAACATCTAACAGGTGTCATCAGCTCTCTAATCTAAACTGTTGATGGTTATTATCACCTGGCATCAAATGAATTGACTTTGAAACAACTGTGTTCTAGGGAAATCTCCAAATAAAAAATCTAATGTGAAAAGTTTGATTTTTTTTTAAATGCTGATATGGCAGTAAGCATTGCAGTTAGTCAAGACTGGCCAACACTGAGCAGAGCATCCATCATCCATGCTGTCAGGCAGCAGAGGTGGCAACTATGGTTCGATAAACATGCAAACAGCAATAAAATAATGTTTAAATGAATCTTAACATTCTTCTCATTAAACTAATGAATGAACAGGAACCTCATTTGAAGGGAAAAGGGAAATCATCCATACATATAGTCAAGCAGTGAATTAGGGTGTAGTTAAAAAAGCAAAAACACATAAAAGATGACAAACAGTAGAAAAATGTTTATGAGTGTAAAATAGAAAATTAAATTATTACAGTATATATGCATATTGACCTAGAGAGATAGTAAAAATAAACACTTGCACCAGAAAAGTGTGCTTAAAAAATCTGAGCAGGTCACCACATGTAAAACTCAAATCAGACCTTATGTAAAGAAATGTTAAATCAAATAAAACACATGTGAGCATGTGGCTAAAAAATAAGTTCAGAAATAAAAAAAAAACACTCTCCTTAGCAATTAAGTCAACTAAACATACCCTAAAACTAGAACTGATTTATCAAATAACCACAAACCTGTTTATTTTTTTTATCGTTTTAAGGTTCAGTGTGTGAGATTAAGAAGATTTTTTTTTAAACTATGGCAGAAATTTAATAACATTTTCATGAGTGTATGGTCACCTGAAAATAAGAATTGGTGTGTTTTCATTACCTCAGAATGAGTCTTTTTTTATCTACACATGGAGTGAGTCCTCTCTCATGGTGTTCGCCATGTTGCACTGCCATGTTTGTACAGTAGCCAAGAAGGAACAAAACAAACACTAACTCTGATAAGTTTTGCTGCAATTATCTGTTCTCCTACACGATAAGAGGAGTTGGTTTTTGTTCAGATGAGTACAATCTGCTTGATGAGACCTAAGGGCTGTCCACACTAAGAATGATAACTAAAACCAAAACTTTAATGATAATGATGTGAGCAACCACAGTAATGAACGACAACGTTCTGTACAGTTACAAAGAGAACATGTTGCTCACTCCGGGAACATGGACCTTGATTACCTCCTACTGCTTTACATTGTGATGAAAGTAATTAAAAAACAGAGAGGAAATGGAGGAAACAGAGAAGGATACATGAGCAAGAGAATTCAGAGTAATTTTTTTCTTTTGGAGACAGGTTTTATTTATACCTTCGTATGAATCGACATCAGTTTGCAAGCATTTGGGTGAACATCAAAGAGGACATCAGTTATCATGTTAATGTTATGTCTTAATGAGACAGATTTTAATTTGCAGTCAGGGTTTCTATCGTTCATTAAATTGCTCTGAAAGTGATCCCAACAATATCGTGAGCCAGTGTCATTATTGTTGTTAAAGTTGTGGTGTGGACTTGAGTTAGAATGAATTTTAAAGCCACATCATTATAGTTATCTTTATTGTTATCATTCTCGTTGTGGACGGCCCTTGAATCCTACACACTGAACCTTTAAAATTTAAACAGAACAGAAAACAGAAGAGTGGAGGGTTGAGTGTTTTGCAGCACTGGTGTCACAACATCAGAGAGAATAAAGGGAGTCATTGAGCTGCAAATGTCAGAATATCTTACCACCTCCCCACAGGTCCCTGATCCATGTGTGATGTGCTGTAGATGAGGCTGAGTGGTGGTTGGGTGGACACGTCAGGATGTCAGTGTTACAGCGAGGAATAAAGGTTTCCTGGGTGCTCTTTTTATCCCAGTTAAAGAGAGTGTTAACTGCTGTCCTATGTTAATAGGCATCTTTCTGAGTGTGCATTTGATCCTGGATCCTCTCCAGCATCTCTTGCATTCGCCGCAACTGTGAGGAGACATGAAATAAGTTTTAGTTAGTACCATTGTGTAGCTAATTATTTACACATGACTGCACAAACAACAAATCAATATCACTCGGCAGATCACTCTGTTCTTTCTAGGTCATGTGACCTTCACTGCGTGACTGCAGGGAATTACTGGCTCCTCCACCGCAGAGTACTTCATGTTACTAAAGCTGCATTCCAGGGTATGAATATATATTCATTTCTGTCTGGTGGTGAAACTGTCAATAAAGTTAAGCAGATGTGTAGTTGTAGAAAGGTCAAACTCAACTATTTGTGGTTGTTATTATCCATGATCTGAATTTTTTTTAAAATTAATCAAGTAATCATTTGGTCATTATAATCATATCTTTTCTGATCTATAATCAGAAAAGATTTGAAAAGAAATCTCATCACAATTTCCTACTGCCCACTATGACGTCATAAAATGTTGTTTTATCCGAACACTCAAGATGTTTTATTTATGATAAACTTAAATACAAGGAAAGCGACACATCTCATTTTAAAGACGCTGAAACCGCAAAATACCTTTCTATTTTTGACCAGAACAATCAGTAGATTATCAAAATAGTTGTCGATTAATTTCCTGTCAGTCAACTTATAGATTAATTGTTGCAGCTTTAATGTCTTGTGTAAACATGTCTAATGTTGAGTACACAGAAAATAAAAACAACTGAGGAGAAATTATCTCTTTATTTGGTAAAATAAATTGGTTTAGTGGGGAAAAGGGAGGGAACTTGGAGTTAAACAACTGTGATAATTCACCATAAACAGATTTACTATCTGCTGTTCCTCTGCCTGCTTCAATCTTCAATTACCTTATGTTATCAGTTATCACAGTAACTAAGTTCATACTGAATGTGAAGAATTTTTGATGGGAACCTAAAAGGAAAATCATTTGACCAAATGGTATTTTCTCTAAGGGTATTTCTCTGTTGGATTTTCTGACAAAGAGACACTTTATAATTTATTTTAATTTTACTCACATTTTGACCTTGAATGTAGAAGCTGGTGTATAAAAATCAATGGTTAAATTCTGATAGCCTTAGTACACTTGCCTAGATGCTTCACTGCACTGGTGGTGGTAAACTTGCCTTAGAACAAGTGTTATAAGATAAGGGTTAAAGCAGTGTGGATCCTTTCAAGTAAATAAAACATTGCCTAGCACAAGGTTCACTGTGATGTTCTGAAAAACAAGACAAAAGCTGTAAAACATCTGAGTTTTAATACATTATAACCTCAAAGGATTTCCACTCAGCTGCTGTCTGCTACCAGGTTAAGTTTCTAATTTTTATAATGACACCACAAGCGCAAAGCAGCATACTCAACACATTTAGTGGTTCTGATGTCAGGGTTGTTACCTGGATATAAGTAGACCTCTATGAGTATGTGCACGTACAAAATGATCATGCCTCAAGTGCATGATCTTTATTTGGGAAGCTCTTTTTCTACCCACAGATCAAAGGTCCAAAGGACTTGTGAGGACAGTAGGGGTAAAGGCTTGAATAACCTCTGTGCTTCAAAAAAACAAAATAGCTTGTGTATACACAAAATCTGTGAGCTAAAGACACTCATTGGGCCTCAACCCCCTTCTGGTCTGAGTGTGTCTCTGGGGTGGGCTGAGGGTCTGAGTGCTCATGATGGTCAGAACAGAATTCGGACTCATGCTCATGCTCGTGATCATGTTGGTGGTGTGAGTCCGGTTCTTGGTCGGCATGCCGTACCTCCTCGTCTTTCTCTCGGATGAGCTTTTCTGTCTCGCTGTCTGTCACTCCTGGTACCATCGGGATAGGGAAGTCTGTGCCGCTCTCCCTGGTTAGTTTACTGCAGAGTTGTAGAGAAGTTAAAGTTAAAGCACCAGTCTTTAATGCTGATGACACTATTTTGTGTCACAAGGGTCTGAAGTACTAGGTGCACCTGGTTCTGACAGGCTAAATGTAGTGGACTGTGGGATTTGATGCATTACATAAAACTACTGTGGCGCTGACGTGTAAAAGACACTTAACTTGGAAAAATACATATAATGTAGCAGATAAACATACTTAATATCTGTGCAGAGGGCAAAATAATAGTTCCCCCACAATGGAAACGATCTAAGAAAACACCAGGTCAAGTCTGCTTATTAAAATCCTCATCACCAGCTCAAAAACTGTCATCTGCTAAGCACAACACTAAGTCAGCCGGCAGCACGGTGTAATTAGTTCCTCTGCTCCCTCTACCGAGCAACTTTGACAGACCTCATTAACACTTTACAGCAAAAAATAAACTAGGAGAATGAAGAAATAGATGAACCCATTTACATTTGTCTGGGTGGTTAAATATAGGAATTTCTGAATGTGAGCAGAGCTCTGTTTTTAATGATTTAGCTTAAAAAGTATTAGTCTTTGAATGATTGAATCACTTCTTATCTCTTGAATTTTTAATATGTTAATATATTTAGCTTGTGCTTCAGTGTTAGCATACTTGCGGTTGCGTTCCTTCACAACCATGCGGGTCATGCTTTGGATGCAGTGGGCCCTGTAGTTCTCGTAGTGAGTCTCCCGTGTCACATCCTTCAGATCTTGCATGTGTGTGCGAACGAGCATATTTCTCAGCTTCACGAAATCACAGTGTGCTGAGTTCTCCACTGCAAATCACAGTGTGAGGATAAATTTACAAAGTAATTAAATATGTGTGTCAATGCAACCACAAATGATAAGCTGGATTTGGAGAACAGGCTTACCCTCCACGATGCCCCAGGGGTAGAGACGGCCTCGCACCCTCTTCCCTTTGGCCTCCACCACCGTGTTGCTGCCAATCACTGCAAAGGGAATGCTTTCCTATTTGGTAGAACAGAGAAATCGTAAAATTGAAATAGTGTGCTTCAGGGGAGGCTTCAGAGGAATCGGCTGTTAATGATGGACCACTGAGTGGTGCAGTGCAGATGTATCTGTATCTATTGTTGCCTCTTTAGCTCCATCTTTCCTCTTGTTCTCACTTCTACTTACTATTATTTTAATCTTTATTTCATATTTATGTTACTCAACTTTCTTATCATAAAGAAAATCCTAAATTTTTAATCTTCCCATTCATTATTTGAATTGCTACATCTTTACTTTACATTATTTTGCTTTATTGCTGCAGTTAACACAGTGCTCTTAACATAGACTACTAAAGGAAAGAGGCAAAGAGATACACTGGCACACTGACGGTGTCCTCACTGCCTGCTTGTGATGCCAGAGCAGCTAATAACAGTTGACTCATCAAGACTGTGCAGTCAGTAGTGGACTGACTGCCAAGTTCTATATAGTCTGAATATGCATTTTAACATCACTACACTCTATTAACTGGATTATTTTATGTGATGTCATCAGAAAAGTGTTTTTTTTTAATCTAAAAAAACCCTGCAAAATGAAAAAAAAATATCATGATGTACCCACTTTATCTATACTTGAATGATCATGTTAGCACCCATAAGAAGTTATCAGCTCAGATGTTGTCTTCTGTTTCTAATGCACATGCCAAAAAAGTGCTGTGCAAACAGCCACACCTGCGAATCTCACAACGTAAAAAAATAAAAATAAAAAAGAACAGAGAAAAGGACACCTGGCAGCTTTGGCTCTCACCTTCAGCTCGGTGTCCTGCTGCTTAAAATCCTCATCTTCATCAGAGTCACAGTCTGGGAACTGGTATATCTTGATACCATACTGCTCAATCTCCTCTCGGATCTACAGGGATAAAGAAGGAGAGAGAATACATGTTTTTGAACTGTGTCAGTAACTGAATGTCAATAATTTGATCAGTAATAACACAAGTGTAATTTTTTTTCTTTATGAAGAGTTAGTTCTGTAAAACTCTGCTAAGTCACTACAGTTTCATTTATAAGATTTAACATGTACAGATCAACAATATATTCGTTAAAAATCACCCTTGCCTTAATTTTCTTTTTCTTGACCTCACTTGGGGTGAGTGTGTCTGCTTTGGCCAAGATAGGGACAATGTTGACCTTCTCATGCAGAGCTTTCATAAACTCCACATCCAGAGGCCGGAGGCTGGAAGAGACACAAAACATGTGTAAGATATCTTGAAAAAATAAGAACAAATTTCAATAAATTGTATATCAAGGGTCAGGTGATTTATCATACTTATATTTTCAAGATGTGTATGTGAGTAAACTCTCAAAGACACAGATCTGTCTTGAGACTGAGGATGATATCTTTGGACAGTTAGTGTCGGCGGTGGTTTGCTCTCTCAATGTCGTCTTGGTGTTGAGTAATGATTGCAGCTCATCAACAGAGGGAGCAGTTTCTCCATCACTATGACTTCAAAAATGCACTGCAGCAGTACTTAAGGTTTATGGTATATCTTCTCTTTAATGAGCACTGTGAAGTGGAACAGTGCATGTGCACAAATGCAGCTAAAAGTACCACATCAGCACTCAGCACCAAGAACTGATTAGAGCACCACACCAGATGTAAATTCACCTGAAGGCAGCCTGAGAACTGCTTTAACTCTCAGCAGGAGCCTACTGCATTAACAATTTATGGGGCTGAATGCACTACAAGTAAATACTAGTGTG
Organism: Acanthurus tennentii; assembly: GCA_029783805.1. NCBI lineage: Eukaryota > Metazoa > Chordata > Actinopteri > Acanthuriformes > Acanthuridae > Acanthurus > Acanthurus tennentii. The sequence continues at coordinate 13,386,067 of JAPZDZ010000024.1, forward strand.
CCTGATATTTACCATAAATCTCAATTACTCAGTCTGCTTTGTGTGCAGGAAAGAAAAGCTTTGTAGGGGCATGCAAAGTGCTTTGATAACTATGTAATTTAGGAAGAAAAAAGGCATCTGATGGGATGTAAATGCCAGCACAGACATCAAATGCTGCAGTAGAGAGGGGTTAATATTCCCTATTATTAGGAGTGAGAAAAGAGATAGCGAAGGCTTAATAATTCCTTTGAGGCCAGTGCAGATTTGTCATACCCATGACCAAAGGGTGAGATGAAATAGAGGCAGCAGTGTACGCGGTTGTCCTGGATGTTTTTGCGGTTGAGGCCACTCTCATCCCTGAAGTACTGCTCAAACTGCTGGTCGATGTAGTCAGCTACTGACTTCCAGCTAGAGCGGAAATCACATGAGGACATTCATTCTCTGAGGCAATGGAGAACTGCTACACATGACTTTATAACACAGCAGAGCTACAGTGAGGTTAAACAGATGTAGTTTGTTTTAAACTTCAGGTTACTTTATTCATTCAGGATGCTTGACCCTTACCATTCAGTGTTGTTTACAGCATCCCCAAACCCAGGCGTGTCCACGATGGTGAGCTTCAGTTTGACACCTTTCTCTTCTATATCGACTGTGTGTTTGGTTATTTCTACTGTTTGTGTGATTCGCTCTAAGGAGGGGACACAACAGACCACTGTTATTAACATATTGTAGAGCAAATATGTATCAAAGAAAACTATATATACACACACACACACACATATATATAGCTATAAAAGCTGTGGCTTCTTCACCTTCAGCATTGAGCAGCTTCCTATCTTTGTACAGATCTGTGAGAAACAGACTGTTGACCAGGGTGGACTTGCCCAGGCCAGACTCGCCTTCAATCAAAGAACAACAAAGAGAATATGACTAAGCTTTAAGACTGTGTGATTAGCAGTCCCTCAAAAGTAAAAGGTGGACTTAAGATCAAATGTCTGCTGATGTACAAACAAGGATTTACCTGCAACCATGAGCGTGAAGTCAAATCCTTTCTTGACTGACTTGCGGTGCACCTGGTTTGGCAGTGTAGCAAAACCCACATATTCCTTGTCCTGGTCCTATAAGACACACACATAAAATGAAGAAAAAAAACAGGGAAGGACAGATGTATACACTATGGTATTACCGTGTGTTAATCTTGTTTTAATGCTGTTATTAACCACACGCATTTATATTTGCAATTATATTGACTTTCCCACAAAAGGTGTTACGTCTGAATAAAGTCAACAACATAGCAAAACCAAAATCCAAGGCAATGTTCACTGAGCCCAAATCACAACCTCTTCAACCAGAGAAAAAGAAGCACAAGTCAACAGCCCAAGCAAATGTAAGCTTAAAACTCTTACACTATCTTAAACAAGCTCGACCACAACCTCATCCTACAGCATCATCCCAAATACAGAGCTAAAACACTAAGATCTGGTTTCTCCTCTGTGGGTCTGCTGGGCCTGCTCATGTTACCTCATTATTGTCATAAGGGTCAAATCGGCCCCAGGGACTCTTGGGCCTGGTGGGGCTAACAGACGACAAGTCAAACTCCACACTTCTGCTCTGCGGTAAACTGGGATCTGAGCCTGAATCCGACTGCGCTCTTCCTGCCACTGGGGGTCGCAAATATGAAGGGGTGTGTGGGCGGTCTTCGCCCTCTGCCTCCCTGTCTGCGTCATGAGTTTCATGGACATGATGGTGGTGGTGGTGCTTGTGTTCATGGTGGTGGCCATGCCCTCCTTGGTGTTGAGGGTCTTGCATAATGTTCTCCAACTCTGAGTCGTCTGAGTGGCTTGAATGCTATAAAATGTCATGGATGAGGGGTTCATTCAGGCAAAAACAAAATTGAGGGCAGAGGCAAAGACAGGAAGAGGAAAGGTCAGGTGTCATAGAAGGGAAGGAATAGAGATCCAGAGGGCAGAAAATGCACACTTTTAGAAACAGTTGTAATATTTTATGGTGATACAAGTTACGCATGGCTTTAAATTAGGCAGAGGAGAGGAGATTTGAATATCTAACTGAGACACAATTTACAAGGATGATGATTCACTGCAGAAGTAAAACAAGAAGAAAATGTTAAAGTTTAAAAAAAAGGGTCACACTGCAGGTTTTTTCGAACAGAATCTTATGACGGAAGATGATTTTAATCTTTCTACCTTCTTGTGTTATCTGAAATGTTTATTTTACAAATGCTGATTCCAAAGGTCAGCAGGTAACAGACTGAGGAAAGAAAACTGGGTGTTATACTTCATGTTTGTGAGGCTTTTAGCTACAGCTGCCAGTAAACATAGATAAATAAGACAGGTGCACATCAGCTGGTAGTCACTTCCTGTCATCATTCATGAGAATGTTAAAGGTAAAACAATAATATCACTCAGACACCTGCCAATCTGCCATCAGTTTCTTATACATCATGGATCATAAATTCCTGACCACTACATACTTTTTGCAGAGCTAATGTAATACAAAAGGCTGACTTTACAGTTGTTGTCAAAGGACTAATTTGGACTTCATGTACATAGTTAATTCTTCATCCTTATTTCCAGGGGTAATATGCACATAATGCAAAGCTAAAACAAAATGCAACGTGGAGTTTCTCCTGTAAGAGGATACACAGCTGAAGTGTAGGCTGCATATTCTGGGCTCCTGTTACCACCCAATCCCACAGACTATAGTCTCTCTTCTAGCCCAGCACAAAGATAAATAATGCAGTGGCCCTCTGACAGCAATGAGGCTATTTAAATTCAGTAAAAGAGATGTATTGTGACTCATATTATGTTTATGCACTTTACATTAGTTTAGGGATAAAGTAGGGTGAGGGTGACAGGACACAAGGAACACCAAGGTATAACCTTTGGTCTGAGTGAAAAATACAGATTTATTGCTTTTTGGAGAGAGGGACAATTAAGGCCCAACAAGTGAAGTTAGGTCGACCAAAAGATAAAACAGGATTGTGTTTCTGCTGTGGCCAAATCAATCAAAGGCTGTCACTGGAAGGGGAGTTAAAAAATGAGTCCAGCAGTATCTTTTGAGGGTTGTCAGTGGTACCTGTTCAGCATCATGGTCCCTGCTGTGATTAGGGGAGGCAGGGCAGGAGTCATGTTCATCTGATGAAGAGTGAACCTCGTTGTCACTGTCCTCCATTGCAACTGGGGCTACAGTGCACTCTGCAATCTCCAACCAGAAGGGAGTACACATGTGGAGAGTATTTATAGGGTCAAGGATGGGTGAGTGGTGTGACAAGGGGAAGAAGCAGCAACCAATGTCCGCCGCAAAAAGGATCCAAGAACACCAGCAGTGGTATGAAAAAGAAGTAGATGTGTTCAGGCAAGACAGATGAAGTCAAGACAAAGGATGGAAAAAAAATCAAATGATTAAAAGCTGAAGTAAGCACATGTGAAAAAAACATAACACATACAGTATACCACTGGAAATGGTTGTGGTTGCAGAACTGATAAGATGACTGTTAGTTGTGTAACCAGAGAGATGATTGAGCAATGTAAAATAGCATTTTGATGTCAGTTGTTTCCCCAGTGTTCTAATATAATGTTGCCCTATTCTGGACCTGCAATTACAGTGCAGTATCATGTTATTAAGCTCTCCTGATATTGCTCTGTTGAGTGTTTCAGGCCCAACAACCAAAAATGCACCAGGTCCAGCTGATGTCAGTGGAGGCTGACAAGATTATCAGTGACAGCTGCAGTTACATAATGCAAAGTCATTTAAAGTTTGATGAGAATTTGAATACCAAAGTAAAACACAATAAGATATTCTTCTGCCTATGCATATTATTTAACATCGGAGCTGCAAAGGATTGGTTTAATTCTCTCGCACATGAATATCAGATGGAGAATATGGTTTATGTCCCTCATCCTCGGCCTCCAGTTTTAATTATGCTGGGATCCAGAGCTTGAGGGCAAAGGAGAAATTGATAGTTTCACAGTTTAGGAAATCAGTGACCTGCTTTCCGGTGCTACAACCAAAGCACAGAGATCAATGTCCAACACAGTGGATCCTGTGACCTATATTTAGAAGCAATGGTCGATTGCAAGCTTTGACAACTACAGAGCAAAAAATCTAGCAAATTAACCACTTAATTTCCTACTTTTTGCATGATTTAAACGTCAAAATAGTGATGCCTGAGTTTTGTTTTCAACAAAATCAGACATACTGTACAAACCACAACTGCAGTGTTTACAGAAACTATATAAAACACAGACATAATCTTTGCTGTACAAAAGAGGATCGTACAAGTTGCATCACAAACTCACTAACCACCCAGACCCTTCTTCTACAAAGAGTCCCACCCCCTCTCTTGCAGTGCCTCACCTGTGGTACCTTTTATCAGCACGTAAAGCCTCTTCTCTTTACCTCTGTCGAAACTGCTCTTCATGCCCACACCAGCGGGCAGCAGTAAGTAGAGACCAGAGGCTTCAGCATTTATACGCCTCCATCCCAGAGGACACAACGCCCTTCAGCCCCATTGAGCCACTCACCACCCTGGGGGACTGATCAGCAGCATCGACGAGCTACACGTCACATTTACACGCCAACCAACAAATAAAGTAGATACTATACTGCTACATCTATTCTGTTGCACTGCTATCTTTATACTTACACAATGTATCTATAGATCTCCCATCAGACTTGACACAGTTAATGTTCACACACATTCGCTGTATGATTCTCCATCTAATATTAGCCATGGCTGTATCAGACACATCCAACATACTTAAACTTTGGCAATTAACTTCAGCAAAGTCAGTTCTACAGGCAAAGTCATAACCAGAAAACAACTTGTGAATCCCCACAGTGTAAGACGAGCCACTTGAGCAGCTTAACGTACCCCAGTAACCACAAATGATATGTTAAACATTACCTGCTGTGCTTGTGAGTTCACTAATTAAGCTAATAAATGAATTAAATATGGATCATTTATATGCCATCATACTTGTCTTCACGTACCAAATTAAGTATTAAGTAGATTTCCTCATTCTTATGCAAATTTATGTGACAGTGTGCTCCAAAATGTAATCTATCACCTACAGTTAAACAACCCCATAAGGATGAAGAATGTCTGGGATAAAAATACTCACATAATAATGATAAATGCTTAACAGCCTCCCAAGAACTATCAAGTGCACTGTAACATTAAAATATACATTGACTTGTATATGATCCTCTTAATGTGTTTTTCTACAATTCAATTGAATAAAGAAGTTGAACCACTTTTCTCGATTGGCATTTCTGGAAGCTAATCCTATGCTTTCAGCTCTGTCTTAAAAAATAATGTACTATCTGGTTATTAAGGGGTATTAACACATTACAAGTAATTCATATTGGTAAAACATAAAATTTGTTAGGCAACATGTACTTTAAATGTTATTTTTTAAAACTGTAGGTTTACTCTTTACTCAAGTATATCTTTAAGCAAGTAACCTACTTATCGCTTCTCAAAGTTTGGCAAATGTCTTTGTTAAAAGCAGTTAGGGTTAGTCTCAAATGTGCTAATTGAGTGTAGAGAGTAGAGTCACCAGCTGCTGAAAAGATAAAAAAGAAGCACCACCTTGTTTTGACCATGATGTGATGATGACGGAGCAAAACCCTGAATGAGTGGCCGCATCCAGCGACAATCCCTGACCACATCTGGCTGCACATCTTATACCAAAATCTAAAAAAGCTGCATGATGAACTGCTTGTGGTGCCTCCAAAAAAACACAGAGATTTCTGCTTTTCAAGGCTTCTCTTTAACCTCAGTAAGCATACTGAAGAAAGTTGCACAAACTGTAGATAAATATGAAGTTGACTAGTAATCTTAGCTATGTTAATTTTTCATGTCTAACAATAATTTTTGATCACTTCAACTTGTCTTGTAGCTATAGCAGTCTACTTGGCTTTTAAATAAAAAATGGAACTTAATAATTATCATAAGTTTGTAATAATGGAAAGTAACTTGTACTTTGAGTAAATTTTTCGAATTAGTTTAATCTTTAACTGAGTTTTACTAATGGGAGCAATTGTTCTCTTGCTGAAGTAAAAATTTTCATTACTCTATCGACCACTGATGGTTACATTGTATTTAAAGGCAGGTAGTAGCTTCATTTTGCAGTGAGCACGCCTGCTTTCCTCTCTTAGGCCATCATGTTGCAATCTAGATATTTTAGTCCACAGAAGAAACACAGTTATACCTAAAGCCAAACTAACTAAATTAGATCTTTCTTTCTTTTTTGAAGGCCTGTCTGGCTTCCCAGGTGGTCAAAAACAATTCATTTTCTCTTGAGCTCCATGTTTGATATAACGACAGTCAGCTGGAAGAATAAATGGAGAGAAGATGTAATAGATCTCACAAGAGGGCAGATGAACAGAGATTAACACAGCTCAAGAACAAAAGTGTTTGAAATCTTATCAATGACATCATCCTTTCCAACCCTACTGTCCAATCAGAGCTACTCTGTGTTTGGCCACTTGAGTTTCTCCTGTCGCATAGATCAGTTGCACTTGATACTTGGCTTGAATTTTTAACTACAGAATGGGTCTTTTGTGTCAATCCCTGAGCTCCAGTTTTCAACAGATCTACCACCATCAGCCAGGTGGAGGTCTGACAGTGCAGGGTTTTGAGCTATGAATCATCAGCTCTTCTAAAACTGAAACAAAAACTGAAACCACAAAAAACTGTTTTTCCCGCCTAGTTAAGTGCTGAAAGTAGAGCATATAATCAAAAGTCTATCACATATTTCCAATCAGTCAGCCTGCTTGTGTGACTGAAAGCATGTACACTTCCAGACCCCTGCCAATAAAAAGCAATGTCAGACTATCATGTTTGAGGGAGATACATCAATATATGCTGAAATATATAATTGACTGTTCATGCAAATATTTATCCAGCTCTGGTGAGCAGCACCAATGCAGAAAAGCCACACCAACCAGTAACAGGTCCCATTACAGTATTCATCCTAAAAAAGTGGGGGAAAAAACCTTCAGATTTATCCATTACAGGTTAGACAGAAAACCAGCAAAACAGATCCTTGATATCTAAGACCCTGACCTCTTTTACAACAAAAAGCTGTTCCTTAACCTGACAGAAATGTCTTCTCTTATTAATTACATAATGTGAAAACAATCTTCTATGACTAGAATAAAACCTAATGGGCTCTGACATCAATTTCACACATTTCACTAGGCTACCACACAGGCTCTCCCACTGGAACGAGTCACAGCTGAGACCTGAACCAATTACAATTTCCATAACTGGCCATACTGACATTTCAGTTTCTCTTGAGGGTTGGTTCATCATGACTTATAAGCAACCTTTATCATTACCGATGCCATGCAGTGTTTGTCAGTGCTGAAACAGAATATATAAGCCTTGGAGCAGGTGAAAGCACAGTGTGGCTGGTTCAGGTCCAAAGTGGCAGAAAGTAGCTGAGCCCCTGGAGTTAAATTCATGGCAGGAAAAGGCACAGACAAACTAAAAACAAAGAGCTTTTATAGCTACAATGTGACAAACAAGCCTTTATATATAGTGGAATAAAGCTGCCTCATGGACTTCCTTACATAACTTTAAAAATTACACATTCATCCACAAATAAGTGAGACAGGGGGAATTAAACAAAGGTATGTGGACAGGAACGCCTTTGGTTATGGAAACATATCTTACTTTGTCAACAGCTGCTTCTTAGGCATTTCCTGCTATACATGTGTTGATGCCTCTTAATGGACTAACATGCTGAACTTCAACTGTGCCCAATCTAAGATCTCTACTCTAGAGGAGCTACTGGCTTGGAATGTCCTGTTTTCATGTGAATTGAGTAAAGTGGGGCTAAAGCAACAATTATGACCACAGAGTTTATTGCATATACAGTGCACCAAGGGATCCAATCATCTTAAAGGAATTTAATAAGCAGTCTGAGGGGGCAAATGTCAGGTTGCTGCATGACTTCAGAAACAAATGATACCCTTCTCAGGTCAAAGCTTATCAAGGAGACCATTGTAAGGAGAGTAACTTCTGGAGTATGTCAGAGAGATTCTGGGTGTATTTTGTAATGGGACTATAACCTTTATAGCCAGCCCATGAGAAACAATTGAAGGACATGAAACCCAATTCAACATAAACAAGTTGTGTGGTTGACTAGGCTGCTTTGTTACTGTTGGATGGTGGTAGTGGGTTTGGCTGCCCCAGCACTGATGGATGATGATTTGTTGCATGAAACACAGCTCTCGAGGGGAAGAGCCCACTTCAAATTCTCCTTGTATGACATGGGAAATGCAATCAGAAGCTGCCAGAAGTCATAAAGAAACTATACAGTATGTTGTTATTGACCTTCTGTGATGAAAGCAGATATCAGCTTGAGAGGAAATGCAGTCGACTGAGTCATTTATAATCAAGCTAAAATTATTGCTATGCTATTATTCAATGAACAGTAAATCATATTTGCTTGGCAAGCTTCTCCTCTGTTGGCAGGAAAGCTTACTTAACTCTATGCTGATGAGATGGTGCATTAAGTGGCATTGCAGTGAACAGTTTATACACTAAGCTCAACATTGTTACATTAATTTCTTGAATTTTAGATCAGTTTCTATTGGGATTAATGAATGTTTATGTGGCTTTTCAAAGGCATTAAAAAAACTAACTTTGCTAATTCCTCTTTGGTGAATTGTGAAATGCACAGGCTGAATACCAGTGAGGTTTCCCCTTGTGGCGAGGCCAGTAGCAGGTGGTGAAGTGAGCCATGTGCGCACTGTGTGAATGCTGTGGTTGTTTGGATAGTTATAGCAGGGCTCTGTGTGAAGCTGGCTCAGTACAGAAAGAGAGAGAGAGAAATAGTCTCCTCTCACCACACACTCCCACAGTTATAGAGCTGATGCAGATTTCCACGTGACCATACTTCACATATCCAGTGCAAGAGAAAACAAGGCAACAATAATGCTCACAGTTTTTTTGCTTTGTCTATAGCAGTGTAAGTAGTTCAAGTCAAAAGACGATAAAAATAAGTTTGTACCCTAAAGGTGCCTGCATCTTTATCCTAGATGTGCTTCTGTCAGTCTCAACTACTGTGCAACAATTTCCTTCACCATCAGAGGCTACAACCCTTACTACACAAGCAATGCATTAACTCTTACAGCTGTAACACATGATCAATACATGTGTGTTCGAACATCTTAGAGACAGACAGCAAGAAAATGCTCAGAAACTAATCATCTGTGCTACGTTCTGCAGTCATGTGCACAAAAAAATCTAGCTCCCCTCACAAGCTTAGCTGAAAATTGTCATACTTGCTCAAAACCAAGTTTGAGCACAAAGCCTGGTCACGTGCATGCATGTAAGCAGTCTCGCTTGTCTGGATAATCTGTACCCTGACACATGTATAATGTATGTGCACAGGGAAATCCTACTGCCACAGACAACTATGTTGGAAGGCTAGGGAGAAAAAACATAGAGCAAACCACATGGTTAATTGCAGGGTCAGCATGAAGGAAAGTAACAAGCACATACCTCTGTATCACTGTTTGTTTCTGAATTTGCTGCCATATTATCCGTTCAGAACCAGTGGTTTTCTTTCCCAACAGCCGGAGAAGAGACAGAAACAAGTGAAAAGGCCTTGGAAAGCTTCTCAGACTGAAAGTCACTTCTTGAGTTTCAGGGCACCCTGCGTTACATAAGCACACCTAGTTTCCCTGTCTCACCAATCAGATGGCATCCAGTTTTATTTCTAACCCCCCCTCCCTCAACTTGAAATGACGGTGTCTTTTTCAAAACAGGTACACCTTCGATCTCTGCCACTCTGCATCTGGAGCATTTCAATAGCTCCACCTTGCTCTTGAGTTCTGGCCAATCTGCAGCTGATATGCAGATGAGCTGCAGCTGAAGTGTCAGCAGCTATCGTCTGCAGAACTGTCCTGACTTCAGAAGAGGGGATGCACTGTGGGGAGCTCAACAACATCTGTCCTGTCGCCTGGCTTCAAGCCCCTCATGCCCTCATTCTAAAAGCCACACATTTGAGAGCTCAACACACAAATGATCAAAGAAACATGCACACACAAACACAATCTTTGTCACTACTAACACATGCATGAATGAAGAGATGTGTCTTGTACAATTAAGAAATTAACTATGATCATAACAATTAAAGTGGAGAAAAATTAATCTATTAAAAGAGAAGTAACATATTTAGAGACTGGGAAGACAACAAAGATATGTACATAACTTCTTACAATGGCCATCACATCCAACTCAGACCTCCCAGCTGGCTGTACCAGGGCCAGAGTGGCACAAAAAGAATCAGTGTGTGTATGTGTGTGTGTGTGTGTGTGTGTGTGTGTGTGTGTGTGTGACGTGTGTGTCCAAGGCAGGGAGGAGGGGTGACTTGTGGCCTACATGCTACAAATAATCTTTTTATCTATAATACACACATTCTCTGCCCCCCCCTCTCTCTGTCTCTCTCTCTCACACACAAACACACACACATCTAAGTGGGCCACAGTACAAAGCTTTTCCATTAATCTCGCTGGATCTCTGTGCTTTGCAGGTCTTATAATACTTACTCATTCTTAAGGAATTAGGATTTTGCGATTAAGTTATTTCTTTGGGTTTTGTGCAGAAGTGAGCGGGCTCAGTAAGACTTAGCTATTTGATGTATGACTTTTTAGACTGTGACTGTGCTTGTGACTTATGGCCAGATAGTGTATAAACCACAAAATGAATATCTCGTTTTGATAATCTCAGTTTGTATCTGGGCTGGGATCTGATGTTAAGCATTTAAGTTTAACATTAGAAAGAAGGGGGAGAGTGAAAAAAGAAGCAGAATTCAGCTGAGAATTTATTTTCTGCCTATGGCAGGAAGAACTAAACGTAACATGACTCCAATCTTAATAGTTCTCACTGCGAGTGTGCCAACTTATACAACAGTAATAACTACCATAAGTGGCAGACAGCAAGTAGCACCAATGTATAAGATCATCAGGCATGTCCGTCTAACAGACCCCACAGTGGGAAAATCTCACTAAAACCCATGTTAATGGGACATAAGTTCATTATTGGCCTAGAAAAAACATAGGCTAACAGATAGGAGAGGTTACTTCCTGTATGGAAAGACAGTGTCTGGAGATATGACTTCAGGTCTGCTTTAATCCTCTCTGGCTGGCCCTCATCATGAGAGTGATTATCATGGACTGTCTGAAAGGGCTGACAGTGCCCAGGGGATAGATTGCTTTAGATATACAATCTCAGGCTGTGCACACACATATACACGTGGGCTTGTATGTTTGCTTGCACACACACAGCGGTCAGACACACCAGACATGACAGTAAAGGGCTGTCAATGGTGCTGAGAGGATCTCATTGCTGGTTGTAATTAAAATGTCTCTTGTCCCTGTTTTCATTGTGAGGTTGTCTGGCTGAGCTCCAGCAGGGCTGGAGTGAGCTCCTTGAAAAAAGCCACTGCTCACAGACCAGCACAAGCAGCCAACAAACACTGCCATTCAAAAATATCCAAGACCAAAACATACAAACAAGAGTGGAGTATTATCTACTAATTGCATCTGCACAAGGCATGGCTGTCTGTGTAATGTATATTAGGTTAATTGCAAGAAGTCATTTACTTACTGCAGAGGATGCAGTGCTGGCGCTCTGCCCCATGAGAACAGACAGTGGAAGCAGGGCAGCACCCCCTGTTGCTCATGACTAGAAACAGCCCAACTTAGCTGTGGTTGTGTATACAGTTTTCTTTTTTCATGCATAGAGCTCTATGTGCATGTGTCATTATTCTTTTTTATAGCAGATAATGTGAAAGCAAAAACAACAGTTTTCTTAGGCACACTCATTTCAATGAATATATTTTTACTATACAGTTTCAATAAAACTTTCCATGTATAGCACACACAGCAAGTTGATGTTGGAGCATCAATACATTCCACTTGGGAAAAAATTGCAATTCAAATATTGGTTCTGTACAGCAGGCAGATGCAAACTAAACCAGCTCTGATCATGAAGATGAACCTTTATCCCAAGTACAAGTCATGTGACTTTGCCTACAGCAGGGTGTTCCAAACAATCAGGAGGAAAATCCAGGGAAGAATAAATACTTGATTAGTTAGAGGCACACAGGAAACATGCAGAAAACACACATTGGTTACACATTTTCTCTTTAGTAACTGGATGAAACATCTCAACTGTAAAGTAACATGCAGTGAAAGCTGACGCCCTCTCAAGCAGCTATCCAGCACCTCTGCTCTAACATAAATATTGTTCCACAATAGTGAGGAACGAGGAGACGCTGGATCTGCTGAACTACACTTCCTACACTTCCTCCTCCATTCAATTAAGGCTCTTTATCTGACAAAGAGAAATTCCTGTTGGAAAGCAACTAAAGTACTTGCTCACTTTGTTTTTTCCCCTCTAAAAAAGCGGCATGATACAACAAAGACTCATGTGGCTCTGGAGAAGGAGGGGTTCCGCTGGAAGACTTGAAGAAAGGGAGAGACTTCTCCAGATTAATAGAGTGAGGAATTCCTTGGTTTATTTAAACTCCTTTTAATCATACCTTATATTACAATCAACAGTCATTTAAAGGACTAGGGGAGATAGTTGGTATCTACAGTATGTTCACAAGATTCTGGATTAATGTGTCATATCAAGTGTTGTCACCTGTGGCCTCTCTAGCCTGTATGTCCACAGCCCCACACACACTCAAACCTGCCTGCAGAGTGTGAATAGAAGCTGGCCTAAAATCTGTCTCAAGATCGTTTAAGTAGTTTAGATCTGATTACTCATGAAAGAACTACAAAACAAATGCACCATGAATCAGAAGGAAAACAGCAGAAAATTAGGCAATTATGGCTACATGAACTGTATCATCAATTATGGGGTATTTGGCTTGTTCCATCTGAAAAGTCTGAAAAGCATCATTAAGCAGAAGCATGCACAGTATAATGTTACCTGGACAAATTTAGAAAGAGTAGTTAAAAATACCAGGCAGATTTAAAGCTTATCAAAACCAGCTGACACAAGGTGATAAAAGTAGATTTCATAAGCCACAACAAGAATCCAGCTTCCACTGAACTCAGTAATTGCATTTTGTTCCACCACCTTTGGCAGATGCAGACATATGAGTGAGCCAAAATGAGAAACAGGGGTTATTTTGTCTACTGGCTTCCATTGAATTTCAAAGAGCTGAACAAACTGTTGCTGAATCATGAAGAAACCACAAAGCAAATTGCATAGCTTAGATCCAGTCTAGAGAGGTGCTGCTGTTATTTACTTAGGCTTGGTGTATTACACCAAAACAGAGTGGAGAAAAACCTTCACCTGTGAGGAAAAAGGCAACAGTGGACTAAACAATCACAACATCTGCTGGGTGGTGACCTCTGTTTGCCCTGGCGAAAGGAAGTCAGTGGGTTGTGTGTGGCCTCGCTTCTACAACACTGAATTTCAGCCCATCTAACTCCCACATTACATGAACACAAAAACCACCTTGTGTAATTGTTGGCTCCTGCTGAGCCTTATCAAAATGCCTCTGAAGAGGGTGAAGTCTGAAGTCCGGGCTACATATGTGCTGAAACAGTGTTTGCATTGTGTCTTGAACAGATTCAATGAGAGAAATTACATCAGTGTCTGGACTAGGTTTCCTGGCTTTCCAAAAGGTGGCAATGGAGTAGAAACAAACATAAAAGAACTTTACTTTTCTCAGTTTCATTATTTTTGCAACAGTACATTAAGAAACTGCAGTCAGCAGTCCCTCAGGCAGGCATTGTGGGAGGTTGACTGCTTATTACATCATGTGTAATATGCATAAATAAGTTTGAAGATTAAGTCTTTGTGCAAAAAAAAAACACATGCCTGGGAGATAACCTATAACAACTTACAGCTTTACAACCACATCAACACTATTAACACTTATTTATTAAATTTAAGCCTAATCTCACTAAGTTTTGTTGACTGTATTATAATACAAACATATGTATTTGTTGACAGAATTATGGGAGAAAATAAAGGAAAAAGGTACCAATAGCATCACCTAGATTATCTTTTGTTGAAAACTTGTCATCAGTTCAAAATCAGGGTTTGTAAAAAACTGTCATAACATTGAGAAAATTCATTGTCAAGTATCAGGGTAATAAAACAACATTAGGTATGTTTTTTAACTGGGTCTGATCCAAGGGGCTATGGGACCCTAAATACAACATTATGATAAAGATTAAATGATTATCCCAAACATGTGAGAACACCTTCTCTCTTGCCTTTGTTGATACTTTCATATTAACATTAATAGAGTTTTGTAAGTCTAGTTAAGCTAATCAAACAGTGCCTATATTTAATTTCATATCCCAGGTTATATCTGTTTTCTTTAGAGGTCTTTAAGTGAGCCTGATCTGCAAAAAGCTTTTCCTCTCTCCTTCAGTTTCACCTTAATGCTCCTTTTATACTGTCAATGCTCCTTCTGCTGTGGTGCCATCCAGTGAAGCCTGGGATGCAGCTTGTGTCTGCAGCCCTACGTTATTAATGTCCGTCCAAAAGAATGTGTAGCTCTGTCGGAGATGGATGCGCAATAGGTTTTGTCAAACAGACCTGAAGCAGCTTGCAGTCTGTCGCCGTCCTCTATTGGGTCACATGAATCTGTGTCTTGGCAATCTGCAGAATGTGCAGTGTTGTCTGCATTGTAATGAGAAGTGAGCTCTGCTACGCAGCACAAACTGTCTATCGCAGACAACGTCTCCTGGTTTATAACATAAAGAGGCAAACACGCTGGTCGTGTTTTCATCAGCCCATTTTGTCTGACAATCACATTGTCAGTTTGATGCTCTGGACAGTTGTTTATCTTTGTTTCCTAATCTCTTTCCTAGTTCCTTTCTCCCAGCCCAGTATCCTCCAAACTAGCAGAAGTCTTAAGCAGAAAAACTGTGCTTTTAACAGTGACTGTCTGTTCTGTCTACCCCACCTGCCATGTATATATCTTGCAACAATGTTACCAAGGTCAAAAGGATGTAGGACTATTGTGTGCAGGGGCTCTTTTATTAGTTTGAGACTGCTCTGGGTAGGCAGATGTTCCACTCATTTCATTTTAGCTGTACAGTATAAAGGTCAATAAACCATGTCTTGGAGGAGCATGAATCCCCTATGAACGGGTGCATGCTGATTGCACATTTGTTATCACAACGTATGTTTGAGCTGCATGTGCTAAAGTCACTGGCATCACACGGGCCAGTTGGCGAGGCATCCCATTCACGTGTGAGTACATGTGTCAGGGTTTCAACCTTTTTTGTTTGTGTGTGTTTATGTGTGTGTGTTTGTGGCTCTTGGTGTGTTTGGGCATCAAGATGAGAAAAGCGGATTACAACCAGGAGGAGGAGAACAGATGGAAAGAGAAGGAGAGGGACAATTATATGTAGTTCATGTTGGAGTCCAGGCCAGTCAGGCACCACCCAAGAAGTTGCCAACGCCATCTGTTCAAGGTACAAGTCACAGATTGAGGCACATCCCCTTAAAGAGAATAAGTATGAATAATTTACATTAACTATTATTCTGGGTTTTCCATGTAAGTGTCAACAAAATTTAATGTCTTTCAGACACATTAATGGACTCTAGACTGATCTGGCTGAAGAACAGACCCATTGTTTTACTAGATTAGAGAGCAGTGACTTGGTAGGAAATCAGCCCCTGTTTG
>JAPZDZ010000024.1:13401852-13431034 GCA_029783805.1 Acanthurus tennentii
TGATCTGGCTGAAGAACAGACCCATTGTTTTACTAGATTAGAGAGCAGTGACTTGGTAGGAAATCAGCCCCTGTTTGCTTATTCACAGCTGAAGACCAGATGCATCAGCCATTTTCCAAGAGCACAACTTTGCAGTCAAACAACTTTGCGCCCTTATAACAACTTCAAGCCCCAGTGTGTACAGAGATATTTGAACTGTTGGCCTGCTTACCACCATCATAATCCTGAGCACACAGGGATTCCTCATGTCGTGTCTGGAGTGTCAATCACAGGTTGCTGTCAATCAATAATGTCGTTCAAAGTATAAAACTTTTGATGTACAAGATGTACAGCTTAATAAGAGCTGAGATGACCCAAGATGACCCCAGAAAGTCCCAGAGGGATGGCAGGGAAACCAAGGCAGCTTTTTTTCATAACAAATACTGGATCCAGATAAAACACCATAAACTTGATCTTACATGTTGCTTTCTTTGGAGAGGAGTTGGTACTGAAAATTACAGCCTCACACACTTCCAAGTTTTTCTACCTTATAAGACTTTAACACTTTCAAATATCTGACTTCTTCTCACTTGAAATATCACTATTGTTGCATCGTGTTGGTGAGAACTATTGTGTAATAGCTGTACCAAGAGTGTACATGTACAGTTACACTTATCTGATTTAGGGCTTGTTGTGTGTATTCAGATGTATTACATTTGATAACTGATCTAGAATGACATTTTAATATAATGTGATCAATGGAAATGCTCTGAGAAGGTCTGTGGTGTTGAAGAACACATCAAGAAATTGTAAAACAGGTGGTACTGGTTCTCATTGAAATGAAAGAAACCTAGGATCTGACTCATTTTTTTCATGAGACCCTTTGTTCAGGAACTTCATTTTTAAGTGCTTTTGACCAATGCCTCGTATTCATCCATTCACACACTGATGGCAGTGAACTACAATGCTAGATGCTGGCCTAAACCATTGGGATGGTGTGTGTTCCAATGTTATGCTCTAAAAGACTGACATGCAGACAGAAGTAGTTGGGGAATTAAATCACTATCGCTGTGATTACCAATATATCTGCTTCTTCTGCAGCCACCTCACACAGCAGAAATAGAAACTGGTTACATGGATACTGGAAAACAATTGCAAAGTACATACAGCTGCCGGTTTGGGTTGCACAT
This sequence comes from Acanthurus tennentii, assembly GCA_029783805.1. NCBI lineage: Eukaryota > Metazoa > Chordata > Actinopteri > Acanthuriformes > Acanthuridae > Acanthurus > Acanthurus tennentii. Next base: position 13,403,022 of record JAPZDZ010000024.1, read on the forward strand.
TAAATTCTGCTTATTGTTATAGGGCTCCAAGATCAGTTTGAGGTATAATTTTAGAACCACAGTACACATTTTATGGTTTATTGAAAGCAAATAATAAGCCCAATGTTACCGCAGTGGAATCGCTACTATCAACTTCTGCAACAAGTTAACTTAACCACTACGATTTAAAAGCTATGGAGAGGGCTGTCACCTCTGGTTTGTTTAGGTAACCCGTGCCCATCTTATAGTGTGTTTGAATACATTCAGTGGGGCATGAAAATATTTATTTAAGCTGTGCACAGCCTGTCCTCACTTAGATATGAACAGAACAGTAGCCATGGGTGATTCTGACAGCCTTTGATGGCCCAGTGTCAAAAGTTAGCATTTCTTTTCCTTTAAGCTCAACCTTGTCACTTGACTTGTAGGTAAAACTCAGTGATGAGAGGTGATGAGTGGGATAAGGTTTTTTCCTTAGCTTGATTCACTTTAGTTTCCACAGTTATGTTAAAATATTCACCATCACCATTTCCACCAGCCTTATTGTTCAATTATCTATGAACCAATGAAAAAGTAGCACAAAAAAACACTGCTGTGTGAGGAGTAGTGCTGCATATTTCTGGAGAGAGCTGCACGATTCTTGAATTCAAGTCAAAGAGCGTGAAATTATGCATAGCACATGGCGTGCGTCATTGGTACTTACACCTCAAGTGAATGAGGTGTCAAAAGAGTGTCAAAGGAAATGGCACAGACTCAGTGAGACAACTGGCACCCTGCAGGGTCTCATAAAGTGTAAGTTTTAATCCTGAACTCAGGGTCAACAGCAGACTTGAATTATAAGTTGTACATTTTGACAATTATGATATTGTCATAGAGTTAATTTATATTAGTATTTATATGTATTTTACAAGTGTTAAAGTTAACATAGCACTATCTGCTGCAGCAACCTAACTGCATGGATTAAACTGACAAGCATTAAAGCATTTTAAAGTGGATTTTATGAAGTGTACTTCTAATGCAGAAATACTTTAAGTATGAACATTTTTACTTGACCAGGCCTAAATGTTCTGAGAGACTGAGACAGTTTTATACTGGAATTTTTGCAGATGTGAAAACACTTAACAATAAATGTCAAACAGTAACCAGCCTTATATGTGTTACTTGCTTGCAAGTGGTAAGTCAATAACTGTTATGGCAGTGCTACTGTGGAAAAATAGTCAAAAGTGAAAAAAAATCTCAAAGTTGTCCTCATTGTTTAAGTGGGTCACTGCACCATCAGAGATACACTGTGTGCAGTTAAATAAATCCAAGATTTAGTGTTTTAAGTTAGGAAATACCTGTCTATGCATGGATAAATTGTGAGTATGTAATTTTCTCATATATCACAGGTTTGAGATAATTTTTTGTTGGGTTTTTTTTTGTGCTTTTAATCAGTGGCTAATGCAAAATGCACAAATCTCACAAAGCAGCAGTGTAAAGTGAGTTTTAACCATGGCAATAAATAACTTCACAATCATCATACAGATGATGCTAAATGGCATGGAGCTTCTCCAAGGAGGAGATGTATTCAACTCATCTGGAACTGTAAGAAGCCTCTTTCAACAGAACTGCAGTCAGAAACACTCTGCTCTGTGAGTCAAGCTAGAAGGAGTAATGAACTCCACTCTTAAACAGCCTTGGGATCATCAGGGCTGCTGGGAACAGCAGGGACCAAGCCACCATGACATAACATGACAGTGATGTCGAGAGGGTTTGGGGGAATTAACAACAGTGACAGGAAGAAAGCAAGAGGGAGAGAGAAAAAGCTTTGAGCGATGCAGAGACTGATGCAAAAAGATCCAAAGATCAGAGGTCTAGAATCAAATAACATCTCATAACTGTCCAAGAGGGTTGTTGTGTTTTTTTTCTTTGGCTCTGTGCACTCTATCCTTTGCAGGCATGACCCCAAAAGGACAAAAATTCTCAGCTTGTCCATGAAGTGCAGTCAGAAAGTTCACATTCCTGCATTTCATTCAACTCTGCTAAATTATAAAAAGTTCAATACAGCCATAATAACCATACAAACTGGCTAACTGTACATAGCAAAAGGCTCTGGCAATTTAAAAGAATTCTGTTAAGGTATTTCTTACAGAAGCGCTTACTGTGGCACTTAAAAAGTCATTCTGGCAGATGTACATAGTAAATCACCATAGCCCAAAAATAGCAGATTAATGTTACACAAAGGAACCAAAGCACATACTCAAAATTGCACAAAACCGATTACTGTCACTGCAGATAAACAGTCATACGCTAAACTATGTGATGGACGACAAACACACAGATAATAATGTCAAGGGTTAACTATTGTTGAAGTGACACTTGTGCAGTATTTAAGCCCTCAGTGAATTGTAATGTCTGTGTGTGTGTCCTGATGTACAGGCTGGGTGGACAGTCTGTGACATTAATCTGGCCGGGCTATTCTGGGTTCACGTAGATCATCTGTGACTGAGAAATAAGCAGTTCTGTGCTGATATTTGTTTAAATTAGTGTGTGTTAGTCCAGCCTGTGTGGCTCAGAGTTAAGCTGTAAAGTCCAGATGTGTGTATAGTGTGTTTATGTTCACTGACGCTTTTGTGCCTATTTGTCTATGTGTGCAAGTGAACAGACTGCTGACAAAGCTGCCATGGTCTGACCAGCAGCTGTGCCGTGCTAATAACAACAATCCAGTAAGCCACATCTGTGATGTGAAGAAGACTACAGCTATTGCAGAGGAGAAATAAATATAATGCTATTTAACCACTAATGTAATTAGGGACCTGTAAAATTATAATGCTGTGACTGTTCTGTGAGAATTTTTATATCAATTTCATAGAGAAATGGACATTTTCCAGAAAATTTTGAACTGCTTAAAGGACTTATGATGATGAGTGTTCATGGCATTTTTTCTGAAAATGTAAAAATTGAAATATGTAATGGATAATTAGATAAAAACTAAAACATGTTGATCACAAAATCAAAAAATCTGTTTCATGTAATACACTTAAAAATAAGTTACATCTTAAACTAAAGAAGTATCAAACTGTTTTATGCCTGCAGAGATTGAGGGTATAATTCCAATATGTCCTTGTCAATGCATTATGGACCACTAATAGTTAAAGGAGGGGGCATTTATCATAATTTCAGCATCAGCTCACAAGTACCTCCAAAATGTAGAGTGGTAAACATCAGGCCAAAAGCTGACATGTGGGAATGATAGCTGGTAGCGACAATGCAGGGCTGATCTTACTTTTTATAAGAATTTTCCTTCATTGCCAGTGTTTAGCAGGAACCACTGGTCACGATGTAAATTTAATTAACCATAAACACAGATGTCCTCATCCAAGCCACCAGTGTAAATCCATTATGTTCACTGACGAGGCTGACAGTTAAAGGGAGAGTACCTGCAGCACCCAGGACCAAAATAAAGACGTCTGTTGCTTGTTTGCATCTGATATTTATTTACTTCTAAATTTTAACTCATACTCAGACAATGAGGGGATATAATTTTTTTCCCACTCTGAGATGTCCACTCTAAACAAGATACAGTGAAGCACATTTCCAGTGCATAAAAATGTTTCATCCCATGAATTAAAAAGACATAGTGTGGTTGATATGCTGTGGGCACGTCCCATGGGCACAGTGCATTCCACTGTGTGATTCATATAAAAAGCTTAAGCAGTGACCAAATTTAGGCAGCAGGACACAACAGTTGGCCCATTTTGGAGGGAAACCTGCTCCTGCTGCAGCAGGAGTGGATACCCCTACCTGACAGTGCAGATATCCTGCATGGGTAAGACGTTTACATACATGAAAAGAAATGTAAAAAATGCATAATTTCTAAGAGGGACTTTTCCTTCTTGTTCCCTTCCACTAGTTGGGAGCAGGAATCTGATTGCTGACCTTAGTCTGAATTCTCAGGCTAGATCTATTAATAGCCCAGACACCAGCAAGCACAAGACTCCTAAGTCAGCGGCCAGAGCTTGCTTGCAAGGTCCTGCTTTAGTCTGGCTCTGGATGGACCAGGCCGTTGATTAGAAAGAAAAACAAGGCTCCCAGATCGCCTTCTCAAGCCATTTGAGTTACTCATTCTTCAATGTTTACAGGAAAAAGTACAATGCAGCTAAAAATAGAGCAAACAGTATATACATGGCAGAGACCTTAAATTACTTCAATGCCCATCATGCAAGCAATTTGTATCTGCTAATGCACAAAGTTGATCCTGGGCCTATTTAAACAAAATGGTGTTTTTGCAACACTGCACAAGCCTTCAACATTTCCATCTAATGCTAATACTACAGAGAAGGGGGCACCCTTTCTGGCACGTCTCCTAGGAAAACTGGGCAGGGATATATCAGAGACACTGCTACAGCATTACCAGACTGCTCTTTTAGGGTGAGCTAACTCATGACTCCCCAAACTCTTAAAAATCAGAAACATATTATGGGAATAACAGTGTACTGAAGTTCTGACACTCAAAAAAAGAACCAGTTGTAAATCAGTGTAAAAAAACTCACCCAAATCCTGCAAGATATAATGGCATCTCACAGGGTTCAGATACATGCTTTTAGACACAACAAAACTTGCATCACACTATTAACTATGATAACAGCAATTTTTACATTCAAGCTTTTTTTTTGTCACAGGGGAATACCTACTTATATGTTTGTATAAGGTTTGCTTTCTTTAAGAATGGTTCACATTGTCTTGGGATGTTATGCAATGCCAAGATATCATTTTCCTGAACCACTCTTGCTGTAGTTTTTCCAGTGAAAACAATATCATAACCAAAGTGGCCGAGTGAAAAAGGCCACAAGTGTCATTTCAGATAAACATGGTCTTAGAGCAACATCTTACTGTCCGCCTACAAACTTTTTCGCTGTCATCTTAGAACCGAACTGACAAGAAAACATCATTACGTCCACTGCTACTTAACTTAGACGGTGCCTGAAATACAATCACTTTTCATTACCTGTTAAAGGTTTCAATGCTATTCAATGCCTATGAGACTGGTTTTAAGTGCTTCTATGGGAAGTTACTGTATCCCTCACTGGTTACAAGGTCACATTTTTTAAACACTAAAACTAAAACTAAACTGTCCTCAGTGTGTGTTTTGTAATTTGATCCAATACATCATCAAATGTTAAACACATTCCACCTCCCCAAGGGTACTCCTAAAATATGTCAAATTCCTCCTTTACATAAATATCACAAACAGGCGGCTGGCAGTCTCCTGTGGTAGTGGTTAACAGGTGGAGTGGAAGGGCAAGGACACTAAGGGTGTTTATTTACTGCCCACTGGTCTGCTCTGCGGTGTGAGACCGCAGGAGTCTGAAGGAATTCTTTTAACTGTGGATGGAAGGTAAACCAAGACAGCAAGGATGGTGTGTGTGTTAACACAAGCATGAACACATCATGATGAACATGAGAACAACTTCAAGTCTGGGTTAAAATTAATACTGCTAAATCCTGGTAAAACAAAATGTAGCATGGCACTGACAAACATTCTAATGTAATGTAGGTTATTCTTAACAGGTATCTTAGTTTAATAGCCCTGTGCAAGAGAGCCGAGATGCTTGCACTGCATCAGTAAACAGATCTCTAGTAGTAAAAGTAACATCAACCATGTATTCAGTGGCTAATCAGAAGCTAAAGATTGCTTCTATCTCAGTTCCCCCCAGCTTCTCCGACAGCAAGAAGTGAGTTTGGGTTTTTTACCCCTGAGTCTCAGGAAAACAGGCAGTTTCAGGTCAACTTATCTTCTGTTTGAACAAACGCTTTTGAAGAGATACACATGCGTATATACACTAAGGTACGGTTTGATAGTGTCATATCTAAGGAAAACACTAGCTAAGATTAGTAACACTTACTGGAATTATTCAAAGGCTGCTTGGTAAAATGAGGAGACTGAAATGTTTTCTAGTGTAGATAAACAAGAACAAACCTTGTGCATGAAGACATTGACAGTAACATGGATTTGTTTACAAGTGACCTCCAAACCTCGGTCAAGGCCAGCAGGTGTACATACACAGTAGTTTGCAGTGTTTAAGCTATTTGGAAGCTTGTCTGTGGCTAAAAATACAGTTTACTTCCATACGTAAACATTATTTTAACAGTGGAAGGCCAGAATTTTATGGGAAACTGATTTGATTAATTTAGCTGGAAAAAATTCAGTCTGTTTGAACAACACAGATATTCTTATGCAATAGTTATTTAAGGACATTCTTGGCTCTCTGGCCTGGAGTGTGTCTTTTTGGATTTCTGTTTTTACATGGGTGATTCTTAAAAATACCCCCAGAGGTGAGTGTGACCCTATTCTTTTGTATAGACATTTTATGGAAGGCTTTGAGATCTGGAATCCACCTGTTGTGAAGCCTTATTTCCTGTTGCTTTCATTAAAAAAACAGTTAAAACCATCACTACAATTACTTGGAGAAAGGTTTGAATAAGAACTGCTAGTATGTATCACCCCATTAAAAGTTGCCCATGGCAACCCATTAATCTGCTAAAATTACCGGATGTTTTTCTTGTTTCTTTTCAATGACCAGGAGTCTAAAAAGAGACTGGAAGAGGTTTGCTAGCAGTTAAAATAAGGAAGTCATTAGCAGCTTATGGTGCCTAAATACTAAGGCTAGCTCAATAAAGCAGTCAGTAATGGGCATCCACACTCTGTGCCCTATTAACCTCTGAAGAACATATGCGCACACACAAACACACAATAAGACAGACACCTGTAATTAAAACCACCTCACACAGAGCAGCAGTAAATGAGGATGTGGTTTCTTGCCAGTTAGAAGTTTTTGAACACTATATTTTAGCAATTTTGGTTAAATCTCAGGCAATATCACTGTAGATTTACTGTTAATACCCTTAAATTAAGAATATAATTAGAATGAAATGTTTATATGTATATGAATGTATGAATGTATGTATGTATGTATGTATGTATGTATGTATGTATGTATGTATGTATGTATATAAAATTAGAAAAATATATCATTGACAGAGGGCTAATGACAGAAAAAAATAACTAACAGCAAGTAAATAATTATTAATATTTCTTTTTGGACTGCCAGATTGTCATATAGATAAACTATAAAAACTAACTTTTAGCACTGTGACTCAGCATTCTGAAAAAATAATGGATGTGACATACAACATAGTTATGGTGATACTGTATATTCATTCCTTTATATTCATATCATAGTTATGACGACCTAAAGTGGCTCTTAGAAAATTACAATTCGAAAACTTGTATCTAAGCTCTTAAGATATATGGAAGGGTGTGTGTGTTGTTTGAACTCCTGGATAATAGGGAGGTCAATGCCACAGGTATGTGAGTGTGTTAATGTGGAGGTTAAAGAGAGAAATGTGAAAGCCAAAGGGAGGGATTCCTGTAAGACAGCCAATTTTAGACAGACAAGGTAGCAGATAAAAGGGTAGAAAGGTGAAGGAGAAAAGGGCAGGCTCTGGGAGTCGAGGGAGGCAGGAGCCACATGCTTTCTCTTTGATCCTTCAATGAGACGCACATGTTGTGGTGTTCACCCAGTTTGTATGATCTCAACAGAGGCACACATCAGACACTTCCCAATCCAAAATCCCAACACAAGCAACGCTACTGTTTCATTGCTAATTCCCAAAACACTTCATATTTCAAAGCATTTATCACAATACAATCAAGCCCCTTGACTCCAAACAAACCAATACGATCACAGCTGTAATATCACAAGAAACATAAACTAATCAATACTAACTAATCAATAACGATACAGGCCTTACACTGTATTATATAGCTATAGTAGTAGCAGCAATTGACACTTTACATCATGTTAAATGGGAATTGACAAAAGTAACTTTAATTTTCTGTCCAAATAGAATTTTGAAAGAAAAAAAGTCTTGATAGATTAAAGTTGTCAGATTTCAAACATGCTTATAAGGTGCCACGAAAAATGATAGAGATTTTGTTGCATGTGGTAATATAATGTTGCAGAAGGAGCCAGTAGCATCACTACTAAATGGCAGTTTCAGTGCTATTTGGATATTTAACGTGCTACTTATTTGTACAAAAGGCCTAAATGCACTAGCAAATCACCTACAGTGCTGAGTCATCTGCACCTCAACAGCACTGCATACCAAATATACAAATCTTTTTCCAGACTGAAAAGAAAAAGAACAGAAAATAGCAGCTTTTTTGACTTAAAGAACCCCAGAAACTATTTGCATAAAACTGTTCAAAGTGAAGTAAACTTTACTACAGGCGTGTCAGTAGTGTGGTCAGTTCAGTATCTGGTTTCAAAGGGCTAGCTGTAGAGGGATATGGATTAAGACACACACTCACACACACACACACACACACACACACACACACACACACACACACACACACACACACAAACACACACACACACAGGCTCAGACTCTGATGTGACACCAGGAAAAATTCACGCACTGTGCTGACGGTCAATAAAAGTGCACCTGGTCTCTGTCTACCCCCAGACACTGTTTACTCACACTGGGTGAGCAGCTACTCTATCTGTGTTTGTTTTTGTAGTGCCTATCTATCTGCTGCAGTTGTGGTCTCCTGCTTGTATTGGCCAAAATGTCTGGGGGTGTGTTTTTGATTTGAAAGGCCTCTCAAACCAACAGCCATGACTGGTAAAACAATCACCTTACTGATTCACACACTGATTTCCCCTTTGTTTCCCACTACATCCCTCACTAAATCACTTCCTAATTCACACTTACAGTAACATTCCCTGAATGTTGTGGTCGTGTTTTAAACTCCCAGCCTCCCCTCTCCATCTATCATCGTGTCACAGCATGCTAACACATTCCATGCTTTACTTACACCCAAGTGCTTAAATCTGATACCCCCATCTGTATCTGTTTTGTCTGTGTGAGCTGGTTGTTTTGATGCTGATGGTATGGATAGAGGAATGTAGTCGGATGAGTGAACTGGTTTCTTTACCAACAATCAGCATTTTAGATATAGACGTGCTGAATGCCGGTAAATTTATTGAGTAACTTTTTAAGTGTCAGTCAAGTTTTTACAGCAGTGTATCAACTTTCATGCTTTTCATCGATGCTCACACTCTCCACATTTCCACTTAGTTGTTTTGGGTCAGATCTTGAAGATAAGGGGCTCATTTCCACTGGCAAGCTGAATTAAGATAAAGACTTTATGCTCTCCAGGGATGCTAACCATCCTATACTACATCGCCCGTCCCTTAAGGAGATCTCTACCATCTCTCCTGCTCTTCCTTTAGGCTTGCCTGGCATTTCCTCCTGCTGTCCTGCAGCATGGTGGGAGCATCTGGAAATGTTTTCTTAAGGGGAGCAGGGGGTGTTGCAGCTGAGGACCATGTTGGTTCTGGACACGCAAAACTGTCATTTCTATGCATTAGCACATACACAGACTCACACATGTGCTACAATGTTCAACACAGACCACAGCAGTGATGGCCACAATCAGAATGTGTTAAAACTCATGTAATATTTTAAACTTAAGTGCCAAAAATAACTAAAAGGCAAAAGGCAATGTCAGTGATCTGGTTCTACTCATGGGTGTTGGATATGATGTTGAACAATTACATGGTCGCATTTACAAAACATATAAATTATATTCTTGAGAGTCAAAAATGTGACCTGGAACACATTAGATAAGGCTTAAATCTACCTAAAAAAAAATTCCTTCATTATTTTAAAAATTATTTTAAAAATTATTTACAATCTTCTTACTGTCTATGCAGATATCATATCACATTTTGGACATGTCAGATGCTTTTGGTATGACCAAGCTGATCTAACATCAACATTTAAATTGCTATCTTCTTTTATTCTCTGCCTCATTTGAGGGTGCTTCTTCATAGTACCTGCAATTAGAGTAAACTCTCTGGGCCCTATAGTAAACCCGGTGCAAACGCGGTGCACCAGTGGCGCAGGTGTCATTGCTATCGTCCCTGTCCAGCCGAATAAACGAACAAATTAATGAATAAATAAATAAATCCTTGTAGTTCAGCCGTTTACGTTTGCGCTGGATGTACAATAGCAATACGCCTGCGCCACTGGTGCACGGTGGAACCAGTCTTTAAAGGGAATGAGAGGATTCTTCGATTGGTTCATGCATTTTTGGCCAGAGAAACACCCATGAACACCTATGAAACACCTATGAATTGATGAGATGATTCTACACAGCTGATTGGACTACCTGCTGTGCACCAGTGGCGCATTGGGCGGGGCAGAGCAGGATTCCTTTGCTGCTCCTGGAACAAGGTAGCAAAGGTTGACCTGGAAACTCCCTTGAATAAATCCTATACAGAAATTCAAGATCTGTTTATACTTCAGTATATGTGTCTAGTTTGTGCAGTAAACTATCCTATACTTTCTGCATAGCAGAAAGTATTGATAGGGCCCAGTGTCTAAGACACTGACAGCCTGTCTTCCAGATTAATTTTGTGTACATAAACATAAAAACCCAGTTGTTTACCACTGACAAGTCATAAAGATTTTTTTTTAAATTAAGCTTCATTTGTCAGGTCTTCATCATCTCGCCACAAGTATTAACGAAAAAGATTCATAAACCATCAAATGATAAGTCCAGTAAGGCTAGTGCTGGCATTCAACCTAATGCCATTTGTCCCAGTGCCTAATTACTGCACAAACTAGACACATATACTGAAGTATAAACAGATCTTGAATATGCTGATACCAGAACGATTAGATATGACCTCACTCTAAACCACAGATTGAAAAACAGGAGAAATTTAAGGATTTGTCCCACAAGGGTTAAAGGTCAGGAATGGATGCTGCAAGTATTGTTATTGTGCAATATGACCATGGAAACTTAGTATGCCGAAATATTGAGAACAACCACAAGTGAGATATTAATTTGAGTGAATTAAAGTGTTGGAGACAGTAGCAGACAGCCACATTACTAAATGTTAGCAGTGTAGAAGACATCAGCTGATAGACAATTCTGGTCTCACAAACAAACAGCTGGAGCACAAAGCAAATTACTCTAATCATCAAAGAATCCCTTGCTCCCTATAATCAGTGTGGTCAGATCGCTTTTGTAACCACTGCCATGACCTCAACACCTGCCCCACCTTTGGCAGAAATTTAATCATTCCTTGACTGGTAGAACGGGGAGGTGCTCTCTCGGTTGTTGCTAGCAGTGCATTTCATGCATTGCTAGCTCAGTGCTGGGACCGCGGTGGGGGCCATGGGAACGAGGCTGAGATTATTTATAGTGGGTGGGGGGCTTGGCAGGGTCCACTTCTATGAGGCTTTAGAGGAATGTTTAGGGTCGCCCTCTGACCAAAACTTCTGCAGAGTGCTGAGGCTTGAGGTTGGAAGGCTAGCTTGGGCTGACGTGGGACATCTGCAGAGATGAAGACACAAGCCAATTAGCTTGAGGGTCTGGTGAGCAGGCCCAGCAGGGACAGGAAGGAAGCGGTGAGTAGTGGCAGTTAGAATGTCAGAGGAGGACCAAATAGGGCAATTCAGCGAACCATTTTAAAGCCATTCAAAGCTGAGGAAAATAAGGCAAAGACTTTAACGTTCAATAACAGTTTTAAAACATACATTTCAGGGAGGTTTGCACAGGAATGCATACAAGAAGAGATCAGGGATAGTTTGAATAGACAAAAATCACTTCCTACATTGGTAACTCTACAACTCTGCAACGTACAACTTGTGTGGATGAAATTTGAGTATTGGTTGTGCTACTAACTAAGCATCAACTCTATGATCATTTTAAGATTAAAGTTGTTGTTGTTAAGTGTTTATTTTTCAACAGCAGACACAGTAGGAAAAGCACATGTTACTAATAAAATAACAATGACTCTGCTCCATTCAAGTGTCCCGGTGAGCCATGGCAATGTGACAGTGAGCCAGCATGCACAATGGTTCGATGGTTCAACAAATTCAGCCTTCACTGATTGTATTATTTACACTTGTCTTTTTAACACTGTGACTCATCAAAAGGTTTCCCTCTGTGACACGTCAAAACATTTACCATGAAAAAGGCCTATTGGATTGCATTACATGAATTATAATGTATTGTGTAATTTTGCATCTTCATATAATGAATGAGATCAACAAAGTATTAAAAACCAGTAACTGCACCTGTCTACTACCCAAAAATAAACCATATGTTTTTTTAAAGTGTGCAAGATGCTTATACCCTATATTAAAATTTGTCATTAATGATTTAGAGCTACATTTTTGCCTCACAGCTCAGCTTCTCCTCCTGTGTAAACATTGTCTCTTACAAAGGAATAATGATTGTATGTAGTTTTTAACAAATCCCTCTTCAGGGTTATTCATCTCACACAATCTCTCTTATTGTTGTCTCACAGCAGCCTTGTATGCAGTCAAGTGTTGCATGCGTGCTCCCTAACCCGATTGTTTGCCCTCACATCAAACTGAAAATGCCCAGAAGGCGGCCTGTCAAAGCCAAACCCACAGGCCAAAACCCCATCCCTACAGCCTTTATGTTTGCATCACCACCACCATCACACAGCGAATCTCACTACATGCTCAGGGAATGAAGCCCACACATTTTACACTGTAGAGACTGATACAAAATGATGGGTCAGGTTTCAGTAATGAGTGACACAGCACATTTTCTCACTGAAGGGCTCACAGCGTAGAGTGGCACTAATGTGAGTGTGTGGATTCAGTGAGCAAATGTAATGAATGACAGCAGTGCTGCCCAGGCAAGAGTATAATGTTAACATTTGATACAGTTTGGTGGTTTGGAGTCACATGATAATGAATATGACTGGATCTATGTGAATGAAAAGAGAGAACTTATAATTAAGTACAATAGTATCTGAACAGCTTTCAGTCTTAGTCAGTTCCTACTGATTTAACACATTGGTGTTGAACCATCAGGTGAACATACTGTAAGTAAATGTCATCGACCCATGTCCCACACCCATTGTTAATGTTCACCTTGCTTAACTACTTGCAATGTTTTGTTTATAAAATATGTACTTGTATTGAAATGTCAATCAGTGGACAGATGGGTGCGGTGCAGCATATATCCAGATTCTGCCTTTCCGGTTTGCAAATGAATGCAGTGAGCGTGCACATACTAGCAGTGACAGCAAATGAGAAAAACAGACAGCTTCAGGGGAAACAGAGGGAAGGGGAAAAATGGCATCCACTGCAGTAGCTAGCAAGCTAATGGGCTAATAAAGTCCAAGTATAGACTGCTTATACTTTGGCTGCAGTGGCAAGCAGCAATCGAAGGCACAAGAAGCTAATGGCTAGTTGAGTAAAAGCCACAAAGGAATGCACCGTGGTGTGTGAGTGTGTGGAGAGAAAACCATCTCAAGAGAGACAACCCTCCTCTCCTCCGCCTTAGTCCACAGCTGGCACTGCCTATGAACAGTAACATCATTCTCTGTGAGTGTTTTTGTGTGTATGTGAGGATATGTGGCATTTTTTAGGGTAACAAAAGGAAGCCACAACAACGCTCTTGTTCCACCACACCCCAGAGCGCTGCGTGGTTTACAGCCACGAGGTGTGGGCAGGGGTAGGGTACTTCATTTGCCTTGACATTGACTGAGTTATTGCGTTTAGAGGATATGAAAGATTTTATTTACTGAGAATCACACACTGGGTGTGGTTTAAAGTGTAGGACTCGGACATCTGCTTATTCAATCTCATACCCAGCAACAAGAGATGTGCCAAATTGTCATAAGAATAACCAGTAAGTGCCATCATCCAGCCAGTGGCCTGCAGCAGCAGCCGCCTCTGGACCATATATAGACGTTGATAGTTTCCTCACAAGGTGTTCCCTCTGTCAGCATACACTGCAGCTTTGTCACATAGGCTTGGAATGTGTCTGAGGAAGGAACCAGGGTTTGTCACACCCATATGGATCCACTCCTCCTGTCTGTGAACTCGAAAACAAACACGCCCCCCTTTCATCCCCACTCAGCTGGGCCAAACACAGCTGCCGGGCTTTGGGATGTAGACATGGAGTAGAGGAATAAAGAGGAGGAGGAGGTGAGGGGGAGCAGTTTTGACACCAAGGTGACAGGCCACCGGCTACTGGAGAGGTGACAACAGATGAGCACCATCATTCTGAACTACGATCTGCCTCATGAGAGCTGCTGACTCTGCTAAAGAATGATCAAGTTGACAGCTTTAAGAAAGGGCAGCTATAACCACAAAAATGTGAAACTCAGACAGGAGCAGAAGGTACACAAACAAAGCAGACACACACAGCAAATTTTCTGTTGTCACCACGCAAGCCAAAGAACAAGAAAATCTGGGCTTTGAGAACACACCTATTCTCACATTGCTGCTCTTCTTTGGTGACAAGTTAAACCCTGAGGCACATAAGCAAAGAATATTCACTGGAAAAATCACATTGGACACCTTGAGGAAACATTTGTCATGTGCAAAACCATAAAACGCCTCAACTTAGGACAGAATAGTAAGCTTGTGTTTTTAGCAGAGTTTGATACACTAAAATTTTAAGGTCTAATGTTCCTTTGCTTATTCTAACTAATGCTTAAATGTCTTTCAAATGAATACAAACTGCTCAAAACCCAGCTGGAATAGCAGTGGATATCAGGGGTAAAATAGGCTGACATCGACAAACCACAACTTCGTCCTTATGGTGAGATAATTGAGGGCAAATCTCCCTTCACCAATGACCTAATTCATCCTCAGTAGCAGGATGGAGGGAAAACTCTGGTTTCTTACCTCATCGTCTGGTCAAAGGATGATTGATCATCAGGAGGAATCGTTTCAAAATCCACATGCAATGGAGGTCAGATACATGGGGAGAACAGAAATGCATTATTGTCAACATGATGAAAACATATCATCTGAATACAACAGAGAAGAAAAACAAGTTGAGTGAGTGGTATTATTTGATTAAAAAGTGGTGATATATAACAGACTAATGCTGACATTCTGAGGTAACGTTTGTATTTGACACCTGGATCATCTAGTTTTAGGTTCTGCCTGACATAATTACTTCCTTTTTTTACTGAGGGAGACCCTGCAACTTGCCTTTACATGTCACATAAAATAAATTCTGCATTATGGAAAGGTCACCGGACTGGTTTTACATTTCTTCCAAGAAAAACATCTATGCTCTATTGAGAAGACAGCCAGGAAACTTGTTCTTACACAAACTGGTGGTGCAGGTTTATTTAAATACATAAAAGCCAAATTAATGACTAATAAAACAACCTTTCAAAGTCATTCTCCATGCAACCTGTGCATATCTCTAGAAGAATTAAACAGTGAGTATGTTGCTACTTTTATAGCACTGATGTTATTTCTGCAAAGCTGTCCATACAGAAATTTTCCAATTAAATGTGTGAATTGTTATTCACACTTCATAAGCACAACATATGATGAGCACATTTTTGATCAAAAAGTGTTTTTAGATGATGATAGTGCAGCTGTGTGTGTGCACATACTGCATATTTGTAATTCTGATGATGTTGCAAAAGTATTCACAAATAAATGCTTCAAAGATTGCATGAAATTTGGTATTCAAGTCAGGGTGTACTTGTATACCCTAAATAAATTGGCATACAGGCTCTTGGTAGAATTTCCAGAATTAAAGTAAGTGATTACAGCATCAGTCATTGTCTTGAGGAATTAAGTTTTCCTGAAAACAGGGACAATCACTACCCAGTGATACATTAAGAAAATGACCACTTCTGCACAAAGAAA
Source organism: Acanthurus tennentii (assembly GCA_029783805.1). Classification (NCBI taxonomy): domain Eukaryota; kingdom Metazoa; phylum Chordata; class Actinopteri; order Acanthuriformes; family Acanthuridae; genus Acanthurus; species Acanthurus tennentii. The sequence goes on from JAPZDZ010000024.1 coordinate 13,418,724, forward strand.
ACATGCTCTCCAGCAGCTAGTCAAGATTAGATGCCAGTCCAAATTATTCATGATGTTTGCCATTTACTGATTCTTTCAGTACTAAAGAAGCAAAACAATTTTCTTAACTTCAAGTGGCTTGTCCGGGAAACTTAACTGGCATAGTTACAAATATTGATTCACTGCTTTAAACTCAGGACCATCACTGCCTGTAAACTCACAGAGCAGACTGTGATGCAAATAAAGGGACTGAAATATCATTAGAGCCTCTGCCACCATTACAACCACCTAAGAAACAGCAGAGATGTTACAGCTGACAGGCTCAGCTTTGGTAGTCCATGCATATGGACAATATATAATGTATAAGCTGCATATCTGACTGCTGCCGCTCTTTAAAACAGGATTGGCTTCAGCATGCATCACTTCAGACGCACTTTGACTGAAATTACTGTGGCAGGATGGCATGCATATAAGATTTCTGTGCACCATTGACAGAGCAAACAAATGAACGGGTAAATTAAACATCCACCACCACAGCTCTCCAAAAATGTCTGGAAAATTAGAGGTGAAAACATCTTATTACAGAGATGCAGAGCATGTGATCAACGTCAAATTCCTGTGCTGTACTATAATGGCTACTCGCTGGACTTGTTAATTTTTCTTGTGGTTCATCTCTTGACCTACATGCGGAGATCCTCCACCAGTGATGCTGTCAGCGCAGCAACAGGCAGTGGTGAGGATGGCAACATCTCTCCACAAGGCTTTCCCTGAGGAATGTTGGCCACTGCTGACTGTGCCACCCATCCACATCCCTCGGCTTCCTACTGGGAGCTTTTTATACTATTTTCAAGAGTCAGGGTTAACGTCAGGGTTTGGTGTTGTTAGAAAGGAAACAAATTGCTTAATTTGATCAATGGATTATGGTCTGATCATAAAGCATGCATTGATTCTGCAGATAAAAATGGAAGTGTAGTAGTAAATAAATTTTTTAATTTAATGTCACACTTGCAAGGTTTTTAATTCTGTGACTGATATATTTATGGTTTAGCATAGAAATATCATTAAGGAAGCATAGGTAAGATTCCCAGTGAGCTGAAACAGTAGTAACACACATGTATGTCAGAAATGGAAAGACTAACATTTGACCTTATCACTGAGATGTAAAATCTGAAGGAGCTCCACAAAAGGTAATGACAGAGATGCTAAAGGTGAATCCTAGGGCATTTCATTTTCTAGATAAGAAGACTGTAAAAAAAATCTTTAAATATAAAACCTTTATTTTAAAATAAGTTCATTAAGTAGTAATGGTGTATGGTCAAAACAGCGCATTTATATTTAATTAGATTTATATTAATTAACTTAAGTCATAATCTATCTATCTATGAATCTAACATTAAAGGGTGAGTTTGTAGGAAGCAACTAGATACATACATGGAAATAGGAAAAGCTTCTACCATAGCTTTATGCACATTCAAGTTCCCTCTCAAATTTTGCTTTATGTTTGCAAAAAAATCTAATAATCAAATCTGAGGTGCAGTATGAGCTTCAGCACTACCTCTGTCCACTATCTGTATGAGAGCCCTCATCACCTCCCACTTTCTTCCAATCCATTTTTGTCTCCAACACAGCCTGCCTCTACACATGCACCACAGGGAAACAGTTTCAACGAGCCAGATGTTTCAGAGTGACTGCAGCCTCCAGTGCTCCATATCATGAAATCGGTGTGCCAGAAAATAAACTACTTTCTCTGCCTGGCTGGGACAAGCCTAAAGTTAGCGTAGTTTTTTTCTGACATGATAAGAAACAGGTGATCTGTGTTTGATATGGTTTGTAATATGAAACCAAATCTCTTTGATGCCTCTGGATAGGCACTCTGGACTGGATGAAAAAGGAGTGTGAAGCAGAAAATAGCTTATTGCAGATACATCATATTGGAGTGTTTTTCAGTTGATGAGAACAAAATATTTTTACAGAAATCCCAAAAATAAATAGTTAAGAAGCTATATGTCATTTAGATAGTGGGTAAAAGTATTTTATACCAGTACAATGTCCCTTTAAGAGTTCCTAGTTCCTTAAAAAATACATTTTTGGAAAGCTACATTCAAAATTTATTACTCTGAAATATTGATATTGGTTTCTGTCTGGCTATAGTATGAGAAATAGACATTGAAAATGTCTTATTGCGTCAAGTGTACAGCTTTTTGGCATAGCAAACTGAGCAACAACAGTTTGTTTTTCGATTACTGTGGTGTAAACAAGAATGATAAGGCGAGTCTGTGGGAGTTAGTGCAGACATAGACCATCCAGCTGCAGCCCTCGCGGCATCAATGAATCCATAGATCTTCGCCGTCCAGAAATAGTTTAGTGCGGTGAGTCTTGGTACCACTCTTGCATAACTGTACAATTACAGTGTTCTGCTGCCGTGTCCCGTGTAGAGCTCGATGCCAGGCTTTTCAGGGATTTTCTTTTAGCAGAACGAAGTGTACCCTCTGTCCGGTGAGAGTGTAATTTATTAAAATCTCTGAAATCTCATATCATCGGCTTACAGACCTAGGTATAATGTGATTTGTAGCCGAACGGGCCCGATATCAGGAAAGTGACGCGTTGATGTGTTTTAACGGTTACAGCCGCGCGTCCGTGATGAATAAAAAATGCGATTTAAAGGGACGCAGGCTTAATTTTGGCTCAGTCCCGGTAAGAGACATAAGTCAAGAAGCACCGGAATGACACAACATCCCACATGCAGTATCACATATAATAGTACTCACCGTGGTTAAACATTGCAGACCGAAACCGGTTGTTGCTGGACGAATTTTCCATCTCTCAAAGTTTCAGTTAGCGCCAACGGCTGCGACCTCCTCGTTCCTTTTCTTCTTCTTCGGTATTTCCGTAATTTCCTCTCTCAGTCTGAACACTACTGCGGTGAATTGACAGTGTTGTGTTTGACCGGACAAACCCGTCCCCTCGTTTGTGTAAGAGGTTGAGTGTGTGTGTGTGTGTGTGTGTTTGTTAGCAGCAGTACACACGCGCGCGCACACACACGTATATATATATACACACACTTGCGCTCGCAGCCGTTGGTTCATAACTGACGAGCCAGCCAGGCCGGTGACGTCACGAGACACCAGCATTTGCAGCAGCAGCAGCGTCGGAATGAAAACAATCGCACGTGGATGCGATGGGAGAAGGGTCACGTGCACCTGTAAGAAAAAAAATGCACCGTTCCTCACGAAATTTAACAATGGTCGTCAGGTAAGTGTTGGTGTTAGAAGGAGGGACAGTACGCAGAAAAACTAAGGGTATTTGAATGTTAGAGTACTATCACTGCACCTACGCACTAACGCCAACGCCCTAAATATAATGTTTATTATCATAATTATTCAAATATTGTTAAAGTTGTTTATCATTCAGTCTACGGCTATAAAAACCCCAATACATTGTAACATATAAGCTAACGTTTTTGCCTTTTTTATCATTAGCACAGTAGAAAAAGTACAAACATTAGTGGACCATGTAGAAGGTCAGTGGCGGAATGTAACAAAGTACATTTACTAAAGTGTTTCACCGAGTACAACCTTGATTGTACTACTCACACTACTTATGGAGAAATACTTGCAATTCACCACATTTTAGAGAGAAATTTGATTTTTCACACATTTATATCTATTTGACAACTGTAATTACTCTTTTAGATTTTGCAAACAAAAAGAGCCCATGTGATTAGTAAATCAAATTTTATTTACAGTAACAGCTCTACTTCCACCAGCAAACAATTGTGGTTCAGTAATAGAAATCTCATTTTATTTAATAATACAATGACGACATTAATACGAATGCAGTTGGGGGACAGTTATGTGAATTTAGTTGTAGCTAACTTGTAACTTTAAGCATCAATTATAAGGATCTGAATACTTAAAGATAATAAGAGGATAATATAGTATCTGTAACTGAAGAATAAGGGACATAGTTTTATGTGAGTGCATCTTTTTTGTTGCTTAATGAGATTCTTCTCCTTAGATCACTGGTAAAAATAAAAAGTAGGGATATATAGTGACACCTGGTGGTCACTTTGTTGACATCGGTATAATGAATTCACCGCTTTTACAAGAAAATGCAACACTTCTTTTTCCACTGTAATGTGGCTGGCACATTTTTTTCCGCCCATAATACAGCAGTCCTCTTGTGAATTAAGCGGATTTTGCAAATATTATTGGATTATTTGTAGCTACTTCTCAACAGATAGAGCGAAACATCATTATTAACAAACACAAGCTCTCAGTTTGTTTTAGAAGCAACAGTTTTATTTCAGCTGTGACAAACGAAAAAAAAACAGTCGCCTCCTCAGAGTCTACATGTTCACGTTCAGGATTAAAGTGCAGAATTGTTTTCACAGCTTGTGTAAAAAATTAAATAAGACAAAAAAAGAAATATAATATTAAAATATCAAAACTGACGATGGAGATCTGGAAAATATAAATATAATACAGGACAAGATGAAATCTCATACAACATAGTATCAGCTATGATATTCAATCCACTCGAATCAGGCTTGCACTTATGATACATAAAAAAGGAAATCAGTTCACGTTTTTCGAGTCGTTGGCAAGGCTAGCTTACAACAAAGGCACAGCATTGTTCAGAGGTAACGATCCTTTGCAAAGAAGTGCTGCGACAACATTCTCATTGATCATCAACAAGTCCTCACAGACACACCTAACATGCTCGACATGGCTCAGACAGGAATGGAGACAGAAACATGACAAAGCCACTCATGTACAGTACATGCCCACGGACGAACACATCAACCAGGAGGGGCTTTATAGAAGCATGTTTTTTTGCGTTATTAGCCTATACAGTGACAGAAGGTTATATGCTCTTAAAGTCTCACTATTACTGTTGAATGCTGCTTTTCCTATTAAGCTGCTGAATTAACTGAACAGTGAAGTAAGCTCCAGAAAAGTACGGCCCTGAGCCAAAAGAGTATGATGAGGAGGTGAGAGGTGAGACAGACCAGTTTAAGTGCTCTTTTGTCAGAAAGACCAGCAGTGGTTGCAGCCTCTGTGGGCATCATACATGAAACCAAGCAGTCAGAAACAACACAGAACATCTTTCACAAAGGACCAGTCTGTAGGCAGCAGGCAGAGCTGAGACATTAAATCCTCTTGGTAGCAAAGACCAAATGTTTTCTAAGTGGACATCATGGTATTTAAAATTTTTAGGAATTCTGCAAAAGGCTTGAAAATTAAAATGCAGTATTTATAGCTGTAGTCATGATTTTATTTACAAAACATTACAAATGATGGAGGGACCAAACACACTGTATTTAAAAGTTGCACAAAAATGCATTCAAATTAGAAACCTCACTATTCCTAATGTGGTCCAGTTTGCTATCAAGAGAATTCATTTCCCAGATCCCATTTTTTTTTACAGTTGAAAGGCTCCATCAGTGTCTTGCATTCATATTATCAACCTGAACCAACGTAATTTATTTCTTTATCACAAGTTAGCCCAAGAGAGGAAATTAACAAACATGGCTTCAACCAGCCATTTGGTAATATAGTGCAAATTAAAGTACTCAAATCTATACAAAAAGATTTCAGTGGTTACGTGTGTGTGTGTGTGTGTGTAAGAAAACAGATGCTGTTTTTTTCTCATTTTCTTTTTTGCCTGCCTTTCTCTGCTTACTTTTTTTTGTCTTTCATTCCTTGTTTTTTATTTAAAATGACAATTTAAAGACAAAAACTGCTGAACAGACCTAGCAACTACATCATGCAGCTTGTGGAAAAAAGCAGGAAATTAAAAGTAAAGATTTTTTGTCTAGAGACAGAAAATGTGTGTTAGAAGGTGCAGTAGAGGAAATCTGACAGTGGAAGAGATTATTTCTGAGGAGTACGCATATTTTTGCAATGCACGCAGACAGAAGTAAGGACAGACCCTTACATACAGTCATGTATTTACAGCTAGCATTTACATGTAAACAAAGGATGTGTCATCCACAGGAGGAGAGACAGATATGTGGACAGACAGCTAACATGATGAGGCAGTACCTGCTGATGTTAATCCCACACCTGAACTACTGTACAGTACATGAGACGGGAGTGAATATTTAACATTGATTGCCCTCAAAATTCTCAAACCACACACAATTATCACAATATGCAGATTTTGTTCAGCAACTTGTGATGTGATAAGTAAATCCAGAATTGCAATAAAAGTTTACTTCAGTACACTGTGAACACACGAAAAACTCCTAGATGACCAATCAAATGTTGAGAATCATTTTTGGATGGAGGGAAACAACAGAATGTAACATTAACTGGTGATAAGATTCCTCTTGTTTCAAATGCTAAAATTGTCCACAGTTGTGACAATGTAGACAAAAAGAAACAATAAAGCTTTCGGCTGTGTCCTATCAACTGAAGTCAAACTTTAACTCTCCTTAATTTTAACTGGTCGGCCAATAAAAATATGGCAATGTAGCATAAGTATATAAAATATGTCTGTACATTTACAATATTTAAAACATTTACAATGTCTCCAGCTATGTACACTGGTATGTTTAAATGTATAAGATGCCACGTCAATATGAATGAGATACGCCAACAGCTCTTAAAGTGGGAGATAGCGTACCAGACTTATGCAAGAGAGGCATACCTCAATGCTAAGTCAGTGCTACACAATAAATGAGGGAGCAGGGCAGCGCAAAAGAAACATTTACTGTTGGTTGTAGGTCTAGTATGACTAAATGAGGTCAGAGGGACATGACGAACCAGGATATGACCTGACAGCATTATTTACAGTCATGCACTCTTCAGTGAGCTATTTAAAGCTAGAAAGGTTTTGTTTAACTTATACAAGTGGAAAAAAAGTTGATCTCAACTTTTGATGGGCCCCTCTCCTTTGCACCTCCCATTAGTCCAGTTTTATTATGCAAACCAAAAGCGAAATCAAACCAAACTCACACTGATACACCTGCCACCATGTACTGCACAATGTACTCTGTAGAGGCCCAAAGTGAGGAGGCTGAAGGTTTGCCTAATGCCTTGTTTTTTTAAACTACCTTATTCATGTGAAAATACACACTACAGTTGGTACAGCAAGTATTCTTGAATGGAATGAGCACTTAAGTTAAATTTACATGATTTTGGAGTTGAGTCATGATTTGAAAGTTGGGTCTGATTGCATATGACATGTTCCACTTTAGCTTCAGATGCAGCAGAATTAAGCTATCGTAGTTGATGTCTCTTGATTTGACTTTGAAAGTGTCTGTGTTTGTGTATGTGTCTGTGTGTAGCTTGCACAGGTGGCTTTTCAGATCCTCATATATCCCCCGAGCCTACTTGTAAAGCCTGAGCCAGCATAAGGCTGCAGCTTCAAACGTGGAGGAGTTTTTACAAAGCTCCTCCAGCCACTGCACCACCCGAGGCAGGCCATCGCTGCCATTTTAGGGTTAACTCAAATTCCCCCACTCCTCCAGTTGTGTTCAGGCCTACTCCGGTTGTTCAGGGTGGGTGTGCAGGCCGTTTTCGGGGCGTGGGTGGCTGTGTTTCTCCCAGAAGGCCTTGTGCAGCTGATCCAGTTCAGAAACCAGGGGTAGACCGATGTCCAAGTGCATCTTCAGGTTTTCCAGCCACTCCTCCAGTTTGGAGAAAGCAGGTCTAAATATATGAAAAACAGACAGAGGTCTCAGTTAATTTTTAAAAAAAATTATATTCACACCAAAACACAATAAAACGTATTCTCCTTACCCAGGGAGACATGAAAATCATTAGGTGATAATAGGTGAGTGTTTTTTTAATGTAATGTTTTGATGTGAATTTATGGCACATGTCTGACCTTTTGTCTGCATCAAGGTCACAGCACATAGCAGCCATGGGGAAGAAGGCAGGGGGACAGTTTGGGGGACAGTAGTGCTCTAGGAAGCCAGACACGTTCAAACCAAAGTCCATACCCCTGGGGAGGTAGTCTGGGTCGGCGTTCACCCTGCCAATTATCTGCGGAGGGAGCAAGAAAAACAAAATAAGAAAGTGTAAGAGGAGCTGGAGATAGAGCTGTCAGAGCAGAGGGAATCCTCCTGTGCTGATTTGCTGAAAACCAGTAAACCCTCCAAACTGAAGCTGATCGTCCCCAACGGACCACAACTACCACATGTCTGCCTCTCAGTGGCCACATGAAAAAAACATTGCTTTTCTGCTCTCTCTAATCACTGAGCCGTTCCCCAGCTAATGGTGTCCATCTGGTGGAGTCATATTCTGAGTGACTGAACTGAACTGTTGAGCTCCAATTATGTGGATGGTGTGTGGCCAGGCCCAAAGCTTGCTACACTTTGGAGCAGGGTTTTCATTCACTAAACAAATATCTTTCACTTTTATGGAGATTTGGAGCATTGAAGAAGCAAGATTTTTCCATCATGGATGTCTTGGGGGTTTTTTAGGCTTTTTGGAAGGCATTTTTGCCTTATGTATAGTTTGACAGAGAGAGATGAGAATAAGATGCAACTGGAATTGAACCACTGTACCACTTGCATGGCAACCATTTAGATGACATTATGTAGAGTTACGATTTGTCTGTATTTTGCAGCTAAAACAAGTGGTGAAATGAAGTGAAAAAGAGTTGTGCAAAAATGAAAGTCATATGTGTTGCAGTAATAACAGTTTTTAGGTGGTAAACTTTGGCCAGTTAAACAAATATTAACCTATCTCAGAATCTAAAAGGTTTGCAATGAATTAATGTGAAATTCTATCCTGAGCTATGAAGGGATTTCAGTTATCTTCATCAAATATTAATAATCTAAAAATGTTTTTGTCCGTATGGGTTTTAATTTGTACTGACAGTAGAAGGTCACTCACCTCGCAGAGCATGATCCCAAAGGAGAAGATGTCCACTCTCTCATCATAGCTCTTGCCTAGAAAAAGATCAAAACAAAATTAGGCTGCTGTTAGTTGTAATCACGATTTAAAGAAAATGTAATGAACATTAAGAAAAAAATTCACAAACAGTGTCTGTGTGAATTAAATGAATCATTATCTCTGTTATTGATCATACCTTGAATCATCTCTGGAGCCATCCAGTAAGGGTTTCCCACCACGGTGTACCTCTTTCTGCGATCAGGCCTTTTCAGGCCAGGCAGTTTACCCTGTGACAGCTCCTGGTGCTTGTCATCAACCATGAGGCGAGATAGGCCGAAGTCTGCCACCACCACTGTGTTGTTCTATATAGAGAAAATGTAACATGCCATAAAATTACATGCCTCTTTATGCACCAAGAGTGACACAAGTTTTAGGTTGCAGTAGTGTTCAACTAGCTTTGAGCTGTTTTAGAAAGCTGTGTGACACTTTTTGATCACTACAATACAAACCTTTAGTTCTTCATATGACACATGTATAATGCTGTCTCTGTTTGTAGGGGAAGCTGGAAGTTAAGGCTTCAAGTTACTTGTGTGATTTAAGAAGATTAGTCAAAGTTACAGCTAACAAAGCTCTCCTTTGTTTTTAAGCTGAAGTGCCCCAGCAGGTGACAGACAAACGGTGTTAAATCCTTGTGGAAAATATACAGTATATACACATGTACTTCCACTTACACACACACGCACAAATAATACAAGAAAGACATCTTACCTCTCGCACCAGACAATTGTGTGAGTTCAAGTCTCGGTGGATTATGTTCATGGAATGCAAATATGTCTAAATGACAGAAAGATTGAGAGATAGGAGAGGATGAAAAGAATAAAAAAAGAAAAATAGAGGCTTTTAGTGGTCATGTAAAACCCGTGCCAAGAGAAACAATTCTGCCTTGTTTAATCTCAAGTAGCTGCTGCTGCTGTAAAGACAATAATCCAGTCACACATGGCATTCATCATCGCACTCATATCAAGGGAAACACTGAGAACCAATGGTCTAATCTTGCAGGAATTCATGCTATATTTCCATAGAGAGAGACTGGAAAATCTTATGCACTGCATTAGCAGATGGTTGCAGCTACAAACATGACCACTAGAGGGAGACAATAGTGATGAAAACAGGAAGAAACATACTACACTGCTGGGTATCAACAAAATTTACTGTCTGAAGAGGCTTTGCACAAATCCTTTTTTATAATAAAAGAAAATTTTAACAATAAATACACTTCTCTGTCTTGGAACTCACCATCCCAGCAGCTATGTCATTGGCAAAACTGACTCGCTGGTTCCAGGGATAGTTGCTGTCCTGTGAGAAAAAAAATCACAATTAAATATCACTGTCATCAGTAAATGCTAATGACTCATTGGTTTAAACTGAAATTTTACATAATCTTACTACAAAAATGTCACCTTAGAAAATACAAGGTCAGAATATTTCCTCAGGTAATAACAGGTCTACACCTTGCACTTTAAACACATAACAGGAAGTAGATTATACTGTGAGTCGGCAGACACATCACTCTCACCATTTTTTTGATGATTTCCCTCAGCGTGCCTCCCTTTATGTACTCTGCAATGAAGTTGAGTCTTTTGTCCTTGTAGAGGACTCCGATGAACTTAAGCACATTGGGATGATCCAGGCAACGCATGACCTTCACCTGATGAAACATTAGCAGGGTTTGTAAAAGCTGCTCCAGGATCTCCGCCAGTTTACGCTCTTGTTAGGACAATCAGGACTTTACAGTTAAATATTAATGCTCAATCAAGTATCATGTCACTACCTTCATAATTCCTCAACACTGTTCCACTGCTTAACCTGTATTGGTTAGCTTGAATTAGCATAAGGACTGGAAACAGTCCAAACAGCCAGCCTGTCTCTGTGTTAAGGTTGCTTAAGGTAACAAATAAAGTGGTATCAATAAAGCTAACAAGATTTGTCCCAAAATTTTAACTGTTCTTTTTTATTTATAGTGTGACGATACTAGTGTGACAATGAGCAGAATACAGGCAGTTTTACTGAAATATTTTTTTTCCTGGGAGGCCAGATGGGCAAAGCTTAACAAAGAGTGTAATACAAGCAGCATCACCAGCACTGCTGCAGTATGACACCTCATAAAACATTCCCCTGCCTGAGGGTTGGGCTAAGAAAAGGAGGAGACGGGGCAATATTACACACATATAAACTTGAAATATTACCCATCAAGTATTATGATGTCTATGTCTAAAAAGGTTTGGATGTGTTCATGTCTAATTTTCACCCGAGAGGCTGTGGAGCCCAAACAAGATCACAAGAGTCTCAGTAATGTGAGACTTGGGCCACCAACAGACAACAGCCAGCAGGACTAATGATCATGCTTCTTTGTGGTCGGGATGGTTTTATAGCCACTCTATAAACACCAATTACAAAGTAAAGACTCAGCTTTCTTATTAAGTTACAGTGACACTAACACCCCACACACAGAACACACACTCAACCAGCCAGGAACAATTTTACTGAGTATTAAAATATCCCATTTTAAAGGCTGTAAACTGGATGAATGAGTCTAGGATACTGAACATCAAACAGGAGGATTAGAATAACAATTCAAAATGTTTTTACAGAAGTCTACACTTCTGCTTATGAGTCATTCTTTGTTTTTTTCAAAGCAATGAAAGGAAAAGGGAGAAATAAAGCATTTTTTTTAGGAAAATAAGTTCTGCTCATCCATCATTCTTGGGAGAAAATACTGTGTTAACACTTCCTTTCGTCCTATTTTAGAGGTATTTTTACCTTCATTTATTCAGGCAAAAGAACTCTTCCTTGCTATTCAGTCTTGCCCTACATTCACACAGAGGAGCTGCTAATTTTAACTACAATATTCAGCATCTGGTCTCCTACAAAAAACATGCCTGCTGTCGGACAGGCATTGAATCAGCACTAATGTCTGATTAAAATGATGTTTTTATTCAGTAAAATGGTGTATGAACATATACTTTATCCTACATGACTGAGATCAACACTTATTGATCTTAAATATCTGTTTAGGACATGAATGAACTGTTGATTTTTGGCTTCTGAATAAAAAGCTGAGTAAAACATGACATGTGAGATTGTTTGTCTCCACTCACCTCTTTCAGGAATGTTCTCTGTGTCTCGTCATCAAAGCGGATCAACTCCTTCATTACCATCACCTCTCCTGTCTCCTTGTGGGTCACCTATTACAAGAGAGACAAGTCAAGTTGAGCTACAAGTCTGGATAATTTATTCTGAAACATACAGTGACTGACCACTTCTTAAACATTAGCATGGGAAGGAGAAATCTTGAAAACTCCCCAATGCATTGTAACTACAAATATTTAACCTCCTGCATCTCCATCCTTAAAGCTACCCAATGTTGCCATCTTCTGGACACTGTGAGTATGACTACTTTAGTTTTCTAATGTGTTGATGCAT
>JAPZDZ010000024.1:13469045-13479064 GCA_029783805.1 Acanthurus tennentii
AGCCTGAGGCCGACTGGTGTTGTAACGTCAACAGCTGATTAGTCAAAATGCATCATAATTAAAAGGTTTTTTTGTGATAATCAGTCTAAATTCCAACAAATTGCACCGTGTAAAACTTTTTGACTAAAGTTTTAATGTTGGAAAGTATTTAATAGTTTCTAAACTATTATTTTAAACCTGAGCTCATTTCAAGGCAAGAAAACACAGAGAAAAACCACAAAATCTACATCATAAGCTCTGCTGTGTGGACATAAACCTTGAAAAAACCCTGATCACAGAATTTAGCAGGTACCAACATGCCTGAGCTCATGCAAAGAAGATAGTTCTGGATGCAGAAGCAGCGAACTGTGACATTGACAATGACCAGGTACATTTAAAAAGAAGCAAATATTGTTATCTCAATTGATGGAAAAATAGTGACAAACTGTTGCCAAAAATTTGGGGTAAATCCAACCAACAGTCAAAGACAAAAGTTATTTGACTTACCAGCAAATAATTGACTAAAAGTAGTCAATTTACCGAAGTAGTTGCCAATTTATTTCTATTTTTTATTTTCTCATTATTTTATGTTTTCATGGTCATCCCTTGCATTTGTTGGACAGCTGACATAAGAAAAATTACGGATAAAGAAATGAGAAAATGAATGCATCACATGACAACCAGAGGTCCAAACATACTCATTCATTCATTCACTCCATCGCTGCCCTAAAAGCCATGTGACCACATGATGTTTGTGTAAAACGTGTTGTGCACTGTGAGTTTAGTTGAACCTACCTGAAACAGACGGTGTGCCAGTCAGAGTTGAGGGCCTGGAGGTACTGCTCATCGTAGATCCTCTGTTTGCATCCCGCACAGACGGGCAAACTCCCCCCAGCTGCAACAACAACAACAGCAACACATGAACTCAAAGGAGTTATTGATGTGTACCATTTTTAATTATGCATAAAATCAATAACTGATCGTAATGATGCAAAGTTTCTGATGTGTGTTTGCATGTTATATTAGCTATATTTGTCCTTATATAACCTTCAATGCAAATCACCACTGCTGGTTCTTAGAGCTCAGTGAAGCACCACATATTAAATTACAGCACATACGAGGGGCATCAGACAATAATGAGAGAATTACTCTGCAGGGGTGCAATGACTGATTTACTGCATTGTACAAATAAACCAAAATGGAAAAATGTCCCCAATGCCTCCAATTTTAGATTTTTAACAGTTTTTGTTGCCCCATATGAGTAGTAACACTGAAAAAAATCTATCAGCCAAGAAAGAAAATCCTAATCCTTATTATTTCAGAAGAATACCTTTTAAGCTAACTAATCAAATTCATACAAACCATTCCAAAGGTTTAGAGTCAAAATGAGATGTGATAGTTTTTTTGTGTACTCAGATAAAGAAACACAACTTGTGGGCCACAAGAAATACTTTACGGGTACAACAAAGTGCTGAATAACTGGCATAGCCTCTGTGATATTTAAAACAAAGGTTTTTAAAGTGGTTTGGAGTCATTGAAGCAACAAAATCCAAGTTTGTCAAAGCACATTTAACACACACACACACACACTTTACTTTTCTCAGATAAGTTTCTCCTGTGACTTGAACTGATAAGAAGAGAGAAGTAAGTGTTTCCACCAGACAATCCTCCCATGCAATAATGAGGAAAAAGTTAATTACGATTACAGTTTTATAACTTTGTGTGTGTGCGTGTGTGTGTGTGTACGTGTGTGTGTGTGTGCGTGTGTGTGTCCTGCTGATGTAAATCTGTTCACTGGAAAGGACAAGGTGACGGCAGCAGCAGACAGCTGCTGATGTCACGCCACATACAGCAGATATTGTTGCTGAAGCTCATTTGCTTGAGAACACAACACACACTTTTCACAGCAGGACATCACGAGGCATCGTTTTACTGAGATGCAAAGTTATGACACACATTTAAACATGGCTTAATGATCTCTTTATTATCCCTGTAATTAGCAGGACTGTAGCCTGAGATAGGAAGAGGCAGCTAAAGACACGACTTCCTCCTGTATCTCCTGTGTTATTAGCATTTTATTTGCATCGCTGCAGAGCTCTCGTACTTTGAGTTCTTTCACTCCGATCCACAAAATGTCTGCAAGTTTAAAAACAGACAGACATCATTCGCCTGCAGAACACTTAAAAAATATAAGCAGGAATGTCATTCAGAAGCTGCCTCGTCACATCAGAATAACAGTAGGTGCATGTTATCGCCCTTTTAACATAGAAACAGCTTTATTTTAACATTAAAACTGTTTTTAGATTGAAACTTAACACGTGTGACTTAAGACTTGGTTATTAAGACAGTGGATTATCCATAGAGCCTGGGATTATTAGTATTGACAATTAATCATCATGTTTCTGCAGTTAAAAAGTAAAGCATCTTAAAAAACAATCACTCATACACTACATTTATTACATCCACAGCAGTATGTAGCTGTATGCCATTACACAAATCTAAAGCAGCTACAAAAAACAAACAAACAAAAAACAGTTTCAATCTCACAACCCTTTTATATATATTACAGGATAATTTTGAGGGCTGAGTTGATAGCTGTACCTCTACATTTAATGTTTTATCACCAAACGTTGGAATACGATAAAAGAAAAAGCTGTCATTACCTACATATTGCTGCTATCAAATCTATACCATTCACATACAAGAAGAGAATAGATTTTACTTCTCAACTATTAATCTGCAACTTCACATCAGGGAATAACTGGATTTTAAGCCAGTAATTTAATGCTCCACTGTATGGTTCAATCGCTCCCTACAGTCCTAATGTTTCTGATGTGACAAGCAGTGTGTTAGCAGAATATATTTTGCTAATTTAAAGATTAGTTGCAGATGAGCACCTCATGGCCTGAGGGCGAACGCTGCATCCAAACGTGACGGATGCATCAACTCGGTGAAAACATGGCTTCAGTTGCAGCACAATATGCTCCCAGCAGATGCACCGATGTTGAACCACTAAGTGCATACAACTGACATTAATACCATGAACAAGGTAGGAGAATACAGTAAAAATCTTGATGTTTACTGCCATTTTCGAGGGGAGCATCCTCTGTGTTTATAGCAGCAGAGGATGCGCCGCTGCCTCTGCTGCTCCCGCCCCGCCGCCGCCGCCGCCGCCGCCGCATGCAGCCGGTGGCTCTGTACACCCAGCGGCTCCTTACCTTCCTCCTCTCCCATGCGTTCGTCCTTCCAGGTGCAGCAGAGCAGCATCAACCTCATTCACTCTCCGACACCAAGCTCCTGGAGAGAGCCAGCCGCCTCTGGGTCGACAGATAACCGGTGTCCGACCACCACCGCAGCCCGCCCGGCGGTCGTGTTGCTGTGCGTCGCTCCCTGCGGCGGCCCACACGGCTTCCTCCTGCACGTTTCTGCGGCGCTTCATTCAAGAGAGCCGACGACCAATGAGGCTGCTCGGCCGGGGAGAGGAGGCCAGGGGCCGGCCAACCAGGAACACCCCCCGCTTAATTAATGCCTTCTTCAGGGGCGGGGAGGAGGGGTAGGGCGAAGACAGTGCAGCAAACACCGTGGTTTAGTTATTACGAAAATTACTATACGTAATTTAATCATTAGTCATTAATTTCTGGCTATTTGCCATTACAGTGAACAGACAACATTTCCCTGAGAAAATGTAGTTGTGGCAGCCGTTCAACCATTTGAAACAGACAAAAATATCAGTTAGGGTTGAAGCATAAAATACAGTAAAATTGTCAGAGTTAGTGATAAAAGTTGTTGAAATATCACAATATGCCACACATTTACAGAACAAAACCATCCCAAATGTCTATTTTTTTCAATAAATGGTAACAAGTTTATTGGAACATTGGAACAATTTCTTTGTTATAGCTGAAATATTTGTGGCAGAGAAACAAAATTTAGTTGTTGTTTTTTTTAATTAAAATTACTATAGGATTACAGCATACTCCTATAATATTAATGCAGTATCTTTAAAGTTGGACGGCCTTTTTAAACTACTTGGAACAGCAGCGTAAACTGTTTCTTCTGGATGTAGATCATGGGTCAATGTTCCTCCCAGGAGATCTTCAGAGAACAGCAACATGAGTTCATTACTTCCAGCTGGCACAACAAGTTTTTGGTCACTGCTGGGGCAAAATATCTATTCCTTAGTGTGAGTTTGTTGTCATTTTACAATCGAGAGCTCTACCAAAATCACACAAATCAGATTTTAAAGTACACTAAATCTAAGGGTTCCTTGTCAATTTTGTCCAGTGGGAGAGATAGTAAAGATCTGGCAACACTGAGATACATCTAAGGTTTCAAGCAGGCAGGACTTCAGCTCCAGATGTTATTACTGTGTGGTATGTGGCTTACAGCAAACTGATACACCAAGATATCCTTGACCAGGTGGTTCTGATCAACTCACAGGCTGCTGCTGCTGTGGTGTGCACTTGGAGAGAAAAAAAACACATAGGAGGACACAAGATCTTTTAACACATTTAATTATGTTATTTAATGAAGCAAACAAAATGCCGGGATATCCGGGAACAAGTCACACATGTGTCGTGGAAATATAAAAAGTGCAAAACCACGCTGTTCCTCCTTATAAAAACAGTTTTAAATAAAGATGAAGAGTATCCAACGGCACATAAGACAAGGTCGGACTCAGCGAGGCTCAAAGACAGTTCTTACACAGCACCGAGTGAAGGAACTGAGGCCAGCTAACATCAAATTAGTACAAAATACAGTACACAGTTACAGAAAAAGATGGGGTCACTTGGCAACAGCACTCATGAACCTTGGTCAGTAAGCCTTTGTTTTTTTTAAAAGCAGCTCAAGTAAATAAAGAACACTGGGAGCTTATGCCTCACAAACACAACCATTAAACAAAGTCATATTTTGTATTATAGTTCTTAACAGTGAATAAATGCAAAGGCAAAGGACTGTTCTTGTTTTATGTTCACACATTTCCGATAATAAAGCTATGAGTCAAAGCATGGTGCAAAAATCTTGAATAATCACATGGTACATAAATGTAAATAATTGCTGCAATGAGACTAAGCTTTCCAAGCAGAATAAAACGCTTCATCTGAGACTTCAGGACAGTGACACATAATCAAACATTCACACATACACAATGTACATGCCAGAGTAGCATCCTAAAATAAATTTGATCCTACTGGGAACTAAAAGGTAACACTGTTTCCTGGTGTTTTTTTTTTATAGATCCTGTGATAAAATCACTTTTTGATTGTCTACAGCACTGTTCCTCAGGGAAGAAAATGCTCTTCATACATCACAAGTTTGGCAACACTAAAAATGCTGAGAAAACTGAACTGCATAGCAACTAGAATCAGCAAAGTTACTGAGAGCAGATGGGTTGGCTGGAGCCCCAAATCCCGCTGCTTTATACCCAGCAGGTCTAAAAATAGCAGTGGAGAGGACGGGGAGCCAGGGACGATGCTGAGATTGGCCAGATTTCATTGGTTTTGGGACGAGCCTGTACCAACCCGACCCTTGTGTCATGTCAGAGAGGTGACGAGCTCTGCACTGCGAGGTGGGACAGTGTAGGCAGTAAAACTAAAGATGGGTCACCCTTCTTTAGAATTAAAACCAAAAGGGAAAGCATTCATAGGTCACATTGGCAGCTGATGGTTCAAACAGTCTTTCGCACAACAGTACAACCATATGCACATACACACATAACACACACGCACACACACACATTCGTGCAGAAGAACAACACACAGTGACAAAAACACAATCTTTGTAGTATAAGTAGGCTGGTGCAGTATGGGGAGTTTAAGCTGATTAACTTGACCACATTAATGATTAAAGGCATTATCAATAGCATACGTCACATCAGAACGTGTACAAAATTCTGGGTCGGTGGGTTTGTTTAAAAACAGACGTGGAAGTCAAGTTAAAAAAACATCGTCACACGTTTTCTAATGTGTTTGCATATAAAATGTACATTCTAGATCATGCAGTAGCACCATGGTTTCTTGAGTTCACTCTTGATCTCAAGGGATCTTCTACTTCCTCCTCCCACAGTATTTGCCCTGGCATCCCACAACACCACCTGCACCAAAAAACAGCAGAAGAAGAGTGTTAGTCTCCTCACTCAAGATAAAGTCACACATATCTTTAATTGTTTTGCCATAGCAGGTTTATGTGTCTAAGTCTCTTACCTCTGTAGACCCCTCCTGCTCCAGCACCTCCAAGGAAACCCTGCAGTGCACCGTACTTGGCCGCTTTGGCTGCAAAGCAACAACAGGAACAGTTGATGTGGACTTGTGATGTTTGACCACAGCATTTATCCAGTAATTTAACTACACCAGCAGCCTCCCAGAGAAGCTGATGTACATTACAAACTGCAGATTTACTGATTCCCTTCACTGAACAAAACACAGGTGATGTAGATGAAACTACAGATGGATTTATTAAGGTGGCAGGTGCAGAACAACTTGCACACTTTAGGACAATGTTTGATACAAGCCCAGAATCGGCTCTTTAAAAATCCTCTATGAAGTATATTTTTTATCTGCTCAAGATAGTCATTACATTGGAAAGAATTTGACACTACAATCTCAAGGTCTACCTACTTGCTCCCAACCACATCTCACAGTTTCTATCAGTAGAAGGAGGAATAAAAGAAGATCATGGTGTCATGATCATGTGGTGAAATTTCTGTGAATATCATTACTCTTTATGAGACTTTAATAAGATGTGTTGCTTGTGATGTTATTTGAATGTGAAGTCATGCTTTTGTATATAAAACACAACTTAACACATGAAGAAAGATATTAAATTGATTCCTCATATCAAGGTTCATAATTTGCACCCCTGACAGTTAAAAACAGACAGTAGACTGTTATGTCAGCACCAACTCAGTGTTAATGGACCAACACCAGACTTCACAGTAGTCTGTGACATCTGAAATTACAAGGATTAGTTCCCCAGTTAACAGATTAGAAAACAGCCTGGTTCAACTTTATAGATACTACCTTGGTGTCCTGCAGCACAGCTGTACCATGCTTTATGTGAAATTATATCATGATGTTGTTACTCTTTGAAACTGTGCCTCCATTCATTCAGAAGCAGCCGTTTGTCAAATCTTGTCTGTGTTGAGGGTAACTTTCTATGGATAAATGCCTCCTTTAAGACCATCAGTCTGTCAGACACCAATCGAGTTTAAACCAGGGAAATGTAGTCATCAAAGAAATCAGACATGCTTTCCTTGAAACTAATCCATACAGCCATAATCTCAAATGTTCAGGAAAATGCAGATTATTATGCGTTCATGCCGCTTGCGCTGTGCCATCTGCACTGACAAGCACACACAGTACCAATCTACACTCCACCCTTTTCCAATCTCATCCAAATAATCTGACATGCTGCTACCGTCTGCCAACAAACAGAGGGGAAACTGGAAAATGGGTTGAGGTGTAGAGAACATTTGTGTGACTAAAGCAATCAAACAACCTCTAATCCCTTCAAAATGAGGCGTTTCTTTTGGTACACACAGAGATCTTAGGAGGTGAATGTTTGTTACCTTGTTGGGGGGTGAGTGGGGCAGGTACATATCCACCTAGACAAACATTAAAGACAAAGACAGATGAGAGACGAGATGGTGCCATTAGCACTAATGTTAAGATGAAAGCACTCTCTGTCATACTGGATGATTTATGTGTTCCTGGCCAGGATGTGGTGAGGAAAACCTGTTGACATTAGAAGAGATCACATGGGAGAGACTAAGATCTGGTACTGAGGAGTCTGATCCAGAGATGCTCTCATTGTATTTAAGTAGCCAGACTTGCACATACAGAAACACTGTTCTGCCTGTACTCACCTGTATTTTAGTTAAAGGCTTTGTAGAGGAAGATATGTTCTCACATTTGGTTTTGGTTTTTTTGCTCAATAACGCTGCTGAAATTTCAATTAAGTAAATCAACAGACTGCACAGCCTAACTTTCCTCAGATTTAGTTTGCAAATGGGGTTAGACTGCATCAAACATCCAATATCACTGCAATTTGCTCCACAGTCTGCAGTAATCCAATTAATCTCTCTGTAATTTGGTGCTTAGAGGGAAAAAATGAAGGTCCTCATTGTCGAAACAAAATATAATTTTTTTTATGCAAAGCCAGCCTCTCAAGTTTGTTAACAAGTTGAGTGTAAGAAATGAGTAATCGATTTATTTTGCCAAAATTGAAAAGCCCTCAATTGCATTTCACTAAAAGGAATCATGTTAACTCCGAATATTTTGTTAATAATTGCTTGTAATAGGAGGAAGATTTAAAGGTTCATAAAGAAACTCAATCACATTACTGTTAAATTGAGAACTTTTCAAGTTTGATGGAAGAGTTTTAAGGTTGAATTCTATACTGAACATTAACTAGTAAAATGTTAAAAATACATATTGTAGGGTTTGAGATTACACAGTAAGAAATTCACATAGTGGAACTTTGGAGAAGCTGGAGTTGCTCTGAGTTTAGGAGAAAGAGTCAGGCATAAAGGGAAGGAGAAAACACAACTTGTCAAAACTGCAGGACTCATGAAATTTTCAACATGTAGTTTTCTATTTAAATGTTAAAAATGAATAAATTGGAAAAAGTCAAATTTCCCGGTATTCTCTAAAAGGTCTCTTCTCCCTTTCTTTATGCTCTCAGCTCTAAAGGGGGAAGAAATGGGTCAGTTTTCCTTGTCTTTCATCCAGCTGTTACCTGGCTGTTGGCATCTGTGCATTAATCCGCCTCCTGATCCAAAAACAAGGATGAAAAGTTAAAGAATCATCTGGTCTCTAAATCCTTACCTATGAGGAGGCAGTTAGGATGCCAGCTAATGTCTGGCAAACTATGAATGAGATTGGTTTGAAAACTTCTTAAGGAGAAATAAACATGGTAACAGTTATTTTAATGTAGCAGAAAATAAAGACCGTAAAAGAAATCTAAATCAAATTTATATAATATTTATGTTCATTACACTGCTTATTATATATTTTGTAATTTTTTTCCTTCCTAACAGAACTTGAACATTTCTCCTACACAACTACGCACACAGTCATGCACACACACTCTCTCTCTCTCACACACACACAAACACACACACACATCTCCTTAAAATAAATGGCTGTTTTCTGTTGTCTGATGAGTCCTTCCCACTGATTTATGATATATCTGTAGCTCTCAAAGGGTACTAAACAGATGGCTTTTTAACACCAAGACAAATATAAAGTCTGTTTTATTCTGTATCTGACACTGACTCATCAGCAGAGAAATTCTGACAAAATCTTCATCAGCAAGCAAAAAATTAAAAATTTTATTGATGCGCAAGTACCTGGGTAGTACTGCTGGGGGTAACCTCCTCCATAACCAGGAACCACAGGAACTGCACCTGCAAAGTTAAAAAAAGCAGTTATCATGAAAACAAAACAACTCCACTGACAGGAAAGGCCATCATTTTGTAAAATGACAATAGTTGTGTATAAACAACCTAGCAACAACAGCTAGAGCCATACAGAATAAACAGTGAAAATGACAACTTGACCTAATTTTTGAGGAGCCAATATTTGTTCTGCTTTTGGCAAACTGTACTGGCAAATGAGGAAAGTTATTAAACCATCTGTGGAAGCATTTTACATGGACAAATATCTCTGTGGCCATTGGGAGAAGGATTAGGGCCATGAGTTTTAACAGCTATCTTGTGCATCCTCTGTGGGGCAGTAAGAGGAGGCTGCACTGTTGCTGTGTGATTACACTCATCCCTCACTGATGGGCAGAGGAAGAGTTATTTGGTTTGAAAAAAATGATTTTTCACTATCTTGAAGAGGACAATAATGCAGGAGATGAGAGGGAGCGGGATATATTGCAATAACATGTGCTGCTTCTCACCTGGTTGATATCCTACACCACCTCCGAGACTGCCGTAACCTGATCAAATGTGAAAAAAAGGAGTCATGTGTCTATTCTAACATTTTTGTGCACAGCAAATATGACATACAGAATATTTTAATGCAGTTGTTGCTCTC
>JAPZDZ010000024.1:13479164-13526408 GCA_029783805.1 Acanthurus tennentii
TTTTGATTTTGTAACTAGCTTGGCAGATTTTGCTCTGCCATTATAAAACTGTACCAACACATGCACTTTCTTTACAAGTGACTGAAGTACTGCAAGTTGGCCCAAGTCTGTGACTCGGGCCTTTAACCACACACATCCCTATTATTAGTGCAAGTTTTTCTGAAGAGGCTTATCATTAATCAACACTTAGGTTAAAGAAAACATACATATCTTGCATGTGCATGTGCTGTTACTTTAACAGGCCTGTCATGTTACCTGGTTTGGGTGGTTTAACTCCACCAGCACCTCCAATTCCAGCTGCAGAGGGATACGTCAACCCACCTGTCATAAGAGAAAGCAGACTCACTCAGATGTACTGATAAAGACCCTTTCATGGTTTACCCAATGTCCCACTCTCCTGCACAGGACTGTAAACCAGACAGACTGTGGTGTGGCGCCTCCACTAAGACACCAGTTGATTTCCTTCTTTTAAGTATCCAGCTGGCACTGAACTCCACACAGACACTTATCAGCATGTTGGCTAATTTCCTGCACAGGAAGTGCAAAGCAATGGAATCTCCTGACCAACTGTCACTTTGTGCACTGAGCAAAACATTTGTTTTTTTAAGTGTGGGGGTGGGCATTGTGTGTTAGTGCTATCAGCCACCTCTTCTTTCATATATACTTTAATCATAGCCATGATGATGTATCACCCTAAAACTACAATTACCCGGAAGAGTAGGCTTATTTTCTGGCCAACTTATTTTTACAGTTTGTGGTTCAGCCAATAAAGGCAACAGTTAATTTATTAAAAAAAAAAATATATATATATATATATATATATAAAAAGGGATATAAGCAGTTGTTGTGCTTTTGATGCTTCCAATTTTCTTCAATAACTGACACCTATGTTTACGTGGGGTTCACAAATGAAGTATAACTTTAGGTTTTAAATAAAATGCAGATCTGTTATAACCTTGATAACCTCCAGCTGAAAGTGGGATTCCTACTCCACCTCCTGCTCCACCTACTGCAACAAAGAAGCAAAGCACAACAAACCCTCACTCGCAAAAAAGATTAGAAACATCCTGAAAAACATAAATGATAAGAAATAAAGTTTTGGACAAACCATTGATGGCATGTTTTTTTAAAGCAAACATACACACATACAAACGCATACCTGGAGGTTTCAAAGGCTTTGCTCCAGGCAGGGTTCCAGCTCCAGGAGCCGTGCCCGTTCCAACACCATATGGAACTAAAACACAAAGGAATATAAGTAACAGACACTGCAATTTAAACTTCCAAATGTCAAATAGAAAATGAAAACAACTTGCCTCCATAAGGATAACCACCTGTGCCTGGACCAACACCCACTCCAGTGCCTTTGGAGAAAAAGTGTTAGAAGACACAAGGTATGAAGTCAGAACTTTCACTGGAAGATTCATGATTAAAATGAGCAATAAAAGCGTCTCTATTCTGGTCCACGCCGAGTTCATCATCTTCAGCTACTTTTTACTAATAGATTAGCTTCAGCGTCTTCCAAAAGCACTACACCAGTTATCAAGTTCAAAATCCAAGAAGGCTTTCATAAGTCATCCATTACTTTCAGAAACTGTGATAAATCAAATTTTATTTTTCTGAATTGGAACTGGAGACAAAAATTAGTGGATCTGTCTTCTGATTCTTAGTTTAGTTTTTATTCTGAAATATTATCATCAAAGATTATTACAGTAACTGTGATAGAGGCCACACACAAACATGCTTTTATACAGTATATTTTAGCAAATCTGTAATTAAAGTAACAGTTACTTTCTTGTTACTTTATCTTGAAAAAGTCTAATGTTTAACATTACTTTACCTCATCATGTATGCTTTTAGCATTATAAGTGTTTTGTTTTATACTCCTTTCAGATGTAGAAGCTTCTACAGCAACCAAATTTCCCTCTCGGGGACAAAAGAGTGATCCCACATTTTACTAACTGTGTTGGACTAAATGAAATGCAAGAAAAACACCCTGGATTTTGCCTCATGTCCATCACAGGTAAAATGGTGCACAGCAGCACAAATACCTGAAAAGTGCCTGCAAATGCACAGAACTGATGACTGCTCAGTCTGTTGTCGGTATAATTGGGTAGAAAAAGGCCTGATGCAGCTTTTTCTCTTATCATTAACTGCTGCTATTATCGATTTAAGTTGAGTCATTAACCAATAAAAGAATGTGCACAGTAAGATTAACACAGCCCAGTGTGTGAACACATGAAACAAGTACAATCATTAAGGGTGTATTGATAACATGATTGCAATGTTTTGATGAGGCTTTGAAAGAGCAGATAAAACGCTTTGCAAGTTTATATACTGAGACGTGTTAGAAAAGAGCTACGAATGGCAGCAATGATCCTCTTTGTAACAAAGTGGAAACTAACAGCAGTACAGTAAATAGCCTGCAAGTACTCAGCCTTGTAACTGCATCATAATAAATATTATAAGGTATGTTTATATAATTTATAAACACATAAATATAAACTAATCTAGAGATTATAAAACCCCAAGAAACAATGTGGGTAGATGTTTGCAAACACTGACTTGTATTTGGATGTTGCACTTTAATATATTACACAAGTTAATCAAAGTTTGAGAGGATAAATGGGATTTTGCTGCATGTCGAAGGTATATACTGTATATATTTACCTGGTATGTACGGTTTAGGTGCTTTGGCACCTGTGCCCACACCGACACCTAAAAACACAAATCTTAATCACAGTCTGCAGAACAAGCAAAGGACCAAAATTGTTGTATTTATATTTGTCTCCATCATGTGGCCATATAGATGTATCACATCTCATTGAGCTTGATAAAAACCTAATGGCACAAAAAAACTTGGAGTTTTTATATACATAAATTTATAAATGTTGACCTACCTACAGGTTGTTGGACACCTGTTCCAACTAAGGAGAGAAGAGACCAAGTTACACTCTATAATGCAAGGTTTTCACCTATTAAAGCTGAGCGTGAAGAAAAAACATAACATGCTTCAGAGAGAAGACCGTTTAAAATGATGCGAAAAAAAAATATAAAGGTATATACTGAACATACAGTATTATCAACATAGGACAGTTTTCCCATTGACTAATTTTTTTTTTAGGACTTAACTGCAACAAAGTTAGTTTGAATACTGTTATAAAACTACTTATTTTATCATTTTTATATAACTTGTATGATTTGTTTTACATCGCTTACACATTATTTGGTAAGGTCTGCCAATTTATGAACAGTTTTAAGAGAAACTTTACAAACCATCAGTAAGAACACAGATTGTTGACAATTTTGGGCTAAAAAGAAAACTGCTCTTTCTTACCACCGACACTAGGGGGAGCTGGAACACCTGCTCCACCTTTAACAAATTAATAGACAGGGTACTTTACTCACATTTCAAATATGTTGGAACAGAAAATAAGCATGATGATAAATTGTTAAGTACATGAAGGTATATTTGAATATAAGAGAATATAACATATTTACCAACACCTGTGCCAGCTGTGAAGTAAAAAAGAATCCCGTTTTACTATCTACAGTAAGTTCCAGTTCAATACAACTGATTACAAACAATTTTATTTGTTTAACTTACCACTGGGCTGTACAATACCTCCAGAAACTGTCAAAACAGTCAGATATAAATATGAATTAAAACAGGTTGATAAATACATTGAAGTAAATGCAAAAAATTGACTTATTTTGTACTCACCGCCTGTTTTCATACATCCACCACAAGAGAAGGAAGTGCAAGAAAGAGCAAAGAAGCAGAATGAATCATACTACATACGAAAGAGCTGAATTATAATTTTTTGTCTGTTTGATTGGATTACATTAGCTAATTAACATGCTGAAAAGGAAAGGAGAAAAATTAACAAGAACAAAAAGAACAGGACATACTTATTAAAATCAATGTCAAACAGTTATTTCGTACCCACCACCACACACACACACACAGTAAAACTTGAACTGTAACAATTAAAGGGGCAAACATTTATCTTGTCAAAATAACAACTTTTCAGAGCAATCCAATGGTGACATTACAGCATTAATTTATAACTACATTTAAATGTCTTTTTAATGATCAGATTAGCTTTGCCTCTATCTTAAAATTACAGCTATTAAATGCATGAAAGTAATCCACAAAGCGCTGTGAGCAGTTAGTAAAAATGAAAGGAGTGCATGAGACAAGTACTGCTGGGACAAAGGGACAACCTGTGGCCTTTACTGACATAATGAAGGGGTGCTACTATTTTAATTTCACTTACTACACTGCATGAAGCCTGACATAAAAGATTGTGAATGAAGCACAGCTGCAATATGTAAATGTGACACGACCCACCAACAATGCTGGTGGCAAAAACCACCAAATTCAACGGTAGGTAATGAAATGCTGAAAGAAGTGATTGAATAGTACCTGCCTCTAGGGAAAAAGGGAAATAAATGACACTTCTTAGAATAAATTATGGGTAAAATATACTCACATTGTAGAATTGAATACATGTAGATTAGACAGAAGATATGTAGCATTAGAAGCTACTGTGAATCCAATAAAAAACTAACCAAAAACATCTCTGTTTACATTTAAATAACAGATTGTGCTTTAAGGATTTAAGTATGTAAATGCTAAGATATTAAGTCTAGATACTATTTAAAACATTGATGTACGCCTGGAATAGCAAAATATTTAAAGGAGTCTCTTTGTTTTTGGAGGAACAATCATTTTCAAAAACATTAAGTGGACTGTCCCATACTGCATCAAAGTAGCAAATACATAACAACTCAACTGCACTTTGATATGTATTAAATAACAGATATTTCATTTAATGGTTTCATGCAAACAGCAAGTCTTACTGGGCTGTGGGACCTCTGGAGCCTTGCCATTTTCGGCAATAGGCGTGGGCTCTGCCAAAAGACAACAGGTTGCAGTTTCATCCATTTTTGTTTAAATAAGCACAGAGTGAGTTAGACTAGAAAAGGCAGCAGCTGTAAAATAAATCCTGACACTGCCACAGCTGGGAGGCTGTAAGCTAGAAGGGGTCAATAGCTGGTAGCAATACAAACAACATATGAGCTGTATGGGCAGGAAATGAGTGAAGAAATTGTGGAGGGCATAAATGATGGCCTAGCATTAGTGCAGGTATTCAAAGACAGAGCATAGCTGCCAAATCAAAGTAGAAATGGCCATCTTCCTCTTCCTCTAATTTGTTTGTACAGCTACTGTAAAAAACATACATGTGCAAATGTGTTTACACCTAATGTCTGAGGTGATGCTGCGTACTGTCATTTCACTGTACCTGGTCGAGGAGTTCCAGAAGGACCTAAATCCTTTGCTAGAAAAAAAATCAAAACATTACTCACAATGTGACACTTGTGAATAATCTTTTACAAGTGTATAAAAGCTAAAAGAAAATAAGAAATTGCATTGCAAGCTTCACCTGGCTTTGCAGGAACACCTGTACCACCTGGAACAACAACAACAGAACCATCTGGAACACCACCGACACCTGTAACTGGAGTAGCTCCTGGCACAGCAAGTCCTACTCCAGTGACACCTAATGCGAGAGGCAGACATGAGGTCAGCATATTTTTACAATATTGCATCAAAAAGTAAACAGTTTATATAAAAGCTTTAATCTATCTGACTTTTCTCTCTCTCTAGACATAACAATGTTGTCCTTTCAGACTTGACCTTTGTTTTAATAAAGATCACCATCGTCACCAACAGCACATGGCAGTGGCAAAATGAAATTTAAGTTTTACTTCTGTTGGTGGAAAAAAATGGTATCTGCTTCCTTTGTGATGCATTTTGTGATGCATGGTGGGTTTGATAGGAATCAAAAATCTTAGGCAGGGACTAATGATTGTTGCTCGATAACATTATTTGTATATTTACTTTATATATGTGTATATATATATATATATATATATATATATATTTGTATATTTACTATTTATATATATATATATATTAAAAATATGCATGAAACAGTATATATACATATATATTTATGAGATACCAGATCCAGCTGGTAAGGACTTAAGACAACTTGAAGTTGTTCAGGCAAGAAGTAATGCAAGTTTGTGCTGCAGAGGTCAGCTGAGGTGGTTCAGGCAACTGATAAGACTGCCTCCTGCACACAGCACTTCTGAAGTGTTGCAGGCACATCTGATTAGGAGGGGACTACAGGGAGCAAAAATGTTGCAGGGACTGTATACCTTACTTAGGATGAATGGAAACTATTTATTGTCTTTGTTTGACTAAACGTATTATAATACATTTCTTTTCCATATTTCAGTGGATCCGTGTTGATTAAATATTCTGCATAACAACATATTCACATTGATATTATTATCATGATACTTTGTCACTTTGTGCAATGTTAACAAATTCTGAAGGAAAAATCTTTGATAACAATAAAAAGACCATAAGTACATGCAGTAGCCTTACCTCCAGCACCTGTAGGTACACCTACTCCAGTTCCTACACCAGTTCCACCTAATTAAGGAAAAAGGGCAAGTTAAAATGACACATACATTACACTTAAATGGTACCAGTTAAAATTTGTTTATTCAGAAAAAAATTGATTATGAATTTATAATTTATAGACAATCTTATATCAAGTAGTATACAATAAAGTCAACAAGACTACAAATTCATAACTTTTGAAAATGTAAACAGATCCTATTTGAAGCTTAACTCTTGCGAATGTTTCAGAATGTGTGTTACTTTTGTTTGCATGCTAATTTACCATATTTAGCAGCTTTTGCAGCAGCAGAGTATTGTCCACCTCCTAACCCTGCACCAAGTCCTCCTGCGACGCCTGATAAGGGAAACAGAGCAAGTTGCAACGTTAATTCACAATTTATAAAATCTAATCATGAGGATTTCATAAGGAAGTAATTATTAAAAACAACTTTACAGAATGAGTTTTTACTTTTATTAAGGTCTCTGAATCCATAATATTCATGTGATATTTATTATACCGTATTTAGCAGCTTTTGCAGCAGCAGAGTATTGTCCAACTCCCAGTCCTCCACCTGGTACTCCTCCTACTCCTCCAGTCCCCAACCCTGCACCAGGTCCTCCTGCTACACCTGTTGATGGGAAATTGGGATGGATGCAGCATCAGTTTACAGTTCATCTTATGTACACACACTGATACATGAGAAAATGTCTCTGAATGTGTAGTTTTTTAGCTTATTTCTCTCCTTTTACGCCTAACACTGCTCCTGGTACTATTGCTCCTCCAGTCCAAATCTTGCAATGGGCCCTTGACCTACTGAAACTTCTTTGACAAAATATCTAATTTGCACATTCTCACAATCAGCCCTGCCAACACTTATTTTTCTTAATATCCCTACCACTATAAAACTTTCATCCCATCAAAATATGGCCTAAGTTAAAGAGAGCACAAAGATAATTCAGACTATTGTTCAAATAATACAAAAAAAAAAAAAAAATTAAACCGAGGCTTCATCTTACCATACTTTGGGGGTTTGACTCCAGCTGTCAGGAGGCAACATAATACTTGTTAGTCAAAATCCATTAGATCACACTAAATTAAGGAAAGAAGGAAAAACCAGAAGTATTTTCTTGTCTGTGCTAAAATGCCAATTTAACAACTTACCACCGTAGCCGACACCGGGAAGTATCTGTCCTGTCCCCGCTGGAACTCCGCCTCCTCCTAGGCCTGCTCCTGGGACTCCTGTTGTAGAGTGAAAAAAAAATAGATTTCACTGTTATGAATTAAATATTACAATTGCAAGAATTTGTTGGCTACTGCCATTACAATTTCAGCAATCCAAATCAAATATATTAATGCTTCTAAGCTCAATTTTCAAAAATTTATGATTGTAAAACATAATAACAGTTTATGCTTAAAAAAACAGTCTGTAGATCAGCACTGCATACCACAAAATAATTCTGGCTACATCTTAAGACATGAGAATTATGACACTATGTCAAAAAATCACATTCTCACCATATTTAGGAGGTTTAGCACCAGCTGCCAAAGCTGTAACACAACATGCCCAGATGAGGGTAGATTAAAAAAAATTGTAGAATTTGCCAAAGCAATAAAATGTTACTTTCATTGCTCAAAAGCCTGTGATGCATGCTTACATCCATATCCCGGTAAAAATGGGGCTCTTCCAGGAATTGCTCCTCCACCTGTCCCAACACCTGGAATTACCCCTGTACCACCTTGGCCTTGAAAGCAGAAAATTATTGAATTATTGAATTATGTAATTATGTACACTTGATCAAAACACTAAGTAAACAATGGTTTGCATTTTTCATATTGTTTTGTAATGTTTTGACTAGATTTAAGCTACCATATTTAGCAGCTTTGGCAGCAGCAGCAGCAGCAGCAGCGGCAGCAGCAGCAGCAGGGTATCCTACACCTCCTAGTCCTCCTGTTCCTCCAAGTCCCCCTAGTCCCCCTACACCTGAGGAATAATTTTCCACATAAAACTGTTTGCATGTGTAAAAATACTGCAATGTCAAATACTGCAAGCAATGTCAGAGTCGTAAAATAAACCGGACTGCAGCTTCTGATTCGAATATAGCAGGGTTTTTTTCACCTTTGGTAATCTCTGTTGTACACATCACAGGGCACAGCTGCAAAGAATCCAGGTCTACTCACAGGAGCCAAATTAGATCTGAATTTCAGTGATATTTAAATACTCTATATTATAATACCATATTTAGCAGCCTTTGCAGCAGCAGAATATCCTCCTGTTCCTCCTAGTCCTCCTACTCCTCCTAGTCCTGCTGTTCCTCCCAATCCTCCAGTTCCTGCCAGCCCCCCTACACCTGTGCAAAAAGAGTTTTAGTAAGTGTCTAATGTCTGTATGCTGTTAAATATACTGTAAATACTGTATATGGCTTTTCATTATTAAGAAGGAAAAAGAACACTGGGGAAAGTATAAGAAATATTTCTTTTGATCTCAGCAGCTGGAGGGCATGCCACTGTGTGTTTTATTGACAGCAGTTGGAAAACTGAGCTTGACAGAGAACAAAAGACCAAGTAAAGAAATTGCAATGTAGCTACAAGTCAAGGGCAAACAATTTGTTTAGACATGGTTCTGAAAAGTTAGAAGTACAACACCATCTAAATGGATCTAAGTAATATTTAGAACATTTGAGTGCTCATAAATGTCCTGCACCTGACTATCTAATTAACTCACATTAATTCACATGTACCCTTTTCTCAGCATTAAGCTAGTTGCTGGTTCAACAAGATAAGGTGTAAGACACATGTTCATGTTTGCAGAAAGCTAAAGCTAATCTGGGCTGTCATCCAGCAGGCTTCTGTCCAGCTCTAGGTCAGTTTAAACACCTGCTTGTATAGAAAGGATACATTATCCTTTCATCTAATCGTTGCAATTTTTTGTTTGTCTGGAAATAAGTTAGCCATGTATATTATATTCATAATACATGTATAATCTTAAATTAAGTTATATTGTAGGATCAGGATTCAATAAAAAAAGTAAAAACATAAAATTCCAATACCATATTTGGCTGCTTTGGCAGCTGGTAAGTATCCTCCAACTCCTCCCAGTCCCCCTGGTACTACCTGTCCTCCTGTGCCTACTT
This sequence comes from Acanthurus tennentii, assembly GCA_029783805.1. Taxonomy (NCBI): domain Eukaryota; kingdom Metazoa; phylum Chordata; class Actinopteri; order Acanthuriformes; family Acanthuridae; genus Acanthurus; species Acanthurus tennentii. The sequence continues at coordinate 13,488,775 of JAPZDZ010000024.1, forward strand.
GTCCTCCCAATCCTTCAACACACATTACCAAGGAAAGGCAATAAATAACAATGAAATAAAAATGTGAATTTCTCAACATGCACTGAGTATTTTGCACTTTTGAAAAACTTAAGTATAAACTTAAGATCCCAAAGTAGCATTTTAAAGTCAGGTCAATTTTATTTCTGCACAGAGATGCTCAAAAGCAGCAAACAATCAAAATAAAACTAAAAAGTTAAAAGAAATACCAATAATAATTATGATAAAAAAAACAAGAGCTATAAAATAATATTAGAAGTAATACAGTAAGAACAATATTGTTAAAAAGTGCATGTGATAAAGTTTTTTATACAACATACCGTATTTGGCAGCTTTAGCTGCTGATGGATATCCACCAAACCCTGGTAATCCTGGAACTCCTCCTGGTACTCCAATTGGTGCCCCTCCTGGTACTAGCCCTGGTACCCCACCTGGTACTCCTCCTGGAACTCCTCCTGGAACTCCTCCAGGAACTCCCCCTGGTACCCCCCCTGGTACTCCCCCTGGTACTCCCCCTGGTACTCCTCCTGGTACTCCTCCTGGTACTCCTCCTGGTACTCCTAATGTCCAGGGAACACCAGCAAAAAACAGAGAATGATGAGTCAATGAGATAATATGTAATGAGAAAATAGGTGAGTGACAATATGATTACAAATCTGCTGAGGAACAAAAGCAGAAATTTTCTCACCATATTTAGCAGCCTTAGATGCGGCTCCATATCCTGCTTAAAAAAATGTTTACAAAAGGGAAAGCACATACTTCATTCATTCTTGCATTTATTCATACGTTTTTAGAAGAAAAGTGTGCAGAATAAAAACAGAGAGTGGCAATTGAAATTAAAATGTCAATATCTCTGTTTCAGGATAATACATTTGAATTAGGGTAGTACTAATTCATGTAACAATGAAAGCTGGCAAAGTAAAGCTTCACACATCATTTCAGTTTTTTCATGGTGTAGTAAGGATCTAAGATTTCCAGTCATGACCCTTGGTTTACTTTTTTTATGTCTTTTGCTTGAGATTATACCTCTTAGAACCTGAACTAAATACTTACCACCAACACCACCAACTCCACCAATGCCACCAATGCCACCAACTCCACCAATGCCACCAACACCACCAACACCTGGGGCAGAGAGCACAGACTCTAATGAGATACAAATATGTTCTCTTCTGATGTTAAGCAACTTGTAACCTCAAATTTGTATGGAGAAAAGCATCATCTTGCACTAAATGTGACAGAATACCATATTTAGCAGCTTTAGATTGAGCAGGTGAGATGCCACCCGGACCCACTCCTGCAGAAAGAAAAGATGTATTAGGCATTTTTGGTTATTTTTTCCTACTTTCCACTCCATATCACTTGGAAGTATAGCTATAAAAATACACACCAGTTCCAACAGGATAACCAGGCTTTGATCCAGGGCCAACCTGTCCTCCTGGAAGTCCAGCACCACCGGCACCAAAGCCACCATAACCTAAAAATATTTCATTGTGTCATCATAAAAATCATTAACTCCTGAATTCCCACAGATGCCACAGTGACATCAAATATTTAAGAAAAGGTAAAAAAGTATTTTCACCATAAGGTAGTTTGCCACCGCCTGGTTTTGCTCCATAGCCACCTGGAGTGACAAAGAAAAATTTAGAGGATGATAAAGCGGAATTATTCTGCAAGTGGACATAGGCTCATATGCAACAAAGTGTATGGGAAGTAATGAAACAGCAGTATTTGTGGGTGGATATCACAGATATCCTCTGATCAGTGATGGCTCCTCTACTCTGACAAAAGTTGCCTCCTTCAAACCACCTGCCATCCCAATAAAAATATGTACTGTATGTTGTTGTCATCAAAGAAAGTCCTTCCTTTCTCAGGTGTAAACTCTTGACCCAAAAATTTGGCCCTCCTGTGCTGTAGCATGCATTTGTTAAATGTTTTTTTGGTTTCCCGGATATACAAGTCTGTCCATTCCTCCCTACATTAAGCTGCCTTTAATAGACTGAATTTTTTTTTGTTTGGGTGTGCAGTCTTATAAGAGAACCAGTTACTGTCTTAGTGTGTTGTTGTGACTAAAAAACATAGGGATGTGGTAAACAAAAATGTCTGGTTTACCAATTTCTGTAGAAATGTAATTATGAGAGCAGTTTAAGCCATCAACAGTGAAAAATAGTCAATGTACCCTGAAACCTCCTGGTTTGAATATGGTTGAGAACTATGGCCAAATGTCTGGCTACTCTCCATTTCTTTCTGTTTTTAGTGTAGCTATCTGCTCTTAACCATCCAATATAAGCAAAATGCCAGAAAATAACCTGTAACAATATGTTAACAGAAAAAAACACCATTGCAGTGATCATGATTTTATGAGGGACTGCTAACGATTAAAAAAAAAAAAAAAAGTCATAGTTCTCTTAGAAATCTAGTCTGGCTGTCATATAGCTCAGTCAAGCAGGTATGCAAAGGCTGTGTGTCCTTGCTGCAAAAGCCCTGGGTTCCATCCCACCTCGTGGCCCTTTGCTGTCTTATATCCCCCCATTTCTTTCTTTTCCCTATTTCCTACCTCATCTTCATCTGTAATCAACATTGGGGCAAACAGCCCCCCCACCCCTCCAAAAAAAGTTTAAAAAAGGAAATCTTTGGTCTATGAGGTAATGGGAGAGACCCTAATGGACATGTGTGAGTTGGATAGCTTACACTATTGTACAGAGCATCTTTCCTGTCTCTAATCAAGAGCCCCGGTCTTTCAATTTGAGAGCATGATTTATTGATTTCATGCTCAGATTTTGTCATGTTTTACCTAAAACTCTGCCTTTGCACTCAAAAGTTTCTGCTTGCATATAGATTTCCTCTAATTTTGCACATTCTTTCTTGTTTGCATGCATATATAAAGCTAGCTAGGACAGATTTTCCTGGGCTCCAGTTTCAGCCTTTCTCCCATCACTTGGTCTTTATGTGCTCTTCTGAATCTTTTGCTCTTAAAAATTTGTTCTCTGTTTATTGATTTTTTTCTACAATAAGCCTTTGAAATGGACAATTCTAGGTATCAGGTTACTAAAACTTAAGGCAAGTATACTCTATGTTGGAGAAAAATAAGAAGAACATGGACACAGTTTAAAATAAGCTATGCACATTTTTGATCATAGGAATATACAGCATACTCTCAATAATACTGAAGCTGTATAGATTTGGTTCACACCTTGCACTTTGGGTGATTTGAGTGGGTATCCATGGAACACTCCTGGCTGCATCGGACCACCATACCCACGGCCTCATGTGAGAAGGAAAATAATTTAAATCCAAATTAATAACATAGACAAAAATACAAATTAATTGCTTGTAATATAGCAAATACTTAAAAAATTACCTGGTACTTGTCCTCCTGTCCCAACTGCATGAGAAAAAGGCACAAAAAGATAAAATATTACAAATATAAATATTAGATGACATTTTAACAACAAAAAAACAAATAACCTCTGAACTCTGCCACTCATACAGCTGCATACAGGTCAATAACATTTTTGGATATGCATTGTTCTGTAAAAAAATGTAACAATTTTTAAAATTTTTTAATGCTTTATTTTATCAGTCTGTCATTCCTGTATGTGTTTAATTAAAGAGAGTTTTGCAATATGGTCTATTGAGATATTGTGAATGCTGGTATTGTTTTTTCAACCTTTTCTCCTTTGTAGGTTTTCAAGAGTTTGATGTTTTTTTGTTTTTTTTTTCAAATAAAGGCTGTGAAAAGAGTGTTTAAAAAGTTCAAGTGCCAATTCATCAATGGTGATGAAAGAAAAAAAAATTAGTCAACACTTGTGAGTTAAAAAATTAAACATTACTTGATTTGGGACTTAGGCCGGTACCAGTGGCCACCCCTGGCAGAACTCCACGTCCACCAAACCCTGAAAAAGCCATAGACAACCCAAAACAAACCACAAAAAATCTCTTAATGGTATTTGTTGTCAAAATTCCCTACCATTTACAAAGAGAAACAACAAATAGTGCCTGAGATTAATCCGTGAATGAGACAAACCTTGTCCTGGTACCAGTCCACCTTGGTAAAGTCCAGGAACACCCACACCTGCCACAGCCAAAGAGAGAGTTGCACTTTGCACTCGAATATTTAAAAATGTGCTAGAGGTATGGCATGCAAGAGGAATAATAATTAATTTTTTTAAAGAGCCAGACAGAATTCAGCTAAGCAAGGCAGCTGCTATTCAAAAGATTAGGTACTTGTTGGTTCCTCATTCAAATAAAATCACCAATTGAGATACTGGATTTTTGAAACAAAAAAAATAATACACATAGTTTCAGAACTAATGCTCTCACACAAAAAGACATACATATAAAAGTTTATTATGTAAAATAGTATTTAAGATTGTTTTTTGTTGCAGCACTGTATGAAGGTTTTGTTTGAAAATCTGTGCATACAGCTGTGGATGAAGCTAATTTAAACAAAAGCTTTGAAATCATTGTTTTGTTAAGAATCAGCATATTAAATCAAATAAATAAAAAATCCTAGCCACACCCAGAATGTGCCACAAGCAATGAAAAATGAATCAGATGTGGTTCTGCTGCCTGGTGAACTGCATCCTGTCTGCCTTCAGCTTTGTGAGCTTATTGGAGAGTCTACAAAACCTGGCACTTTGGCTGCTTTTTTTCCAGCACCACCAACACCCCCTCCTGGGAGACCCGTCTGAGGAATAACAGGTGCTGGAAAAAAAAAGATTACATGTTTTTTGGCACATTTAACAGAATGTGTCAAATATACAGTCTGAAAAACACAAGCACAGCTTTCTCATCCAAGCAAAGCTGAGTGCCAACAACTGTTACTGTGACTCCTGCCACCAAAAGACTTGCACTTTCGGGGCCCAAAATTGCTCTTTGTCAGAAAAATTAACTTCTATGTACCTGATCAGGAGCCAGTCTATGGTATTATGATATTAAATGTTTGTCCAAAATTAAAAATTTTAGAGGGAATGTTTAACAATGTTGCAAGTCTTTGTTAGGAAAAATATTAAGTATGACCAACATAAAAAGAGAAAATAAAATAAAAAATGACAAAATGGGCAGAATGATGAGTTGTGTCTGTTCTTGCCTCCCGCAGGTACTGAAGCTCCAGTTCCTGTGCCTCCTGGAACCCCTCCTGTCCCTAGCACAGTTCCTCCTGTCCCTGTTTGAATATCAAGTGCACAGACATTAATATAAAAATGATTACACAATATTTTAGATTTGAGTTTTTACTTACATTCAGTTGAATTCGAGTCATTGCCACATTTTTTAACATGAAAACATTGAAACACGAAAATACCATACTTCTTATTCTTCTATAATTCTTGTACATGACCACAAGAGGGCCCTTTGACACTGGAAAGGAGTTATGAGCAGATGTGTGGCTTGTGCCAGACTTTACCTCCTCAACAGGGAGCCAGAACCTTACACTGTCCGCTGGTATTGAGAGCAGCTAATCTGGACCTACTACTCTGTCATCACTCCATGATCAAAAGCAACATGGCTGACTTTTAATCTAATCAGGAGAGGCAGCCAGCATGCATGGTATTTGCCTTGCCTCATTTCTTTGGCTATCCCCTCGTGCAGGAAATGAGCTGACAGTTTCTCTTGTAAGGGAGCTTGGCAGCAGGATAAAACACGCTGGTTTATTTGTTTAAACTTTTTTAATCTTAATTTCCCCATACCGAACCGACATTGGGGGACAGACATTGCGCACTGCTTGTAAGTATGCGACCTGGGAGATTTGGTGAGGAAAAGTTTGGCAAGGGAATGTTTTTGCTTTATCTGTGCTCTTTTAGAGGAATTAATCGTTATTTTGAGTGTCATGAAAAAAGTACAGACAGATTCTAGTGACTGAGGTTTTGTCAGTGCAAGCCAATACTTAAGAGAAGGCTCTTTGCCATAATACAGCTCTGGCTATGATTGGGCCCTCCTGAGTCCATACTCAATCAGCCTGCCTAATTTAAAGCCAATCATGTACACACACACAATACAGACTTTAACACCACCCTGGTCTCTGCTAATGTTTAAACTGTCCAAAGTTTGGTGGTACGTGATAAAAAAGTACATGTGTTTGCCAAACTGTTTTAAATGCTAAGTTACCATTAATGCAAAACATTCATTTTGGCTCTCTTTTCATGTACAAGCATGACGATACATCAGAGTTCTAAAAAGCTCTGTGTCAGTATTCAGCACAGTTTAAGTCTGAATGTCAGTCTGTCTTTGACCAAGAACAAGCTTACCTCCATGTGGTAGCAGCCAGAGTTTTAGTTCTATTAATCTATGTAAAACATTTAGAAAATAACTATCAATGAGCCAACACAAAGCACTTTTTTTAAGGTTTATGTCTTGGCGGGTTTTTAGTGAGAACAGCAACAGATTTTAGTGTTCCCCAGCGCTTGTCCAGTTACTTATGATGACTTTCTAAACTGGGCAAGAGGACAGAAGACCACCATTGAGTGAACAATAGTAAAAGCTGAAGGATTACAATTAACATGGATGATTTCTATACTGATAATTTAAATTTAAAACTTGAAGTTCTGAACCCTGGAGTTTTTCATGCCACACAGATATCCATTTAGCATAAGGAAGAGATGATTTTTCAACATTGCACACATTGGCCATTCAGACCCTTTAAGCTAAAGCCAAAACTGAAATACAAGAACCAAACTTGGCTTTGTGAAATTTGAGGCCTTTTTACTGCATGGCTGTAACTGAAACACATAAAATGCTATCAACTGCTGCCATCAAAATTAACAACTCAAGACAGATATATTGAAAATGACCAACATTCTGTCATCAAATTTGATGACCCTTGGTGTCCGTCACAGTCACTAAGTCAGTTTTTGAGCGAGTTTTTGAAGGAAATTTGTTTAGAAATCAAGGAAAAAGTGCTCTACTGCCTATGATGTCTTTACTTGTTGTTGTGTCTAAAAGAGGCACCCACTAACAAAAGATACCAGGGTTAAAACATACAGTCAGTAGCTGACAAACACATCAATCTCATGTGGTTATTAAATTATAATTTAAAAAAATGTCTTTTTCAGCTGTGTTTTTAGAGTAGTTGATGATATCAAAATCTTAATTTTTTACATGTTTTGAGGAATATGATCAGCTTAAGCAACATCTTTCTGTTTTACAAAGTAGACACAACATTTAAACCAATAAATTAATGGAACCAAGATAATGATGTCATCACGCAAGTTACAGCAAACCAATGTAATAATTCTATCAGACATTTTTTGCCATATGTCGTACCTCTTTTAGCAGCTTTCTGTCCAACTCCTGGAAAAAATCCCCCAGGACCTGCACCAAAACCACCTAGTTGAAACATAGGGGCAAAGTTGAGTAAGCACACCTGTCTATAGTGTAGTGTAAACTGTCAAAGGCAGATATCAATTTTAGTTTAGACCTTTGATGTGAAAATTGATGGAAATGGTTAATTAGGTGAAATTTAAATTTCTAAACTACTATTTTCTAAATGGAGAATGTATGTTTGCACAACAATTCAAGTTTAGTTTCAGGGTATGAATACAAACCTCCACCAAGACCACCAACTCCTAGACTGCCATAACCTGGATAAAAAAATAAAGTGATAGGCAGACAGGAGAGAAGAAAAAAAGAATTAGAATTACTGTACTTCAAACTGCAGGTGATGGAAAGAAGAATCATTGAAAAGAAACAGTTTTCTTCAGTGCGATTTTAACGAATTACCAGTGATTTATTCAGCAGTATTTACCTTTCAATATTGTTAACCCAACACTCAATCTTTCATCAGATTTTTTCCAGGAACTCTATATACTACACGCTTTTAAAATTAAAGCATATGGAATATGACACAATGTCATGTGTGCTTCATTAAGTTGATTGAAAGCACTCACATTCATGTTTCTAGAGCCAAGAACTGCACCTTGGGCTTAAGTTAACCCCCACTGACTATGAAACATGACCATCAACATCAAATACTGAACTTAAAAAATGGTTGACTGTCTGGTTATCCTGTATTCTATAACACAGGAGGGAGCAGTTCACTCTTTCTAAGACAAGAAGCCCCAAACTAATTTGAGGCTGCAAAAGCTTTTGGCTTTCATTTGACACATGAATAGTCATATCCCAATTTTTGGTTTTTCCTCTTGCTGACATGAATGAAAAATGTGAGAAAGATATAGGGGAATGGAAAAAGTATAGAAAGGGTAAAAGACATGGAATAAAATACTCACCACCTTCTCACTGACTAAAAGAAACTGGAAGATCCATAAAATTTGGAGCCCAAATATCAAAAGTGGAGCCCACCGTTCAGCCAATTACATTTAGAGAACAGTAAACTAATTTCTATTTTATGTCAGCTACAAATCTTTAAACACACGCATCTACTGTAAGGATGCTATTACAAGAAAAACAACTTGTGGTGGTGGAGATTTATTTGTGGTAAAAAAGGAGTTTTAACTGATGGCAATGCTTGGGTTTGATGGCTGGTGTGTACTAGAAAAGCAAACAAGCAGTGAAAACCAACTGGCAGCTTTCTGTAACAGTGACAAGTCCAAAAAATCTCAAAATTTAAAGAAAAAAGGTTCTTCAAGTAATGGTGACGACTTTGCCTCACATTTTAAAGCTTTGATTTGCAAAATATTCAAAATGTAAAACACACTATAATGCAAGTGCAATACTCTTCATAGTAAAAACAGTGTGTGGAAAAAAGAGAGTAAAAGGGGATATTATTCTAATATCAAATCTAGATTCATTGGGTTGTTCGTAAGTATCTCCACATAAGTGCGAAAAGATATATTTTCAAGGCCTAACATTTGAGACTGCATGTTTTACTGCATGTCAGGCACATCATTTTCAGATTCATATTAAAAGAATCTCTTTGCTTAACAAGCCCCCAACCAGAGACAAACATGTTGGAGTAATGACTGTTTTGTTTTTTTTTTTAAAAAAAGAAGTTTGAAAGTTGCCAGCAAACTAGTCCGCCGAGGAACTTTTCATCAATACTTGTAAGCCAAAAAGTCTGGGGTGAGAGCAACTAAGCATGGGAAAGAAGTTCAACAATGTAGAGGGAGATGGAGTGAGAGTGAGAGTGAGAGAGAGAAAGAGAGACGGTCCAGCAATCTGCAGGGTGTAGGTAATGTTACTGACAAGAAGTAGGAATGTGCGGGAATGTGCTGGTAGAGACAGACAGAAAGATGGAAGTGAGGAGTTTCATGCACCAGCCTAGTCAAAACAAATGTGGGCATTGGCCTTGCCAAGGTCTTGGCACATAGATTGAGCAAGCAATGCGAGCCCAGACGCTAAAGTAAGCGCCCTTGCAATAATCCATCTTCCCCAAAACTTTTCAGCTTTCGCTTCTCCTCAATTGCTCAACCATCCCTAGACACGCCTCAAAGTAACAACAACAGTAATCAATTCTTATATAAATCAGACTAATCTAGGGTTTTCCCCTTTCCAGTTTCTTGCAGAGACAAGGAATCAGTCTTAGTTGTCTTCCTTTTAATCAGTAAGTTCCACATACCATAATGATGATGAAAAAATGTATGAGAAACTGCAAAAAGTTAGTCAATGCACATATTAAACATTGCTGATGTCTAAAAACTTGAGTTTTTCTCTCTGTCTTGAAATGTTTCTTTATTACTGTTCTATCTGGTCTAGCTTCCAGATCACAGACCAGAACATGACCAGTTTCAGGTGTATATGTCTGTCAGTTTAAGTGTTGGAAATACACAGTATAGTCTGTGCAGCATAAAGAGAGATCATGCCTGTCACAGAGAGAAATACATAAAGAAAGAGTGAAGTTGAGTTGCGGAGACTTTGAGCTTATTCATGAATCATCTGGCCCACCTGTGCTCACATATGCATGGCCCAACCTTTTTCTGGCAGTCCTGCCCAGGGTCGACCAGCACCTGCCACACTGAGCTCAACTCTCAACTCTTAATTTTGAGATCAGGAGACAAGACGAAGACACATGGAGAACAGCCTGAGAGGGTGTGTGTTTTTGTGTCTGTGTGTGTGTGAGACCCTGAGCCCTGGCCTTGGGCAAACATAAAGTTTATACATAGAAAAAAGGAAGAAAATCTTTATCTTATGTAGTTCTGACATCACCAGACACAGGGAAAATAAAATGCTCTCAAGAAAAAATGCTACCCTAGAGGTTATGTATTTATCAGGTTCAAAGCAAGAGAACCTGTTAACAAAATCTGGACCTTTCTCAGTTTGGCATCCACCCACTGATTGTATATTTGGGAGTTGGAAGCTAGAGTTTTAGTACAAAAGCTCTCTGTTTAGGCATATTTACACCATCTTGTCAGTTCAAACAAGCATGCTTTTGTTGGACAACCATTATTACAGCACGTCAGCTCACACAAATAGACCTGTCTTAGCGAACATATTATTGGAAGTCCACACCAATGTTGTTTGTTGTCATGAACCACACACATGGAAAGTCTGCACCACCATGACTCTGATATCAAATCACTGCTTTTCTTTGGTGCTGCTCCCAGTATTTAGTTGATTGCTGACAAGCTGAAGGATTTCTGTACACTAATGTAGTGGCTAATTTTCTCGGTAACCCTCAAGGCATAATAAAAAAGCCAAGGAGACTACTTAAGACCCCAGCTACCTTTGGACCTTGGACAAAGAAACCCTTCCAAAGGTCAATACTGTGAAAACAAGATGAAGGGGACAGAAATCCAATACTACACAGGAGGGAGGACTGGAGGCCAAAGAAATTGGAAGGTAAGTGATGCAGGACAGCAATGCATCATAGTTTCCTCCACTTAGATTTGTAAAAAAATAAAAGTGTGACAGAAACATGGTTTACTAGCCAGTTTCCATTCAAAGGAGACACTGGCTTTCACAGCTGTGCAGTGACAAGTGCACCAGCAGGTTGTCAAGGTGCAGTTTGGGATGGTGTGTCAGTGAGTAATGAAGCATGGTTGTACAGTGGTGATTCATTTATGGTGGCTGGTTTAAAAATGATCTCAGGGTTCACAAGTAAATGCAAGTCTAGACCTTCTCTGAGTCCATTTTCAGAGGAATGAATATTTGACAAGGGACAGGCTGCCACATTCATTGCCTCCTGCTGTACCATGTCATGTGCATTGATATATAAACTGCAGACTGACACGGGAATAAAACTGGCCAGACAGCATCACTATTTCTTTCAGTCACAATCATGTTCTCAAACCCAGGTCCAGTACAAGTGATGGAAATAAGCCAGTGTGAACAGAAATATCTGGTTTCAATCTCAAACCTGAAAGGTCTCGCTCATGCTCCACTGGGGTTAGGTAAGGTAATCCTCTGTTTCAGAACCAGAGGAATACAAGAGACATTAATCAAAACATTGTCTTCAGCTCTCAGTCTCTTTGTCTTACTTCTGTTCTCCCCCTTTCTCTATCCTTTTCTATGGCTCTTTCCTCTCCAAAAGGTGTCTAAGGGGTTGTGCTGCACAGACATGAGGTGTTAATAGCAGCAACCAGAGGAAGCCAAACATGAGAAATGTAAGATGGATTTACTTGCTTTTTTCCATCCTTCCCCTTTTCTTCCCCCCCTTCCCTTCTGCTTTGTGAACCAGCTGGGCCTGGTGAAGAGTTTAATTTAAGAGCGCAAAGAATTCCATGGCAAAGATCCACTGTAACTGACGGCAGACGCGAAGAAAGCAGACTTCAGAGCTGATGCTCTGGAATGTCCAGGAATTTTTTGGGACTTGTTTCTAACCTTTTTCTTTGTTTAGGGCTCATACTCAATCAAGCAATCAGTCTAGAACAAATGTTTGTTTGCTAAAAAGCTGGGGGACAAGAATACTGTTGTTGGAAACCAGTGTCAGTGTGCAAAAATAATTGAGGGTCACATAACAATGATTAATTGTGTTCAGCCAAACACTGGATTTGCTGCACAAACTGTCAAATCACAAACATACAAAGAGCAAAGGGTAGTTGCAAGAAGCACAGAGGCGTGCTGTGGCAGTGCAAATGCTACAATTTTCTCTGATGGAAATTCTTCCAATAGTTTCATCATCAAAGGCTGTCTGGAGAAGAATCAGCATTTTACTGTGATTGACAGGGCAGATTCTGCTCTTCGGCTGTGGTCCCACATAAATTCTCACTCTGAAAGCTAAGCCCATCATTATGTCCTTCATTGTCATGACACCAGATTTTTATCAGTATCAAATTATCACACTGCTCAACTTCCAAGTTGTGGGATAGATTGCATTCTTACGAGGTGATGCAGGACAAGCTGGATGAAAACAGAATGATGCAAGGTGCTTTAGTGATTCCAGATCGCGTGAGACAAGTGGACACTATGAAGCTCCCCTCACTTCCCTTCCCGTTTTCTTCCCTTTCCCTCTTCTGTGACCTCCCCTGCTCCTTGTCACTTCCAGGTCCTCTGTGTTGTCAGTCATGGGCACGAAGCTCTGAGAAGCAGGTCTAGTCACATGTTGGACTAATTAAACATTCACACAATCACACCACTACACACAAACATTCTCCCTCTCTGGCTGGTGTGAGCCAGCCGACATTGGCGGCAAGCCTTTTATTGTTTTCACTTTCCTGTTCCATGGAGTCATTGACACTATCAATGAGAGGTCCCAAAGCCTCAGCCTCCCTCTTTGCCAGATGACCCCAAGTGCAGAACTGCCAGAGCTCCTACAGACAAACATGGAAAGAGTCTAGGATTGCCTCATTCTCTAACATTTTTCTTGTTGGGCTGCATGCAGGTCAAAATCAGCGTAATAAAACTGGACCTCACAATGCCACATTTATGTGGTTAGTCATCGTTGGGTGGTCATTTTTTACTTTTACAGGGGACATCTGCATCATTCTGCCGAAGATAATGTGCTCTGTTTGGTTATGTGGCAAGCACTTACATGGATAAGGAAACTTTAGCAAACTTTGGAGAATCTCACAAACCCACACATTTGGGCATCAGAACACAGACCTCATCTCTCAGGAGTTGAGCAATTCTCACAAAGGCTTAAAATTAACTAACTGTAAAAGTCACCATTACTTGTTCTGTGGATTACACGGACTGCAACTAGGCCGCCTTCCCAGTGACGTCTGTGGCTGTCTGACCTCACCAGCCTAAGACCTTGGGAGTTTTTCACCTCAACAAACACAACCTTTTTTTTCAAACACATCTGTGAAAAGACCATTACTGATGTTGCTTAAATCAAACTGTGCTAATTTGTACACCATGAGTTATCCACTGAGTTTGTGATGTCATTGTTTATGCTGCAAGTCATACAAAGCAGAACACAGCATGCTATTAGCTTTCAAGTCGACCAAACTGTTCTCACTTTGCCCTGTTTCTCTGAGAGCAAAGAGCCTCTGCTACTTTTCTACCCACTTCTAGAGAAACATCACAGTTGTTCTGCCAACATCAAGTCCTTGAATATGTCCTAAGAGTATTCTCAACCCAGTGCTCATACCATAGCCCATTTAAGCTTGGCACTTACACATTAGTGTATCCCTGTACTGTACAGGTATGCAACAAAGCAGAAACACACTGCAAGCATACAAGCAAAGTAGACAGAGTACACATGCACATTTTTGAATCACTGCTTACATCTATTTAGCACGTCTGATGTCTTGAGTTCATTTGTGCAAATTATGCATAGGGTGAGAAAACCAGTTAACAACACAGTCTGTAGCCTGGGTATGTAAAATTGGCCAAGTGTGATTCCTCTCCCAGATGGTCCACATATGCATCTTCCATTTTGCTGAATACTTTTCCGACAACTCACTGTTGAGAAAAGAGACTAGCGTTCAACAGGTTGTCTTGACTCAAAGTACTCACTGAAACATTGATGTAAGAGTCAGCCTCAGAGGCATTTTTTTTAAGTTCCTCTGTTATTATAAGGGCTATGATCATTGTGTACCCATCTGAAGCAATTTACCTTGACAAAAATATGGGATGCTCTACAAAGGAATAAGTGAGAGGGATAAATTAAGTCATTGACAGTTGAAAATCTGTGTAAAGAATTGCAAATTACAGGTATGCAGCGTCATTATTAGGCACACCAGCACATTGGGATATGTATAAGGTCTAAAGGGCCAAGACTGAAGTCATTTAAAAAACATTCATCTATACAAGTAATTTAGTTCAGGACTGTGACTACATAAATGGTGAGATTCCCAGTAATACAAAAGATTTCACTCAGGTCAGATAATTTTACAGAATTTCCATTTAAAAGAAAAAAAAATAAAGACTTCCTAAGAACATGTTCTGAAGGGAATATTTAAAGTTTATTGCATTTTAAAAGGTTTGCTTAAACAATTACAACACATTTTTTACATTCTGCCTGTCCCTCTTACCAGCCATATTCCAATTTTCTGTGAGAATAATTGCCAATCCCAGCCACCCACCAGGTTTTCTCATTCACCTGCTAAACTGTTCTCACTTCCCTCATTAGTCACTCAACACAGATACCTAATAATAATACCAAATACATAACACATACCCCTGCTGCCTGCACTTCTAACTATAACTTATTATATTGTAATTTACTAGCTAAGATGCTGCCATATAATATTATTGGACCTTTTATCATTTATGTGACACATATTGCAAATTACATATACTCATCCAGTGTAAGATTCATATGGCCAACCTGCATATGAAAATTTCATCAGAAAAAGAAATTCTGAACTCATTTTCTTACTCAGAAAATATGGTATTGCTTACATAGCCACAAAACCACAAAACAGGCCCTCAGATCTAACACATTTGAGTCTACTTTTACCAAAGACTGCAACAAAGCCCTTCAAATGCTGATCTGTCTTGATGGACTCTTCAGGAAATAAGAGCAAGAAACTTCTCCGTCACTATATAAACAATTCATACTGTGCTGCCAGATGGACAAGGATAGTGATCCATGCTCCAGACCTGCTTGCAGGAGGAGCAGGAGAGAGGTTGAGAATGTATGCCAAGGGTTGGCTCCTCAACTAACATGATGAACAAGGGGAAAAAATGCACTAGTGGTAGTATGCTCTCTGGAGAACAATCATGCAAACATGACACAGAACAGGCTGGTAAAAGGCAGAGGTGTTTTCAGTGAGTCATAGTGGGTATTACTTCAATTTTGGGGAAAATACCACAATCAGAAACAGTAATCTGTAGCATGCGTGACTGATTAGACAGCAAGAAAAACTAATCAAGTTCTTATCTTGCTTTCCACCGATGTAACTGTAATTCTTACGATGAATTTATGAGATTACTAAAAAAGGTTAACATCAACAAGGGAAATCTCAGATGTTAAGTGACATGCATTACCAATGTGAACAAGCTGTGACGACTGCGTGTATATTAGGTGGGATGAGTTGAGTGTGGGGGCGCTATGGCTCTGGTTTTAAGTTAGTCCCGTCTGCAGGTAATTCAGGTCCCAAGATATTTAAAATTTGATATAAAGACTCTATGCATTAAATAAACTGAGTATAAGGAAAAGAAAGATAAGTAGCTATGGATATGGAAAAATGCCATTTTCTAATGCAGTTTTAGTGTGTGAGCAAGCAGCTGTTTTGTTTATGTCTGTATGCCTGAAGAAATACATGATGTCCCCAAACCATGTCAGGATACATATTCAGCATATGCCTGTTTGTGCACATATGTTTATGCTTGTAATTAAACTCATATGAAGAACATAAACATATTTAAATTCTCTCACAGTCATGTACATTCACATACAGATACTCCCAGTCTCTGACAGCTCAGAGGACAAGTCTGAGCTCCAGTAATGAAAAACATATGTGCTCCAGGAGACTAAACCTCCTCCAAGCTCATCTTCTTTTGGCTAAACACTTTTATCCTCACCTCAATCAATCAGTCTACTTTCTTTCAGCAAGCTCTCTAATCATGCGAGTTTCTCAAATAATTGTGCATATAATGTATGTGTTTGTGAGTGGTGCCGTTCACAGATAATAACATAATATAATATACAGTATGCAATACATTTGTAAGAATTATCGATGCTTTCTGGTTTCCTTGCTTCCCCCTGTCTCTTCACTGTCTTCTCCATATCCATCCTATCTCTTCAGTCTCTGTCCTTTCTTACTATTTCTGTTGTAAGGTAGACAAGTACATTTTGTGCTCCTTCGAACAACGATCCTACGAACCAAGGGGGTTTTAGGATCAACCAAAACAATAATATGCTGTTGGTTTTTGCAGTTTAAATCTCAGAGAGACACATTTTATAAAAATGATTTGTCTGTAGTTGAGTTGGTGGGTGGTAAAATAACAATTTTCTTGGTAAGTACATGAGAAACATTAGGCGTTAAGCGAGTACCAGCTTCAAAATAGAGTCAAGTGTTAGTCACAGGCTGTGAAAACTCAAAACCCCCTACACATGTTTTTGCAGTGAGAAGTTACAAATGTCTGCTATGCTGCAGGTTGGCCTGCCGTCACAGAAATCGTAGGATCCAAGATTTCAGAGTTCAGAGCGAAATAACTCACAAAGACATGTTGCTGCATTGACCATCGCAATCCATCATCTTAAATTATACATCTGTTGCGGTTTTTCCAAGAACGATTTTATCTTGCACCTAAATGTTAAGACTATTTTCACAATTTTTTCATTATTTCTCATTGTTATGTTTATTCAGTGGCAGAGAAAAGCCAAAATAAAGTGGAAAGATAAAAGTAAGGACTATTTATACTCCATTGCCAGTTTAAAACTTGTGCAGACTAATACAACAGCACTGTAACAAATTTTACCTTAATAACATAGACAGTAGTTTCTAGTGCTGCTGAGTTGCACTGTTTTACCATATTAGGTTAACTCATGGGTTCATAATGACAGTTTTCTTCTGTCTTTCAATTGGTTGTATTAAGAGGTCATACATATCCATATTGGGTCAACTTTGCTAGGCTACCATTCAAATGACTAAGAGCTGTAAACCTTGACCTGCTTGTCTTTTTCTGAGAACTGTTTACTGTTAAAAGTGTTTTCAGACTAATCACAAAAAATAAAACCAGTTCAAGAATACTGACAACAAAAACTGTTAAGGCTGGCTGTTTGTGGGGTCTCTGCTTGGGATAGTTGCTGATGCCAACTCAAGGGAAGCCCGAAGGCCCACTGTAAGCCAGCCTGCAATTTATTTCCCTCAGTCAGTGCTATTTTCTTTCACAAACACCTCCCACACACTTTATGTGTCTAGACACTCAGAGTACTGACATCCAGTTCTCTTGTTCATAGAAAGAATGGACAAACTATTAGAAGCACACTGGTGGCTATGTTGTTTAATTATTCCATTAAACGTGACCTACAAACTATGCAAAGAAATGCTTGATAAAACTGCCAAGAAATTCAGACTGCTCATAGATATTTTTAGTGCTCAGACAGAGATGTAGTGTTGTGATATTGTTATAGACAGTTTTCAAAAAGCAAGACAGAGAGCGTGTGGGAGAGACAGCATGATTTCTATTTTCTATCATGTTCAATTTGGAGATTCAACTGTAAGGTTAAGATGGACACACACTGCAGATTGCCACCCACAAACATCCTCTCTTAACCTGAAACAGACTACTGACATGGTAGAACAAAACTATAACAACAGAGAAAACAGTAACCTATGTTTTTTGTTAACTGCCTTCACACTGCCTGAAATTGACAAGAAACTTGACTATGAAAGCCAAGCTTTGGCAATCACACCATTAGGACCGAATCCACCTTGCTTGAGGGAACACAGGAAATGAGATTTTGTCCAACAGCTGTTCATAAAGAAAAAGCTGCTCATTCCAGCTTTCAGTGTATTGTCAAAGTTGGATGTTGACAGGCTTTACAATTAGCGTAACATTTACAAGGTCTTGCATGAGCTACGCTGCAATTCACTGCAGTCACGCTACTCACATAGCCAACTGCTGTTCTCTATTACTGGCCAGGCAAGGTGCGTATCTGTGGAATGCAGTGTCCCTGCTTGGCTTCCACATGAGAATGAATGGCAGTTCTCGACTTACTGATAGGCCGATGTGTCTGTGAGTGTTAATCAAAGAGTATTTCACCACTGTTTGTAATCGTGTTTTTTAATAACAGAATCCTGTTTTATGTATTACAGGTTAGTAAAAAGGGTCGATGATTTTTCATAGCACAAAATTTCCTCTGGCATATTTCCTGTGGCAGAAGCCAAACACTGAGAAAGTGATGCAAATGGATTCAACCTAACATTGTGAGAAACTTCCCTGCTGGTGAAATTTGAATATACAAATATAAAGTATTGAAAATTTCATACTTGTACAGTAATGTCGAGAGTGGTCATATCCAAATCTGGATTGGTTTCAGGCAGTGCTTTTCTGATGGAATGGAAATTGCTGAAATGAAACATCGCTGCTAATGGAAACCAACATTCAGAGATTACCAAACACAATTACAAACTTGAAGTGGAACATATTACAGCTCCTTGGTGAATTTACAGTAAGCCTCTCTTTCTCATTTCAAAAATTTGTAAGACCTTAGCTGACCCTTAGCTGTTCTTTCAGTGTAAGAGGTTTCCTTTTTTTATTTCAAACAATAGAGATTAGTATGAAGTGTGGGAGGGAGCACCCGTACCCAAATTGCTCTCATTTCTGAAACACAAGGAGCTGCTTTTAACACATTTTGCCTTCCGTCTTCTCACTAATGTAATTTCTGCAATGTACGCCTGGTGAGGGAGAGGGAAAGTCATACATAAAAAAACCAAGGGCTATACTTCCCAAGTAAAACTCTGCTGATCCCAGCCAAAATCAACTTCCACCAAATACTTGATATTAGGTCATTTTCACAAAATGGTTTTCCTGCAACTCTTGTTAGAGGGTGGGATTGAGACACTCCAGAGGGACCCTTCTGTAACTTGCTCCAAGTGTTATCAGGATTATAAAACAACTGCTTGGTTCCTTATCTTTCTAAACACATAGAGGTAGGCTGAGATTGTATCAGCAATGTTTACAGAAATTAAACGATGGCTAAAAATTGCTAAGCAAAAATGTAGCTCAGACTGTAATACAGCAAAGGAAAATATTTGCTGTACTGTATCGGAGAGAAAGGCCGTGGTAAATTTCAACACAGAGGTTTCCAGATATTGTAAGGGTATGACATTACAATAACATTAATCAGTGCTCTGGCACCATTGTTTGGCAGGCGTTGATGGCCGTTTGCACTCTGCCAATCATCACTACCCAATACAGTAGAGGTGTAGAAGGGGAGGAATCTCAGGATGCCCCAAACAGCTGCTAAGCCAGTATAAACCAACTCTGACAAAAACACAGGGTGATAAGAAAAACTTGGTGACAACCCATCAGAGGACTGTTTCTCTTAAGTAATTCCCTGCATCTATGCAGGCCTCTATTTTATTGGTGTGTGACCATAATTTAGTTTATATTAATCTAACAATACATTATATTTCAAGATTTTCAGGCACTTCAACAGTATATGTGAGAGAGAAATTTTTCCATATTTGAAAGAAATCTTCCTCTATTACTGTACTGCTATGCATCTATTGCCTGTAAAGTAAACTAAGAATGCATCCAAATAATAGTCAAACTTTAAACGAAAGAATGCATTTTACATACAAAAACCTGCCCAGTGTTTTACTTTTTAACACTTTTTACAAAACACAATAACATATGTACTTGTTACAGCTTACCTGGTTTAAGGGCCTTTGCACCTTGTCCTGTTGGGTGAAAACAAAGTAAAAACAAAAAAATTAAATGCATACCTGAGCCAGTGCTTTGTCTTGTAATATCAAATTTTTTCCAGTAACATTTAACCATGCAACCATTTCAATCTTGTCTTGATCAAGGCACTGCAGTATACTGCTTTTCGCTTTTCAACATAACAATTTAAATAGCTCCAGTTAAAATGTGTCCATTGCAGTGTTGGCACAGTTACTCAAAAAAAGTAATGCATATAAAATTAAATCCTAAGTGTGCCTGGATCAGCACAGCTCCTTATTCTAATAAGGAGGACCTACGCAAGAACCCTTTTTTTTTGCACTTTAATACAACAAAGTCGACAGCAAAGCAGTAAAAAGTAACTGACAAATTCTTGTCCTTTTGTGCAACAATGTACAATGTGTAATGCGCAAATCTCCACCCCTCCAACACATCTTTTGTGGATGACAGTAAAGTAGTAAGTTCAGACAAATAGAACATAATGTGAGAGGAATCACAGGTTATAGCAAGACATAAAGTTGTGTGTCATCAACAAGCAGTGGAAGTCTATTGAATGTCTATGAAGGATTTGCCCCAGGGGTGACATGTATACAGTGAATAAGAGGGGACCCAAAGTGGACCCCAGGGGTACCCCACAGAAGAAGGGAGCACAGGAGGAGGAGGCATCCTCAATTACTACTGAGAAAGACCTATTGGAAAGGTAGGTAATATACCAGTCCAGCACCACACCACTGATGCCCACACAATGATGTTAGAGAGATAGGTTAATGAATAAAGCACGAAAATTAGTGTTTAAGTTTTTTCTTAGTTTGTTTTCATACCTGCTCCCAGTCCTCCAATGCCCAAGCCACCAGGTCCAACACCTCCTGGCACCAAACCACCTGGGCCCACACCACGCCCACCTCCATAACCTCCTACTGTTGGGTTCAGACAGAAAAAGGTGTGATTATGATCACTTCCATATTTGTCAGTGTTTTAAAATGTTGCCATTATTATTTGTTCAATACTCATGTCGTGTTGCAATATCATGATCAATATTTTGTGATGATGGCATTGTCACAATAATCATGGACCACTAAGCTTGAACAAGAGAAACATGTAACAGGTTTCAAATTTTCAAACCTCAAACCTCAAAATGCCTTCCAATAAAACTGGCTTGACAAGCGGTTGGCCATGAACACACTGTTTGTTGCCACAGCAAAATCCCTAAGATTTAATTATTCTCAGCTTGTGGTAGTGTGACAGGGAAATTTCACCATGTGTTTCCCCAAGATCCGACAAAACCAAAGCTTTTTTAACAGGGAGTTAGTCTTAAGAACAGCAATATATTTATACTTTATTTTTAGAACATGCACTACATTTCACTAACTTTTGGTGTTCCAACTTAACTTTGCATGTAGCACTTAGATATAGCTCCCAAACCTTCAACTATAAACTCACAATTTACAACATTTCAGAAGTATTATTTCATCTTTTCCTCCACTTTACTCCTCATTGAAATAAAAATAGTGTACTTGTTAGAACTTGTCCAGCAAATGGGAACTGAAACTATGCCAGGGCACTGCCTACAGTTGGTGACCTGCTGCTGGTCTGTGGTCTGTGTATGGAGAGCTGAGTCAATGTGTATCTGCCACAGATGTGTGAAATGTCAAACCTCAGATAAAATATCAGTGGCTGTGTATTAAGTCTAGTGGGAGCAAATGGCATTTGAACAAGACAAACAGAACCTTGAAAAGGCAAAACTGACTTCAATGACAGAGATTACTAAAGGGAAATTACTACATTTATTATAAGTTGAAGTAAAAATTTCACACATCAACCTCTGCAATTAGATTCACCTTCAGTGATAATGCACAAAACATATTTAAAAGGTGTATTTGAGACTAAATTTATTAAAATTTTACAATAATAACTATAGGTCAATTATGATAAAAATTTAATGAAAGTGCTACATAAACAGAAAGTGTTTTTTAGATTTACAGTAGTGATATTCAGTTTATGATTCCCCCCAACATGCACACGCACACACACACACGTGCACACACACACACACACACACACACACGCACCCATACACACGCACACACACACATACACACATTGCATGTATGTATGTATGTATGTATATCTTATATCTACATCTTCTACTCACCTGCAGGTTTAGCTGGTTTATAGCCCGCAGGGACTCCTCCAGCAGCCCCTTGTAAAACAACAATCACACAGAGAACTGGGTTATGGTATTCCTACACATAGCGATGTATGATGTGTGACAGTTTTGTAGCCCAGCAATTCATCATTACACTTTTATTTTGCTTTCTCTCATGACACTAGGAAAGCAAAGCAATTTTATAGACAGATTTAAGTTTTTATACCATGATGGAGCAGAAGTCCAAACAGATGTTTTTGTGGTTCAAAATCAAAATGTTTTAGTTTTAGTTTTTGCATTTGTGGCTGTTTCCTTAATAATTCTTACAGGATACTGTCTCATCATCCTTTGTTGGTTGTTGTAAAGAAAATTCAACATTAAAAGTAAAAGTGATGCATGATTAAATAGCTGAGGTCATCACAAACTGAGTGAGAAATTAGTTACACATACTAGATATGAAACATGAACAACAGAACTTAGAAACTGAAAAAACTTTGAGAACTGTCAAATACAGTTACCTATATTTTTGTGATGGGTTTTATTATCTATCTTTTGACATTAACTTAGTACTTCTATATTTCTGCACATGCAAATATTTTTTATAGTAGTCATTCTTTTAGAAAAACTCTGGTATACAGTAGTATAATTTAACTGTTATAACTCTGCTAAACACAAACAGACTTTGTTTGTTGTGGCTGTGTCTGCATTTTTGCTTAAACTATCCAGACAGTCATTTGAGGCTCTGTTACCTGGAAAGAATCCAGTTCCTGGTCCAATCCCAGCACCAGGTGGTACATACACACCTGGAACACAAAACAGTGCAAACCAAAAGGTTATCCTCATTCACCAAGTGTGACAATCATTTTAAGTGCAGTCGAACAGTTCCCAGCCAACAATGTTATTTTTTACAACATTTGTAACAGCATTTGTAAACAATGACCCCTTTTATTAGATCAACATTCTCAAACACTTTCATCATCTGTGACCCAAACAGCAAAACTGAAATCTGTCTCTGGCATTCACAACCGCCTCAGTTCATAGCAGTGTAGGGGCGCACGGTGAAATATGAACACTCACAAGTCAGAGCCAGAGTGAATGCAAAAGAAAAAAAACTTTATAGTCTTGATTAGGAAAAAGTTCCAATTGTTTTCATTATGATGAGGTATTGCAGTTGGAGACATTCTTTCAGAAAGCGGCTGCGCACTGTGGACACCCTTAACCCCCACCTTCGTCCCCTAGTCTCATTTCTCGTCTAATTTCTGGCTGCAACCCAGAGTAACTCCTGGGATGGTTGTTCTGGAACCCAGACATGGCGGCCTTATGTGTGCAAGGAACAGCAACAGAAATAAAAAAAAAAAAACTAGGAGCATGAAAAAATCATGCAGTTGTTCTGGGACAACAAACGGCTAAATCCAATGGGAACAGTGGGCTTTGGCCAAAATTGGTGAATTTTTTTTTTTGAGGGAAAAACCTGTTTTATATCACTGAAAACACACTGCACTGGAAAGAACAGGGCTTTAGGACCACAATGATTACGTTTAATGGTTCCTACATGCGTTGGGAGTCCAATTAATATAAACCACATGTCAGGGGCCTGTATGTGTTTATTAGCGAATGCTGTGTGAACACCACACTTTGAGCTCTGTCCACAGACTGTGGCCATTACAACATTACAAGGTATTACTGTCCGAGCTAGTTGAATGAAAATAAATGACATGATGCACTAAAAAATGCCAAGAGGAGAATATCTATACAGTTTGTAATGTATGCCTGCATAATGTTTCACTGAACGAAAAATGGCTTTGATTTTTTTCACTAACAACCTGTGACATATTAAATGAGTTTCTGCCACAATTACATCAGTATTATTTTACTGTACTGCTGTGGCTAAGAAACTGAGCAGTCAGTGCCAAACAATGGAGGAAACAAGTGAAGCTCAAAATCTAGAAAGATACAGTAAAAATCAACTGTTGGATAGGTTGTAGCATACACAGCAAATTGAGAATAAAAAATTGAGGAATGACTGGCTAGTGAAGAAAATAAGCTTGAGAGTATGAATTAATAATGGGTAGAAAGTTACAAAAAAATTGGAAACAGAATTTAAAAAAATCTCTTTAGAGAGGGGTTTTTGTTAAGAGGAAAAATTCTTGAGAAAAAAAACAGTGCGCTAACAGAGGTTTACAGAATGTGGTCATCTTTAATGTTGGCGAATTTGCAGTAATTATTTTTTTCAGAAGCAGTGCAAATGGGATCAGTAATGGTGGCAACTGTGGCTTTAAAGAAAAAATGACTCCATGAATTAACAAGGTTGTCTTTTAACCCATCCTGACTTTGGCGATGTGGGAGCTGGACGATGGAGGAACTGATCAGATTTCCTGAGGTTTGGCCTTGTAATACTGAAGACTGACTGAAGAGAACTCAAAATCCTGCTGGCTTAAATACAATTTGGGAACAAAAAATGTCCGGGATCTGTATTTCATTATCAATCGGCTAAGTTATTGAAAGTATTGTGTGTGTGTGTGTGTATGTTTGTCAGTTTGCCTGTGCTATTGGCTCAATGGCTGAGATCTGAGATGCAGGCACCACACGACGGAGAGGAATGATTGTTCTCAATTCTCCTCCTTCATTTCACAATCAAAAGGAGGATTTCCTGTCTCGGCATTGCAAGCGAGGCAAGAGGGAGTGTGTGTCTGCTCCAGTTTTCCTCTTGCTTAGAATTCCATTGCACTACTGTACCACTTTTACAGAGTGCAATAAGTTCATTGAGACCAAGCATCTGAGTAAGGCACACACTGACCTCTGCCCAATGACCTGACCTACCTAAATAAAGAACCTACATAAAAACACTGATGAAAGATGATTGCTTTAGTTATCATTGTCATCATCTTATACTTTCATTGCTTGTGACTCAGCTCAGTCATGGAAATGTGTTTCAATGGATGGAAAGCACAAGGCTGACTTCTTCAGCACAATTGACTCCTGTCAAGAGTTTCCCTTTTGTTTGTGCTATAAATTGTATTTTCTTAAACAAACAAACAAACAAAAAACTCTGAGAAAGACAATCTGATCAATCTGAAGAGCTCGCTTTTCAAGGGAAAAACCATGCCATGACCACTGTCACTCTTGTCATGACTCGTCTTCTCAAATATGCCCCTCAAGCACATCGCAACCATATTGTAACCCCAAGGCAATGTGCCTCAGGCTGGGCAGCTGTGACACCTCCTAACAGAAAAAAAATTGTTTGACATCTTTTTTTGACTGGTTAACAACATTTCAGGGGTGAGGGCCCTGATTTCTCTGAGGATTATTGTTTGATTGGACTGTCATAATAGCTGCTCAGTTTTATGCGCACGGCTAGTACACCGCTAACACATCTGTATCCCCCCCTCAAAAATTATTTGCAAGACTGTTTGTCATCATGCCTCTTTTGGCATCAAATGAAATAAAGCCAAAGCTCTCTGTGTAACTGGAAAATGTTGACACACACATTTTGTATGGTACATCCTCAGTACTGGTAATGTGATGCAAGTTGCAGGATAGTCTGCAGGATTTAAAGTTAAAGCAGGTTGTTTCTCTCTGAGTGAAAACTTGCTCACCTGAACAGCAATACGCAGAATTTTATGTATTTTGTTGTCCAATACCAAAAAGAGACTAAATCAGACTTAAAATAGACATTGAGAAACGAAGACAGGTATGCATCAAAAAATTACTGCCTGCTACAAGGTTCATGAGTACTGTAATAACCATTTTTTGATCAGTTAAACACAATGACACTTCTGAACTCAGTTGTCATTTTTGTACATACACTCACAGGAATCTGCAGTGGTTTTAATTTATCATCACTCCACTCTGGACTTGGACCAATTCACAGTTGACTGGTTGTCAGTAAGCAAGTCATCAGGAAAAGGGCAATAAATCAAACAAATATGTAAGGTGCATTGATCAGGAGTAAGAGACTGACACTCCCCATAAAGTTGTTTTATTAATCACAGGATGTATTGAGAACATATATAAGACCATTGTATACATTATTTCCCTGTCAAAATGTCCAAATGCGTCTCACATGGACTAGTGATGGGCCATTATGTTTTAACCGCACAGACGTAACAAACCGTCAGGATGATACATTTGCTTATAAAGTCAAATGAAAGTTAAACAGATGCAGAATTCTTAACTGTTTTAAGGTTAGGGTTTTGTTTTTTTTCCTAAAGAGAAAAATCCTATCATCATAGTAACAATATGCTAAAAGCCGCAAGGTTTAGATAAAAATAATTTCACATGTGTGTATGCAGGTGTTATCTCAAATTACTTTCTTATGAATTTAAAAAAATGACAGATTCAAGCAGACATATATTGACAGTAGGAAAGTATACTGTATGTTTGTTATCAGCTATTTGACTGGCAAAATATTCATGTGATATTTTGCCTGAAAATCGTGAAGGTAACAAAAAAGAAAAAAAAGGCTTCAAGAAATTGGCAAAAAAACACTTCATGATTGATACTAGTTACTGGGATCACAAATAATGACTGAATAGAGGAGAAGTTGGGAAATTTTGGTCAGAACTTATTTTGTTATTGAATAAAACAAGTGACGAGTTTTTTCCCTAGTACCTCCCATCTTAATGAAAGGTTTTACAATTGCTCTTTGTAACTTTAAAGAGCTTAGTTTTACCTCATCTTCAACAAGCTGGTGAGTAATGTGACATTTCCACGACCCTGTGCTGTGGTTGCTTCATAATTGGCCTTTTACTATCTAAGTAAATGAGAAAATGATTTGTGTGGTACTTACTGTACATACGCAACAATTACATATGCAATCTTACAAAAGTTAATAAAGGCGTCCCCCTTCCTTTACAAAAGATTTACAGGACCATTACAATTTATGTTTACAGTGTTGCAGTCAATGTAGTTTGGGAAGTCCGGGAGGAATGTGTTCACACCACTTTAACCAACTGATGTTTACACAAAGCTACACAACTATTTCCATTACTTTTGATAAAGTAAAATGCTAAGGCAAACTGTTGGCTGTCGTCAGACATATCCAAACTCATTGTTCTGAAAGAGAAGGTTTGGTTTCCTCCTTATGGAAAGCATACTACACACTAGAGCAACAGTGCAGTGAAGCAAACACTGTGATTCTTGGCACCCTTACATCTCCCTTTATCAGACATGTGACAGCTGGCCTACTATCAGTCACCCCTTGCACTGTCTATTTTCCACAACATGTTGTAAGAAGGAGGAAAGTAAGGAGCATCAAATTAAGTAAAGATTTTCACACAAAATATCTTTCTTACAAGCCTTGTCTCACTGACACTAGTCACACCAGTTTGAGGTGCCATAGATGACGGTAATTTAAAGACTAAGATGACCTTATTCCAATCCTTTCACTGGTAATTGCTTGTCTTTTGGTTTCTTTGGCGAAGCCATCAACTGCAAGCTGAGAGGAAATTATTACAGGATTAGAGAGGAAATGTGTTTGAAAATAAAAAAGGGTTTGTGACAGCAGTGAACTATTCTATGAAAGCCTTTCAAAGGTAAATATGATGAAATAATGAGCCATGGTTGAAGATAACCATCAGCCACGGAAATTACAAAAACCTAGTGGAACAAACAGTTCAGATTATGACTCCATGATTCCAAAAACTGATTAATGTGGTTGTATCATTCAGTATAACTTACACAGTTATGGGTAAAATGCCAGGAGGATCATAAAGGGCCACAATTTAATATGCCTTGCATTTTCATTTGCCTTCTCAGAAAACAAAAACACACACACACACACACACACACACACACACACATTTCTAAATATAAAACATATATATGTATGATTACAATAGAATGTCAGATTTATGAACAAGATATTGACGTTTCCATTTGAGAACAATAAAGGCAAGAAAATAATAGAAAGTTGAGTAAACAAAATCTATATAATCACCTCATCCCAAATTGCCGACATATTTAAAGGGTATAAGGGAGCCAAATACTCTCTCAACTAGTTGTGTTGCAAAAAACATAAATAATAAATTAGACAAACTTATCGGTGCTGAAGGCTTCAAGTTTACCTCTACCGTGTCTCGTAATGTAATAATGTCAGAAGATTTTAATTTTACTGCCACATTGTGTGTGTTTAGAATTTCATTTTGAAACCATCTTTTGTTAATGGTTAATCACTGGTTATGAATTTTAATAAAAGTAATATCTTTATACTAATGGTCTCAGGTTATAATGTTGTTTGTTAAGTCAGAATACCTTAGACATCAGTAGGCAGTGGTAGGTCAAGATGAAAACATTCCTGACAGGAGCTATTTCAGATTGCTTGCCTAGTGAGACTGCTCCAAGAACCTAACAGTCTAGTGAGGACTGCTTGCAGAGTGGCTGGAATGAATCATCATCATCTGTGTTAATGTGCTTCTTTGTTGAAGACTTGGCACTGGTTGATCGCAGACCAAACAGCACTCTGGGAGATGGTAGGACTGACGTTTATACACAGCTAAACAGTAAGCCTTCAACAAATTACTAACTGATATGTTTCTAGTCATGTTGAGCGAATAACCTCACAGTAACTCTGGACATGCTGTATCTACACTGCGTATGTAGGACTGATGTGTTTGTAAGAAACCTCGAAGCCTTTGAGTCATAAGCTTGTTGGATAGCAAATCAGTAAACCTGTTATCTATTTATGAAGGAACTGGATCGCATTAAACAATCCATCAGGTTAATAAAGGTATGACTACTGATAGTAAAAAATGACATGTAAAGTGCTAAGGAGTTGTACCCTAGACATTTGCAGTGAAATCTTTTTGAATTATGATTCCATTAAAGAGATCATATTATGCTTTTTGGGTCTTTCCCTTTACTTGGGTGTGCTACATAGTTTTTTTGTATGTGTAAAATGTTTGCATAGTTACAAAGCTCAAAGTCCACACCAAAGGGGGTTATTCTCTCAGGTGGAAAACCTTGCTCTCTAACTGCCTGAAACACCTTGTCAGTGGACCAGCCTCTTCTTAACTTACTTATCTACAGCACTATGTAAGACAGCTAAATCTCAAGCTCAGTGACTATCTTTCACCCAAAATAAAATAACAAAAATTAACATAAAATTATCTGACAATGTCAAACCATTGATACTATAAGTTCCAGGGCCAAGTGATTAACAATAAAAAACACTGACAGCCAATCAAAATCAATTTGAAACAAAAAATGTTACTGTAGTGCTTGTAATATTGGTTACTGACTGTAGCCTACCTCTTTTATATGAGCTAATTGATGGCATTTGCGAAAAACCTTTGTGATGGTCTACTTTAGTCACTTTTCCTTGACCATTGTGGAGGCCTATTCAACTTATTAAATGATAATATAATTTAAAATTAGGGACAAAATTTTATAAAAAAAGTAATTTACTTGGGACATACTGCCAAACTGTCTTCGGCAGTGATGGATCTCTAAAGTGGGTTTTCATCCTTACAGATGTCTCTTTGTCCATCACCAGCACACCATCACATTGATGTTGACTTGTATTAAAGCCTTTAAAGAAGGATTAGGCTTGAAAAAAGTGCTTCAGACAGAGGGTTGAAGATGTCCTGCAGTATTTTTTTTTTTAAGAAAACAAGAAAGCCTAGTTTAGCAGTGACAAAAAACATGTATGAACATGAAAATAAACATAATTTAGTCTTTTTAAATCAATGCATCCATCTCAAATTACTGGTAACACCCTGTTAACACCCTACAACAGTCTTAACTGTAGTTACAGTAAAAATGGTGTGATGAAAACCATTCCGCCAAACTGTAATCACTTTTGGCAAGTAGCTTTGATGCAGAAAAAAGAATTTCTAGCCAGACAACATACTTTGAGGTAAAACTGAAAACTGTGGACAGCACCGTCCAATCTCTTAACGCTTTCCCAGGATGTCTGCCAAAGTACGACACAAATACACTGAATAACAGTTCTTTCCCAATAGCAAACCCTGATCAGTCATAGCTTGTAACCAAAAGGCTCCTTCCAAAATGAGTACTGAATGAGGTCATCTCTCTGTAAATTACACCAAACCACTCAACATCAACAAATAGAAATGCCTTTGTGGGACATTCAAGAACCTGAAGGAAATAAACAAAAATCTTACTAAAGAAAAACCTTTATATCTTGTGCAGCAAGCTCTTCAAAAGCTCTATTTCTCTAATTGCAGTGTAGAGTTGTTGAGCACAAGGAGGCCTATGTGTCACATTAATCCAGCATGCTGTGGTTGGCACTGAACTTTGCCAGAGAAGGGATTAGAGCCAGAGAGGTGTGCATGACACACGGTCCTAATAAAGCCTGCAGCACCACTTGCCTGGGGAATTGAGACAATCATTTTGGGTATCTACTAGCATTGCTGGGATAGTGCTGCAATTCATCACTGATATTTTGTGACAGCCCAGACATGCCATCCAATCTGTATTGATTTTGTTTAACACCACCTACATCCAGACGAGTGTCGATGATTAATGTATTAAATTCCTCTGAAGTCTCAAGACTGAACTTGGCCAATACCAAATGAGGCAAACTGGCCTCCAGCAGTACAAAAGAAAACATCAAATAACCCCTTTGATTCTTTGGAGACTATGAAAGAAGAGAACAGCCATTTTTCTCCTCATCTCCCACCAGCCTCTGAAATGTGCTGCTAACTGTGTCCGTCATAAAAGCCAAACTAACGACTTTGGCAAAAGTCCAGTAGCGAGGTTGTCTGGAGGAATACATCATATATCAAGGTGAGAAACAGAAATATGGGACACTTGATACACTGTGGGCTTTTACATTGGAAAAGTAAGTAATAAAAATTTGAACCATATGAGGTTTCTCTCTTCCTTTTATTAGTGACATGAAAAATAACTTAATTAAATTCCTAAGTTAAGGAATCTACTTTAAGAATTAAACAAACTGTCTGAGGCCTGAGTATGATTCAGTTATCAAATGAAGCAACAAAAGCAGAGGCCAATGAGCCAAAGCTGGGTCAACACAGATTTATTTTGATAAGAGCACTCGCTCACTGTACTCACAGTATCCATGCAAAAAATGTTTGTAGAGGGTATAGTAAAACCTTTACCACTTTCAACTCTGCACAGAATCAGATCCAGCAACAATATGGTGTTGCCCTTTCACACATTAAAAACATTACATTGACATGTCAAATTGACATGTCCAACATGTTCTCACACGCGAAAATTCTTTGGTTTAGGCAAGGGGTGGTGCCTGCGGTAGAGCAAGCAATAGGCATGACATGGGATTTCAAAGCATATTGACGATGGTAAATGAGACTGATGAGTTGTTCATAGCAATGACATAATGATATTCATCAACATTATCAACGGAAGACAGTAATATCAAGGCAAGCAGAAAAGATGTACTTAGATGACACAAGGGAAAGAAATCTGCAGATTATTGACAAATAATCATAAGTTATGTGGATCTTTTGAGTGAGTTGGGTATTGGCATTTATTAGAAGAGCTAGAACAGATTTTGCTTAGCATTAATGCATTATTTAAAGCTATAATCTAAGATGATATCTAGTTTTTAATTTACAATATCAAGATATTATAAATGTATTGCCTAGTACTATTCTCCCAATGCACAAGGGAAAACCACCACACATACTACAGTAACTGCACAAGGTCACAGAGGTAACATTACAGGAAGCATATTAATTAAAAAAAACGCAGTTCCAGATGTTTCCTCTAGCACCCTATCTCATGTACACTTGTCAAGGAAAAACATTCAGACAGTCCTTGATCTCTAATCACAATCCAGAGCATAAATTTTAAAAGCATAAGAGATGTTTCTGTGCAGAAGCATTAAATTAGTGGATTGGGTGTTAACGAGGTTCATGTTACTTACAAATAATTGACCCTTAATGCTGAAGGGTTTTTTTAAGTAAGAGTGCACAAACAGATGGGACTAGTTTTATTGCCACAGAGAAGTTTAATATAAATGGATTCAACACTCACTTGAGATCAAAGTTATTCTGCACAGCCAACACTGATACTTGTTGGCTCCTATACCTGCTATATATTTTGCCTGCCACCTAAAACACTCAACTGAAATATGACCAACACAAAAAAGTGTTATGGAGAGAGAGATTGACAAATAAATTTTGAGATGATAGAATGTCTGGGCTAACCAAAACAGACTTATCAAATTTTGTCAACATAAGTAAATTAGGGCTAGCCAGCAAAACAGAAAGGAAAAGTGGACTTTAATTGCACAAAAAAAATCTTTCAGTAATTTAAAAATGTGAGCATCTGAAGGGAATTTGGACATTGGAAGACAAGAAATATAGCTAGCTGTGAAAACTGAGAAAAAAAAGCAAAAAATATAACAAAAAATAGAACTCCAACATACCCAGTCCCAGATGCTAAACATGTTTTCCAGTTGGGGACTGAATAACTCTAACAATCTCAGCCAAAACACAGACCAAGAACCAAATCAAAGCAATGCAGGAAGGGGAGAGGAGGCAAACTCACAGTTTGAATGAGAGTGGGATTAAGGAATGCTCTTTCTCTCTCTCTCTCACTCTCTCTATCTCTCTCTTACTCTCTCTCTCTGCCTGAATCTTAAAAGCCATAACCTCAAACAGCAGCTGAAGCTAACCCCTCTGAACAACATATTGCTGCTTCATGGATACTGATTGCAAAAGTTCTCTAACTTTCAGAGAAGACCCCACCAAAGCTGACACTCACTTGCACTCTTTGTCCACCTGGGAGTCCAAATGGGTAATTTTTAATTATATGGCATTGCTAAGTGAAAAGAGGGAACAGCTGGAACCTTCTCTTTCTGAAATGTTATAGGTTTGGGCATGCAGCCATGTATACATTATGTATGCATAGATGTGTGTGGGATGCAATGCAACTGTCTGAAATACATTCAGATGTATGTCAATAACTCTTACATATGAACACAAAAAAATCTGTGGATGACTGTCAAGATTTTAATCTTTAATCACACACACAAACACACACACACACACACACACACACACACACACACACACACACTGTTGTAATTATGATGCAGGGTTTTGCAATAAGCCATGTGACATAAACATTAGGTTAAGCTCTGGGCAGTACTATACCTCACCTCTAACTCAGCAGCAACTGAACTGTTAATATGATGCAAAATACAATTTATTTTCTATTTATCATGACATTTTATTGTTCAGTAAGTGAAGCAAGACTAAATCTTTGTTTAATTTGGACTATGTCAAGTTATCCAGCTATTTAAACTACCTCAGCAGAGAACCATAAGAATGCAATTCCAGCTCTATCTTTTAAAGTTACTACTGGGATTAAGGCAAAAGAAGCAATCAAAGTTAGCCATAAAAACATTACTTTTATGTAAATGTATATTGCAATATGTATCTAACATATGGTAAATCTATTTTATGAAAGTTCTTCATGAAACTAAGTGAAAGTACTCCTTAATACTTCTTTTTTGATCATCAATTTTTTTAATTACTAGATGTTCAGTCTTAGGTCTCTGAGGGACAAAGAGGTAAAGAAAAAAATCTGCACGTGGTTTAAGTCATTGCTGAGCTCACCTGTAGCACACACTTACCTCCTTGAAGAGAGGGCTGAATCTGAGCTAAGAGGAAGAGTCCACAAAAGAGCAACAGAATGTTTCTGTTAGCCATCTCGCTCCAAACTGCACCACCCCTCTCCCGATCAGCTGGTTTTATTCTCTTCTAACTAATTAACACAAGCCTGAAGTCTTAAAGAGCAGAGAAAAAGGTGAATAAAGGGAAAACTTAGCGTAATTAAGAGAGGGCAAAGACTCTGATTCAATGGATCACTTTGCTTTTTTCCTCCTCTATGTCTGGTGTTGCTGTTTTTATTCTGGTCACTCCTGCCAACAGTACAGATGCTGCTGCCAATGAGGAAAGAGAGAGAGAGGGGGAGAGAGACACACACACACAGAGGGAGAGAGATAGACAGAGAGAGAGAGAGACAGAGAGAGAGACAGAGAGAGACCCCCCCCACCCATCCAAAAGGAATTGAACTGTCTGCCAAGCATTTGCAAGGATCCTAAGCGTACTTATCTATAAGAGTAAAGAGAGAGACTGAGGAAGAGCAAACCACATACTCAGATAATTACCTGTTCTCAATGGTTTTTATTTTCATCTGGTTGTTATTCAGCACAAGAAGTAACATTGTTTTTTGCTGGTTCTCTTAAGCGAGTGATCCAGAAAACTTTGAGGCAAAGGGAAAAAAACACAGCAACTATCAGCATATGTTCACAAAATATCAGAACTATCATAGGACATAACAGAGTCACTGGCTGCATCAGAATGCTGGAAAGTGCACTGTGCCTGACAGTCTGTGTTTGAAGGCCAGTCACAGAGGTTCTAGTAAAGAAATAAGAAAACTGTCGGCATCACACAGATGGCAGTGAGCACAGAACCTGAGAAACATCAGCCAGCTAGTCTGTGAATTCTTTTTGCCAATTCATCAGGCTAATGTCATTGCGAGTCTTGTAACAGAGATCAGATATACAGCAAAGGCCAACCTCAGTAAATTCTCAACTTCAAAGGGCTTAAATGACTGCTGGAACTGTACTTTTTTGAACTAGAGTTGATAAACTTGACCCTGACAATAACTGCACTATGTAGTTTCTTCACAACCAGTTCTACCAATGCGCTTTTTAGACAGAACTCAGCACATAGCACTAAATCAGTTACAGATGGGATCCTTCCCTCCACTGATAAAACCTGAACACTAGTCATCACCTCTGTAAGACCGACACAGGAGACTGAACCATTGTTTCTTTATTTCTGCGACAAAAAGCTTTACCTTATTTTTTGATGTTTTTTTAAAGACCGTTCTTTATTTATCAAATACTGTATATCAACAAATCACTTTAAAACAATTTTGTAAAGGCGTGACCAATTAACTGTTTCACAAATTTTGTGTTGATAGGATATTTGCACAGGAGTTCTACCTTTAGCAACACATATCCTCTCCAGACACCTAAATGCAGATTAATCTTGGCTTAATATGTCCAGTCATTACTTAAAAACACCTCACTGCTGACAAGGCTGTCATTGTCCATCTTTTGTGAAGCCTTGGGACACATTTTTAGGATTTCATGTCAAGGAGGTTGAGCAAAGGTACTTTTTGCTGGCAAGAGCCGCAGCCAAAGTCGTTAGTCTCTCAGACACAAATCTGACAGACTGAGCTGTTGCATGCATGCTAATGGCTTCTTCTTTCCAAGAAACACAGTATTCCTCACAGAGGTGACCTCCACCATTAATGTTTTATATTCCCTCATGCTAGTTTCCTTAAAGTTAGGTCAGGTGACCTAATAATATAAGCTCTTCATGGTTTGTTCAGACTGAGTGCAAAACATATTATCACTTGAATGATGAAACAGTCACACAGAAACGGATAAACTTGCATTTTTCACTCAGGACAATTTCTATGTAAGCCAACGCATCACATTGCAATGCAATTTGTGCCAGCAAAGTAAATCTTTTCCTGATGTATCTTGCATTTGTTAATTCCTTTTGTCTTTACTTCCAATTTTAATACCCAACTATGTACAGCATACAACCTTTATAATACCATTTTTTTTAAACTAATCAAATATGCATTATGATTTTCATTTAAAAAATGAACATTAATTAATTCTTTCATTTAAAGTATCTTGCTTCAAAGCAAAAACCGTTATGAAGAAGTGCTATGCTTTGTTTTTAATGTCATGTCTCCTGCAGTTGAGAGCAGCCTTTCTAATGCACTGTTAATTCAAGGGAAGGCCATTGTTGCACATGACACTGAGCAAGCTCGAGTTTTTGAGATGACATAGACTAAGCAGAGGGTTATGTTCTTCACTTCAGAGTTGGTATAAGCTGTGTAGTGCTATAGTGTGCGTTTGGTCAGCCAGTGTCATTTGATACACCTGATTACTGCTCTGTTCACATTAGTCTCCAAGTGACTGCACAAAAAGTTTACAATATACATCATGTTCACATTTACATTCTGATGTAAGCATTTGATTGGTTAACCAAGAAACATGTGCTGCCTTTCTCTCGGAAGAAAATGTTGAGAGTTGCAGTATAATATATATTTATAATATTCATAATATTTAATATATTTCCTGGGTGCCTTGCAGAGGAGTTTCATTCTGTCTACATTGTGTTATGAACCGAAACTAAACTACCAAAACTACTTTTTGTTATTTGTAGATCGATTTCAGATCGCAGGGACTGAGTCTCATTTCTTATGTGAATCTATTTTTTCCAACTACCCTTAACCATTGGCTGTCAGACTTGGCTATTCACTTCGCAGAACAGGTCTGTTTATAAGCACACTGAGTTTCTTAGTTGCAGAGTTAGATTCAACTGAAATTTTAATTTTTGCTTTTTTTTTCTCAGGGCACACCCACTGCACTAGTGTGAACCATCATGCCATTCATAGCTATTGTAACTTATAACCTCTCATAATACTCATACAGGAATGATGATTTAAACAAATTCAAAGTAAAATCTGTTTTTCTAAGTTAACTAATGTGATACATGAAAAAAGAACGCTAGATAAGTCCTAAAAAATGTATTAAAGTCAACAACAGGGAACATCTTAAGTGTCAGCTCTTATGATTACTGTAAGTTATTAGTTGCAATCCAAACACCATAGAACATTGACCTTATAATGTGTCCTTCGTGGCAATATTCTTTTGATTTAAAGCCTCGGCTGACTGGTTTGTTTGGGAAGCAGAAGTATATTCTGGATGAGAGTAGTGTTTTTCTTCATTTATTTGCAAGCCTTAATGTCTATTTTAGCTCATGTCTGGTCGTCCTCCTTTGGGCTGAGTTGAATTTTGTTTTTGCCAAAAAGGCTAAGATTAACTCAAGAGTTTGGTAGAGCATGATGAGAGGCCACAAAGAACTCATTGTTATTAATCATGCCATGGACTGTGGGTTCTCTATAACAATTACGTTTCTGTGATGGCTTAAAAGAGTGTAATATATTCTGAGTTAACTGGTATGACTTCATCCACTCTTGACAAATACGTTATATCATTTGTTTTACCTTAGTTTGACGTATTAATTTAACAGCAAATAGAACCATAGTTTACCATACCTTTGGTTTAAGATTAAGATTAGTTGTATTTCATGTATTTCATGTATTTCTCACTAACTGTGTTGCTGTTAAGCTTTGCAGTAAGGATAAAGTATCTGGGTTTGCAAATCAATTTAGCAGAAATGCAAATGTGCGGTTGGATGCTAGTAGTGGAGCGCTAATAAAAACAAAGTTGTTCTTCACCCCATCCCAGACCACTGGCCAATCATAAACACTGCTTTTAAGCCTGATAACATTAAAATCCAGAGGATGATTTGCTCTATGTACCTAAATCTCTATTAGAGTTGGGACCCTCTTTAGTCTTTGTCACACTGCACTGCCTTACACACAACAAGCAGACATCTGTAATTCTCTCCTGAAGAAAACCAGGGATTGCAAAAGACCATTGCTTTAATGACTCTGCGTCTACCGGCATAGTTGGCACAGCATCACAATGCAATCCACTTCTTCCTTCCAAGTTAGTCTGGCTTTGGTAGAAAGAAATTAAGTCTGTAAAGACAACTTTTAAGGTCATCGCCAGAAACCGTATGAACTCACTGAGGTAGGGGTATATTAAAATCCCAGGCAGTGGTGACTTAATTACTAACAGACATACTCATTACTTATCTGTGCAAAACGTAATAAGTTTCCACAGTTCAGCAACCAATTCAACACCAGCCTCGCAACCTCAGTCAATTGCAACATTCCAATATATTCTCATTATATTAAAATAAACGTAATTCCACTT
>JAPZDZ010000024.1:13526508-13541779 GCA_029783805.1 Acanthurus tennentii
ACACCAGCCTCGCAACCTCAGTCAATTGCAACATTCCAATATATTCTCATTATATTAAAATAAACGTAATTCCACTTCTGGAGAAAACTGTCAAAATTATGCAAACTCCTCTTAGTCTGAATTAATGGTTTGGTTTTTAATTTAGGAAGTAATGAATATATATGGCCAGAAGGGGCATTCTTCTTGTGTCTGTCTTTTTATGAGACACATCAGTAACTGTGACACTAGAAAGCACAGCAAGATTGGCTTCAATATTTAAGACAGAAAGAGTTACTTCCTGTCAATAATAAATGTAATATATCATTACAAAAAATTGTGTGTTTTAGTAAAGTAAACCAGACAAAGAGTGAGATAAATTTCCTTGAGTGGGACATAAATAACTGATTGCCAAATACAGAACTTAGCTTAACTTATTCTCCAATAACTGTGCAGGGGTGGTGGTTATTTTGCAAATTATTCACAGCGTATAGAAAAACATACAAAGACAGGTGAAAAGATGTGTATCTGCATTGATAGGACACTAGAATAATAGACAAATTACTTCTCTGAAATGCACTTCTGCATAGAGAGTATGGTTTAAATGTTGATTTTCTGATGTTTTTTTTTTCAACCCACTCATACTGAAGGGACATGATAAATCTTTCCCAAGAGCAAAAAGTTATTACCTTAATTGTGGCATGCATGATGTACTGATTTGGTTGCCTGTTTGATGAATAGACTGGTTTGATGATACAGATGTTATTGTTTTCTTGTGCATTTCTTGTAGCATGAAGACAAATACTGTTTAACAATCTACACATGGACCACTTTTGGTACAATGAACCTTTGTTCACTGGGTAAGTGTTTACATCTTGCTGAGGGGTGCTGTACTGGATTTGTTCTGAAATCATTATCATGCAATAATCACACAGTGAAGTAGGCCAGCTGTGTTGGGTAGCTCTCATATGCATTAAGGCATGCCAAAGATTCTTGAATATTCATTTGATCTAAAACTGACACTGTAGAGATTGGATTAAGGCCTGCCCATGCTGTAGTTGTTTAAAGCTACCTAAGAACATGCAAAAAGTTAACCACAATGGTCAGACCACAGTTGAAGGCATTCTGTCAGCCCATGTCTACTGTTTTTTGCGTTCAAAAACCATCACAGAGTGGTAGATGAGGAGTGCCTTGGTGCAGTACAAACATCATTCATTTAATAGCTTGTGGAGTCACCAACACACACAGACAAGGAGACTGGCCTATGTCCAAAGTGTGATACACACATCCAGACCACACTCCAGATGTGGTTTCTCTGCAGTTAACATTGCTCCGTATACGGAGCAGGTTCCAGAGAAGATCAGATCCAAGCTTAGGCACCCAGGGAAAACTGATGAGTTCTGGTAAGGGCCAGT
Source organism: Acanthurus tennentii (assembly GCA_029783805.1). Lineage (NCBI taxonomy): Eukaryota > Metazoa > Chordata > Actinopteri > Acanthuriformes > Acanthuridae > Acanthurus > Acanthurus tennentii. The sequence goes on from JAPZDZ010000024.1 coordinate 13,527,900, forward strand.
CAAAGCAACAGGGTGAGTCACATTTGGCATTAAAATCTTCAAGACTCCAACTTTAAGAGAGCTTTGTATGCACTAAAGTCAAGCATTCAAGTCTCTATGTACCAATTCTCCTTCAGCGTCTGCAGTGATGATTAAATTCACCATGTGGGTTTCCTTCACATATGTTAAGGGTGAAGCCAGGGGAAGAGTTGGTTAAATATAGTGTAAATAAAGTATAGATTAGGTATGTAGGCTTTGTTAAAACAGCATAATTGCTTGGTTTATATATGTATATCTTCTCCTTTTTCTCTGGGCTGACAAGAAAACATAGCTTGTGATCTTAAAAAAATAAATAGGGGGTGTACTAAGAAAATATTTTCATTGTTAGTTGTTTGGATGCAGACCCACTATGAGCACATTGTGCATGTCTTTGTTGGTCCATGTGCAAATGTCAGGTTTTATATGCTATGGGATTGCAGGCATTGCTTGTAATTCAATCAATCCCTGCAAATTCAGTATTTATAATGTGGGAAATTCCAGCACACATTTACAGTGATGTCCATGTATGCTCAGCTAAGGTTTGCACAGTTGAAGAATGCAGACAGACTGGCAGGAAAAAGAACTTTGATTCAGATGCAATGTAATCAAATCTCCCTTATGAGGAGCATATAAGAAGGAATCAACCCAGTCCCTGTTTTGAAAATAAAATTCAATCCTTATCTGGTACAATACAGACCTCCCTGAGGTTTTAGAGCTTAAATCAATCAAATAGCAAACTTTGTGGTAGTACATTACCTTACAACAGCTTGGCAAATTGAAATCTGAAATTTGAAAACATTTCTTGAGCTAAAATTACATGATGTTTGGATTTTGATTTAAAAAAAATCAAATGTTTATTAATTTCTGAGTCTGCACAACGGTTTCTATCACTTCAGGAAAATCACAAAAAAGAGTGACAAATCTACCAAGTCAAAGCTCTCACTTTACCCTGCCTTTATTCTATGTATAAAAAAGGCAGGGTAAAGCAGTGAAATAATTAACAGTGAAAGGTAATGCTTAAATATTTGCATAATATTTAATTTTCGGCTTATTGAGAGTGTTTCTCAGGCTTTTAGTGGGACCAAGGCAGGAAACTCCTATGTGTCACTACAGCAGAAAAGAGAGTCAGCAGCATAATATATGGTCATTTTAAAATGTAGATAAAACAACTTTTTATCATGGTGGCCGACAACAGCCATACATAAGATACTGCAACTATTAATGTGATGTTGACAAAATGCTTTTGTGGTTGTACCTAGGACATGGGAAAACATTTAAGTGAGGCCAAGATTATCAGTACACCCATACATTTCAACAACATGATTTAACTTAAAAAGCCAATCCTGAGATCATCAAAGAACGACAAAACTGAAATTTCCTGCTTCTATGGGTCAAAGTTAGATATTTACAAAATAACTCAAGTGAAATTTAGTTGCAGTTAGTTTGAGCCTCATTTCTCAAGGATCAATTAAATGCAGTGACACTTATTTCCGACAGGCACACTAACACACTTCCTTGACATTGTTATAACTTCCTTATGTCCTCCAAAACGGGGCTTTTGGATCAGCTCTGTTGCCAACAGAAGGGAGTTCACCACACATGATAAGTACTAAGTACTTAAGTTTACTTAGTGTGTGCTCTTAGTGTGTGAACTTGAATCAATGGTATTTTCATAAATGGCCATAGAGGAACGACTGTGACATGTAGACCTGATCCAGAGATAAGCCAGCAAGTTCTCACACCAAGTCAAAGTGGGTCACGCTCCATTTCCACCTCTTATTCTGTGCCCACTCCTCTGATATCATATTCACTGTTCACAACAATGGAGAGTACAGAATATCTTCACATTTTACAGGAATACGATGTACACATATGTTGGTAGGTATGTGTGTGTGTTTGTGCATGTGTGTGTGACTTTGTGTGTGTGCATGTGTGTGTCCCAGGATCTGCATGCCAAGTAGTTTTAGGACAGATGAGGATTAGATTCATAACAACAAACACTAAACAATAAGTCAAAGCCACTAAAAAATTGCAGGGAGATGCATTTCACAATCCTTACTATCAGTAGAAGACTTGTTTACATTTGATTTATTGATTATATTTAAAATACTGTTTAGTTCAAATTTAAGAAATTTTAAGGATGAAGAACTTTCCAAGATTTTGAACTCACCATGCAACATTATGAATTTTAAATTCACTATGTAATGTTATGCATATAAAGATATTGCTCTGCAGTGTAATGTTTTGCCATAAATGATTGTAGTAAAGAACAGTTCAACTCCAGCAAAACTACTCAAACTTAATGGCACTTAATGAAAGATAACAGCATACGGAATCATGGCAGCTAGATTCCAGTACCAACATAGTAAATGATAGCTATCAACATTGTGGATATGGATAATAGAAAATAATATTTTGAAAGGGATTATAATAAAATACTGCCACATTATAAGGCAAATTCAATAATAAAAAAAGGAAAAGATCTTTGATTATCAAATAAATGTTTTCTGTTTTTTAACTTGAACGGATGGAATGGTGTAAAGCAGCACTATTTAACTGCATTTACAATATAATAACAAAACAAATGCTGTCATTATAAAACCCACATTTTCATAATTGGAGACATCTTTTATTCTTGGGTAATAATCTACTGTATAAAGGCAAAATGGGAAGAAAAAAAACGTCAGATGCTGATATTACATGACGTCAGTGGATAAACCTTTGTGTACTCTCAGTTAAACAAAAAATCCACTGTCTGTTTTGTACAAAGTGGGTCAGCTGTTATTCACTCATAAGATGAAAATCAATTGCACATATTGAGGACAACAGATTGTGTCATGAAAAAACAGAGCACAGCAAAATGAATAACAGGAAAGAGCAGCTATTTTATTTAGCATATTCTGACCACACAGGTAGGCAAACAAAATTAATTCTTCATGCACTCTAATAAAGTGCCAGTAGAAAATGCATATTAATTTTTATATTTGTATATTGATCACAATTAATCTCATCTTGTTTTAAGTGTAAGTCCTGCAAAGGGTGCAATCCTGCTGTAAAGTAATATAACATAATGATGAAATATTGCAACTGATACATGATGGAAAATTTATCATTGCACTGTGAACAAATGAACCCCTTCATAGATACTTGAGATTTCTAGCCTCTAGATTTTCAGTATTTATGTTGGGCTGGCTGATTTGCATACAATTGTTGCCTGTTTAAAAGTTTTCCTGACTCTGCTGTTCATTTTTGTTAAAATAAAAATGTGCATCAAGACTGGTCATTACATTCCCTGTGCATCAGCATGCTAAACCCGGGGGGTCCGATATCTACCCTTGCAGTTTTCACAAATGAACTCAGTTTACAGACTGCAAAATTGAAATCGGACATGATGTGGCATCACCCCTCAATACTTGTAGCACACAACTAAGGTTTTACTGTCGGATGCATTCTCACATATGGAAATACTCAGAGCTTTCAGAAAGGAGTGGCGCCTGGGTAGAGCATGGAATAGTCATGACTTGTGTTTTGTTTACAGCACAGTGACATTGGCAGATGAGGCTATTAAGTTATATGTAATGATGGCAGTTTTGTGTTGCTATCAATACTACATATATCTAGATGTATCAGCAATGTCAGTGTTGAAAGCAATAAACAGGCATGGAGAAAAAAATATAGAGCAGTTGCACCCTCTGCACTTAAAATCTCGCCAGAGAAACACAAAAGCTGCAGCATTTTTGGGTCCGTATCCAGCAGCAGTGTTATAGCATCAACACGCCCACCCCTTCGATGTGACTTTCCCGCACAATGACCTGCTTAATTCACACATGGGCTCAATATTGCATTACACGGACTTAGGACTAGAGAGCTGGCAGGTTAAAATCCATGTCAAATGATTTGGACATTTGTGTTTACACATACAGCTCAGCCGGTCAATGACCGCAACTTGAGTCAGTGAGTGAGATAACATTACACACAGACAGGGTAGAGACCACACGAGAGAAAACAGTATAAATGAGTAAAAGAAAAGTAATTTTACATGGTATGCTCTTCCAGACAAAGTACAGAGCATATTTTGTGCAAACATACCCACTTAAATCTGAACTCAAGACACAAAAAATAAACTACCTAAGAGCTCAATATGATCGATTTACCAGAATCCACACACAAACTGACAACAGAATCCTGGCAGGACAAGGTAAAGCTCTCTTCTCTCACTGAACACAAGAAAGTGGCAAAGTGAGATTTAAGAGGGAAAGAAAGAGAAAATGAGATGTTTAAGCTGCTCAATTGTTAAGATGTTTTAAGTTTGTTTATAAAATTGTTTTTCTCTAGTATGTATTTTATTTTTAAAGTTAGCTCTTTTTGACCTCAAATGAGAAAGATCATTTGTTCATTGCACCAACTGAATACTCCTGGTATAGAGTACCATTTCAGTATCAGGGTTTATATTGAAAAAAAAAAAAAAACATGTCCCATTTGGGCTGGAGGATGTGCACCAGAGTGGCCATTGACCATGTCAACAGTGAAACACTGTGGTGGATGATTGCATCATTGCTTTGGAGCAGGGGGGACAAAAAAGACAAAATAATCTGATTGATATGAGCTGTGACAATATTTTCCAAAAAAAAGTATATAATTCCTTTAAGTATAGGTGTGGAGTAAACGTGCACTTCAGTCTGTAACAGTCAGTATGTATATGCCTATTTCACCTACTAAAATAATAACATTTTGTTCAGTCTGTGTGATATGACTGAGTTGGCTTTAATTCATTCACTTACGAACGCGCTTGGTGTAACGATGTGTGCAATGTGTACAATGTGTGTGTAATGTGCTTGGGCACATCATGCACAAGTAGCTATTGCTATGGTATTATGCACAGCTATTTCTGATATAAATATTTAATAAAAATAACATTTGGTGCAATAAATGAAAGCTGTCAATAGGCCCCAGTTTCCAACATCCATGGTTAGGAGGGAAATGGGTGACAGGGGAGTTCATGACAGCAAGAAACTAAGTATATTTAAAAGCTAAAAAACATAGCCTAGCAAGCAGTGGGCCACAAGCCAGATGGATAATAGCTTTGGTGCAAATCACAACCAGATCACCAAATACAAAAAAGACCATAATATAATCACTTACAAATGTGACTCATTTTGTCCTTTTGTTAACGGTTGAATGTAGCAAAAAAAATAAAAAATAAAAAATACCATAAATAATAGTTTAGAAACCATAACCAAGTACAAGCGCAACTTTCAAACCACAAAGAATATTCGTAACAGCTATCTTTCAAACTTTTCAACACTTGCTCCTCTGTTTGTCTCTAGTGTATGTGCATTGATAGGCCTACTGCTGTCAAACAATTATCAAATTAGTCCAAAAATGTAAAATAATATGAGACAAAATTAAAAGCCTTTTCATCACAGACCATTTTCAAAGTAGCACCATTGCATGCGGTATTGAGATAACATTTTTCTGTGCTACAATGTAAAGAAATTAAATTAAACTAGTAATTCTAGCTTTCTATCACAAAATACAGGGTCCCTTGTTGGGATAAATTATTAAAAAACAAAAGTGCCTTTGTACCTGGGGAACAAAAAAAAACTAAAAGGCTTTAACTACACAAATTAACCTATTAATTTAGCTAACTCAGACTAAGGAGGCCACATTATATATTTGGCTGAATTTTACACAAAATAATTTTATACTAATATTAAATATTTTAATCCAATAATCTGAAGTTGCAAATTTATGAGGAAAAGTCAAGTCAGGAAAGATTTTATGTTTGGTGGACTTCCATCGAAAGGTCAGAGAGGTAAGAGCACTATTCAGAGGCAAAACAGATGCATTTTTTTCAGGTGAAAAGAAAACCTACAAAAAACTAAAAAATATCTGAATGCCGACATTACAAAGCAGAGGTATTAGAAGAGACCTCAGTACCAATAACGCCAAGGCTAGATGGCAAACTATCCAGAATACCACTGGCTACAAAAGCAGCAGCACACTCATCAGGTTTACACCCACACTGGCAGATAAGTTTAACTAAATTCATGCTTGAACTGATCACCTCAACAAAGACTCAACAGTAAGGTCTACACCACCTCTAGAGCACTGGCCACTGTCAGTACTCACAGCAAACGTATATAGAATTCTGCTCTGAGTGAATATGAGTAAAGTTGTCAGGCATGATGACACATATATGGAATATTTTTAATTTGAGTAGTGCCAGTATTGCAAAATATTGCAAACTGCACTTTGTTGTACAACTTTGTGTTGTGAAAAAAACATATATTTTATCTTGTAGTTCATACATTTATCTATTCTTTTGTTTATGGACAGGAACACACTCGTCAAAGAAAAAGAAAAAACAACGTAGAATGGAAAGATTAGATAGTAGCTTCATGTTAAAATCTAAATTTTGGATAGGAGCAGAGCCCAGGTTATGAGAAATGAAAATCATTGTCACACCAATCAATCACAGCTCTGAAGTTTCACTGCGCTGTCACTATGATTTCTTTTATTGTAGTAAGTACTATTTTTCTCATCTTTTGTGCTGAAGTCAGATTTTCCATTGATTTCACAAACATTTAGGAGACCAGACTCTTTAATTTATTTTAAACACAGAGGCAAGCCTGTTGGATGAAACCTGACCAATCGTACATCATATTCAAAATGGTAGTGTAACTGCAACACAATAATGGAGGGCTGGACTTTCTTTTTTTGTATGAATTTTTTTGTCCAAGCACACCATTTAGCCAATATTACAGGCACTGGCTGCTTTCAACAGTACTTTTTTTCACGAGGGGTGGCACTGATAGAAAAGGCTCAGGAGTGAACATTTCCACGTGAAACAGATGCATTATTCAACAGTAGAGGCATTTTCCTGACAACCCCTTTGGCATATTGTTGCAGTTGTCACACATTTATATGGCTATAAGCTTGCCTGTTAATTTTTGGATGTGGTTCTTGGCATGAAAATATGGATGCTTAATGGGGCAAAACCACTGCGTAATGTCTGTGATATGTCGACTGAACATGGGCAGGAGGGGTTTGGCATTATTGTTCTGCATGTGAGCTAATTAAGCAAGCACTGCCAGCATGGTCAGAATTTAGGAAAAAAGGGAAACAAATAACACCCCCTATTCTCTGTAACTCCAATTCTCCTGAAATGCCTCTTGTTCTCTTGTTTTGGAGCAGCTGTGCTAGTGTGGGAAGGAATGATAAAAGGAAAATGTGAACTGTGCCCAGGGTGTGCCAGTTTTTTCTTGTTGTTTGTGTAGGTTACAGATGCCCATTGTCAGCATCCTCTACATTTTCTTAGAAATTTACTGTATTGTTTTGTGGGCACCACCATAGACTGATTAAAACAAGTGGCACACATTACATTGCTTAACACCTGTAACAGTTTTAAAGGTGCATTTTTGTGGCAGTGCGGCCAAGTGATTAAAAACCTGCTGTTACCAACCTCAGTAACTAATAAACAATCTGTTTCCAATAAATAAATCACTACAATATTGCTAGAAAAGGTTTAATGTATTACAGCCTTTGTCTAGTCTTTATAATGGTTGCATGGTTAAAATGAGGAGATACTGACTGTCAAGAGAAACAAGATCTATATGTCTTACAGAAATCTAAAATAAAATGTACATTTAAGGATTCTTAAAAATTTTTCACTTTAGGAATATAAAACACGACTACGTGGCTCCAACACATGTATAAATTAAATATCCGTCGACATGTTTTGTGTAAATATCTTGCCAAATGTTTTCCCCTTTTGCTTTAAGAACAAAGTTTTTCCATACATGTTCACTGTGAAGAGAGAAAAAGTAAAATTTGATCCAATATTTTATTAAAATGGAATTCCCTACATTGAGATCCGATCCTCTCAGGAGGCTCAGTAAGAACAGGAATGTTAGCAGAAGCTTCTGATTTTAAAGAGCATCATAGAGGCCTGTATCTTGTGGCCCCTTGCAGTTATCTTATCGAGACTGTTCACTTTTACAGCAAGCCATGTATTAAAAATGGCCTAAAACTTCATAGTACTCAAAGGGAGTTTCAGTTATAAACTTTGTGTAAAAGCACAATATATTTGGCCTGAGGCTGCATCAGGAACTTATTTCTTGATTTTGGTTTGAGCTTTTTTCAATGAGAGATATAAATCTTACGCTACCCTAGAAGGTAATAATTCAAGATGTGGCAGGCTTGACAGAATCTGATTGCCCCCCTTTTATAAAAACCTGTCTTATTTTTAAAATCAAAAACATATTTGGATATTCTCTTCCTCAATGATTAATAAAAGAATGCTAACGGACAACCTATCAGAAAACACATCACCGTCAAGCTGTCAAGCAGTATAAAAGGCAATAAATTTTTAAAAAATGCATAACTATGGCAGTATGGTGAATAAAGCACAATATGTGTCATTAAGGAGACAATGCTAAATATGCTGTAGCAGCATCACGCTAAGTTAAGTCATTTCCAAAATCATATCCAGGAATGCAGATGGAGGTCTTTTAGTGACAATGTGGTTGTTGTTGTCATTATTGTCTCTTTCCAGCTGGATACTATTTCTGTCTGTGATTTTTGAAAACTGGCAAAAGCTACCTTTGACATCACCCTAGGCCAATCAGGAGCAGCTGGAAAGGCAGCAAGAATGCAATATTAATGGACACCAGCTTTTAAATTATGCATTATCAGTAGGTGCATGTCTTGAACACAGCTCTCTGTACTTATAAACTTTCAGGCAGGTCAGTACAGAACCTCCTGCTACAGAACGTGCAGCGGTTGCTGCTTCTGGTCTTTTCATCTTATCAAATGACTGCTGGTGGTCTGAAGCACTGCTGAGCCTAGGGCTGTGTCTGGCTATTTTCATAAATTCTGACCATGCAAAGGGTCAGTGTGAAGGAAATAGGAGAACCCACAAAAGTACAGAATAACTGTGATTCCATTGTTTAATGTTTTTTTTGTTTATAGAGCTGTAAAAAAGTTGCTTAGATTACCCTTAATGTGTCATTTTTGTTTCCCCCAAGGAACAAATTCCACATCAAGCTTAAGTCAAAATTTGGCAGCCCTGTGTCAATATTAACCCAGAGAAAGACCACACGGGCACTATGACAATGCAAAATGTAATCTGATCCTATCAAATGTTCATTCTTTACAAAGACTTGTAAAGAATTGTAATATACAGGACAGAAAATCTGAAAGGAAAACTTAGCATACCAAAGGGTAAGTGTAATGGAAACAATCACTGTAGCATGACCAAAATTTTTGGATAAAACAAAGATTACTGAACTGTATTTTTTTTAATGCTAATGCAAATCTATAAAACACAAGATATCCATGGTAATGATTGTCTGTTTTCTCCACATGGCAATAATTACTCTGTTTTTGATCATAACCAGGGGTCTATGTGTGCATTTTTTATTGTTGTTTTAATCTTATAAGCAATACAGGCATTTGCTTATCAGTTGAAAAGATACAAAAGTTAATCAACTAGGAGGAGTTGTCTCTCATTATTGATAATTTAACATTCTCCTTTATTATTAATCCACATCCTGAGGTAACAGTGTTCTGGACACCTACACATGATATTCATATCGTCTGAACTGTGCCATATTTTGAAACAAGAACACAGGGATTTTATGTCAACCTGAAATCTACCAGAGGGTTAGTAAATCACTTAATAGCTTGTTTCAGAATCACTGGTGGAACAGAACTGACTCATTTCCTGGCAGAGTACGTCTCAAAAAATACTGTCCGACAAGCATAATATGGATAAAATAAAATCTCCTCTGGTATGTTGTGAAAAAATTTTTGAAGAAATTCATTAGACTCTGATCCCGTGCAGTACCACAATGCAACTGGATAACTACTTAGGAAAACGATTAACAGTCAAAGAATTGACGATCTGAAATGAAAAAGAATGCAACTTTTAAACACTAAAAGATGATGACAGCCAAGAGGAATTCCCCCATTGTACAAATGAGTTTTGACTATGAGATGACTTGCGGGGATGCTATCAAAAATTTCGGAGAATTTTTCCGGTGCAAACAAGCAGAGCACTGCACAGTTATGCAATAACTTACATTTGTATGTCAGGTTATACAGTTTGACCACAGTCAGTACCTGAGTAAGATGCACTTTTGTGACTACTGGTTCATGTGCATTTGCAATTTCACCATTGATCTGAAACTTGGGTCTTCAGTAATGACTCAGAGACTAAACATTATTTTGGGGAACAGAGACAAAACAGAAGGGTTATCAATGTGTGATGTGTTGGAGATGATACTGGAGATCCCAGATGTCATTGTATTGCAGTTGTTTGGGCCAAATGATCTCCCTCAGATGCCTCAGAATTTCAAAGTTGTTCTCAGATGTAATAGTCTAAACCTTGGGCATGAATTTATGGTCTAAGAAAACTACCAGCATGCCCCTGGTTGCACTCAGGACACTTTCTTCATTCTTGGAGACCAAGGACTCTCTAATGTAAAGAGTGCTGTTGGTCTGGCTGTAGACACAACTCTCGTTGTGTGATTGTCCTAGTTTGGGCCATCCTGGGTCCCATGCATATAACACTGGTGCTGATACTGATCAAATCATATAACTTATAATACTTACTCTGTAAAGTTAATACTTGCATTTGCTGTATGTAAATTACTGTGCAGCACTCCACTCATACATGAACAGTCCTCAAAATTTTTGATGGCACCTAGCAAAAAAATACTGCACAAAAATTAATTTCAATCTAACATTGATGGGTAAATATGGATACATACTCACATTAGGACCCACACAGTTTTATAGGTGTCATTTCCATGATTAGGTGCAGTATTCTAGACTGGTATTAGCCTTAATATATCTTAAACAAACAAAAAAAATCTCCATTAGTCCGTATCTGAAGGAATTGGAAAGCTTAGCAATGGCCTGTACACGTCAGTCTTTCCCTACTGCTATGGTGCAGGTTGTAAGGCTCATTGACTTAATTGCTTTGGCTTGTTCTGCTGCGCTTGCCATGCTTTTTCACATAATCACTATGTTATCACTAGTAAAGTTTAACTGCTTTTCATCTGTTAAGTGCCATCAACCTCCAAAGCTTGATCTAACTGCTAAGCTTTGAGAGGCAGTGGAAGCCTGAGACAGAGTGATAGTTGTTGGCTGATAGGGGACTGCACATGTACAGTGCATGAGCAGTCCAAACCATTATAACAGCCTGTTGGCTCAAGAAAAATACAGGCTTTATAACATAAACTGCTTGTTTTGTGCTATTATGAACATAGTAAACCAACTCAAGTACCACACATGTGAACAGTGTCCTGAGTATCATGCATATACATGTGTCATGAATGTATATACTTACTTGTAGGATACTAAACTTGCCTGAAAATATTAGAGAAAAATGGAAATTCCAAGTCATTCTACATCATGTTTACTATGGGCTGACTCCATTTTAAAGCCATTAGTCATAGAGTAAGGCACACTTCTGGCCTTTCAAACCTAAGTGATGTGATATCAAAAACAGTATTAATCTGATTTCACATCAAAGCTCAGTAACAAATTCTGTCAAAATGCAGACAAAATACAAACAAAATAAAAAGAGAGCTACTTTGTCAAAATTTTGTGTTGCTTTATAAATCAGATTAGAATGTTTTAACAGGCAGGACAATCTGTGCTTCCGAAGAAAGCAGTAAAAGCCCACCACAGTCTTTTTCCACACACCTAGAAAGGAAAATATCGCACAAAGGTTTGGTACATATCCAATGGACCCTTTATTGGATCTAGTTGCTGGCATGGAGGAAAAAAGCTTTAATAAGAATTGACGACTCTGAGGGGTGTTGATTTACAACAAAGGGTCACATCTATAAGAAAAGTAACATTATTTTCTTGTATGTTTGTGTGTGATCTTTTTAAGGCTGGTGGATGCTTTACTCTCCAAAATATGCCAAAAAGTGTGCTTTTTGCATGTGTAGTTATGAATCTAGAACCAATTGCAAGTATTTTGCTGCACTCCAAAATCTGATTTAGTGAGAAAAAAACTGTTCTAGCAACAAAGAGAATGTAAACAACATAGGTAATTGCACGCAAATGTTCCTGAAGTAATTCATCTCTAAAAGTACATTACAGCAACACTTGAGTGAAAGAGAACCACCAGCAACAGTCATTAAGAGAATTCTAAAGAGGAAGGTACATTTTACATTAATAGATATACTGTATATACTATACTAAAACTTTATGTTTGCCAGAAAAAAAAATTAAATGATAAATTTATTTAATTTGGATAGCAGCAGTTAAGCAGATCAGATTAAGTTTTCAATAGCATTTATAATATATAATAGCAAACTGTATTTGTTTTTCTAATTACTTTTACAGTCTTTATCTTTTTCCTTAACTGATTTGTGGAATAACTTCCTGAGACAGTAATTTAAGTATAAAACTGCACAACTAAACTCTATGTAATTTTTTTCATTATCAACAATGCAGAGAGAACTTCAGTAGATTTCTCCTATTATACAGTTGATGTCTCAGCATGAACATACCATTGATCGAGTCAATGTAGTCCAACACTGGCTCCTTCTAATGTCCCATTTAAATATTCAATAGTCCAAAGCTCAAAATAAAACATATTTACAGTTTAAACAGATTACTTTATATAAACAATAAGGCAGCTGTCTAACCAGCAAATGTTTGGTGGTTGACCACATATGGCTGTTAACCAAGGCATATGACTCCAACAATAATTTAATATCAGACTTTTTTGAACATTTTAATAAAATGTTGTGACATCAGCAGTTACATATTGAACAAGGCCAAATTTATTACCAGAGCAATAAATATGTCAACTTGTGGACCACTCAAACTCAACTTTTCATATTAACTATAAAGTGGCAATAAATATAATAACCATTACCAAAAAGAAGCTATAAATGTAATTTTAAAAATATCAACACAAGATGCAGCCAGAAGGCATGAGGACTCGCAACACTGGATGACCCAAATATGACCACATTTGTAAGGCAAAGGCAAGTACCATAAGAACAAAAATATAAGGGAGTGCCGACACACTGCTAACACGGAAAATGAGCTATCAATAAAAGTAGAGTATTTTGTTCACTGTCATGCTTTCTTAGCAACTTTTAATGTAAAAGGGAACCGGGTCTTATAAAATCACATAACATGGGCTACAATGTTATTCTAATTGAGTTTATTATGTCCACTGTGATGTCTGTATGCAATGTGTTAATCTGGTATTGAACTTAAGGAGTTTTTTGACTCTGTTTCAAGATGAATTTTTAGCAGCATGTAAAACTATACCAAAACAAATAAAGGAAGACATTTGTCTCATTACACTGACTATAAGCATAACAAATCAAATGCCATGTAGAGTACTCTCTTTAGGTTGTAGGTTTCGCAAAAGTGAAATAAAAAGAGTAATGCTTACTACAACTATACAACATATCTGTCATTATTTCCAAGATTTTGAATGTGTGTAAAAAAACATAAAACCTAGTTAACTAAGGTAGAGACAAGAAAGCGTCTGAGGCTGTATTAAGAAGTAGTTGCAGCTAACACCAGTCCTTTAATTCATATGGTTATAGATAGTGAATATAGACTCTGCCGATGTGGACCACACAGCATTAAGTAAGCTATTCTATAGCTGAACAGACTCAGCTTTTGTAGAAACACAGCTTGATGTCTGGCTGTGGTGGCTCATCAAGTGAGCTGATGATCAGACAGGAAATTGCCCACAAGAAAAACCTTGTCAACCATTCAGCATTGTGGCATTCAAAATAGGCCTGCACGATTAATCGTTTTAGAACCTCGATGTAGATTCACCCCTACATGCGATTTCATTTCTAAATTACGTC
>JAPZDZ010000024.1:13554378-13583128 GCA_029783805.1 Acanthurus tennentii
AAAAATAAATAAAGTTTTGAAAATTTTACTTCAGGCCTCAAGTCCAAAATGGCCACCGGAAGAGACGTACAGCTTATCATGTCTTTCTTTCTCTCTCATTTGTTTCCAGTGATTTGATTACCATTTTTTTATAAGTTTTATTATTACTTGAATTCATTAACATATTTTCCAATTGTTGTCATTTCATGTAGCCCAACGAGTTCATATTTCCCTGTGTTGTATAAAACAAGCAAGGAGATAAGTCATTCTCTACTCTCCCCTTTGTTAAACAGAGCCTCAGCTTGGGATGAGTAAAGACTCTTATTTATTGTCCAGTAGAAACAATATTTTTCATTCCAGCTAAATAGTCTTTTGGGAGTCTGGGCATGTCTTCAGCTCAGCAGACACTGTGGACAAAGCTTTGTTTTCAAAGTTTGGCCTGTATCTATCTTTTGTAGACAAAAAAAAGTTCAACTCTGGAAGCAATTAAAGTGTTGAATTAGTTTTTATATTAGAATTCAGATGATATGACAACCCTTACTAAACGTTATTTATCTATAAATATATCTGAGACAGCTTTGGCTAAGTATAATCCCTATAAAGAGAGCAAAATTTTAAAAAATCACATATGACTTAATCTATCACGTTAACTGCTGGAAGTATCAAGAAGTGGATTTAAATAAGTGAAACAGCATCAATATCACTTGATGAGCCATCCATATCCATAACCAATATTTTCCAGAAAGGTTATTTATTCTGATAGATAGAACTTTACTCATCCACATGGGGATATTAGGTCATTGAAGTGATAAAAGTAATTGCTGTCAGCCCTCTGTGACCCTGAAGAGGAAAAAAATAATATGGAAAATGAATGAATGATTCAACAGATATGACAGCTGATCAATGTCACATTTTTCTATGAGGAGAAAGCACAAGAGGGTTAAATATAATAAGTATTTCACATACCACTGCTTTTTATTGTGAAAACTATGGAAACAACTAATAATAATAATCTTTTTATAAAGAATACAAAGCCTTTGCATGCCCTTGTTTTGATGAGAAACATTAAAATATGTCTGAGCAGATACTAGTTCAGTTGTTCCAATTGCAATGGGCCAGATATAATGATTGATTTAATTATGGCAGACTGTCTCCCTCTACCAAGAAAATCATGAGAACATGTGGTCTGAAATACCAGCAAATGTTTGATCAGGACAAAGGAGAAAAATATTTAGGCCAAACATCATCCATCAAATCTCAAAAGCACGTTCTCTCACACATGCCCAGTGTTGAGTCATGGGAAGACAGTCCAGGCTCTTCTATCAAAAAAATAAAATCAGTGGAGTGACCTTGGTGCATGTGATGTATGAGAAAACACAACTCTAATCTGCAGACACCTTTATGCGTGTCTCAAGAAGTGATGTAAAGGCCAAATTGCTTCCAGACAAACATCTCATACTGTACGCGAAAGAGGACCTGGCTCAAGAAGGTTGTTCCCGCCCTCTCAAAAATCTTATTTTTGGCCTTGAGCACTGGCCACTTAATTTTTCATTCACACCCTGACCTTATGTCTAAGAATTGCTGTACAGAAAAGAAGTGCAATGCTGTGGCAGCTGAGACAGACAAAAAAAACAGCGGAGTTCGACGTCATGCAATCCCACAGCAAGCACACAGGATTCCTTTATTTCCCAGCCCCATTCTGTCACTCTTCAAAGGCTGATTGACGGACAATTTAAGATAAAAAAATACATGAAGCTCGCCAGAGACTTTTGACCATTAAACACAGAGCTCAAACCTTAGATGTGCCTTTTCATAACAATGGTTGTGATGAAATTTTTATTTTAAATAAAATCTTTTAAACATAGTTAATGTATTTATTCTACAAATAAAACAGCAGCACTGTGAAAATTACAAGGCCATAGAGACTTTTCACATTGTTAAAGGT
This sequence comes from Acanthurus tennentii, assembly GCA_029783805.1. Lineage (NCBI taxonomy): Eukaryota > Metazoa > Chordata > Actinopteri > Acanthuriformes > Acanthuridae > Acanthurus > Acanthurus tennentii. Next base: position 13,556,303 of record JAPZDZ010000024.1, read on the forward strand.
AATTTGGCACAGAATGGTAGCTTTCAACAATCCAAGCAATTTAACTTATTTGCACTTTTTTGGTATAATTTCTCACTCTGTGCTTTGGTGTTACAGTAATTCACCTCAAATTTGCCCTTGTGTATTTAACCTACATTTTCATTTGTTGTCATCTACTCTGTCTTCATAAATTATTGTTAATATATTGTAATATTAGGTTGTGCAAATTAAAACCATCAGTCTTTAAGTGTGTTGCATGTCTGTGAAAAAAAATTAAATGTCAATACAGTATGGGAACATGCATACCTGGCCTTAAGGCACTAGCACATGACTGCCATATACTGTGGTTCACAGCTGGTGGGAATGAACGGAAAAAAGGTTTTAAATACATACACAAAAAAGAATGAGACACTGAGGAAAAAAGACATCCCCTGATCTTTGGTTAAATTTTTATTCTGTCCATTCGTCCATTGTCTTCTGCTTATCCGGGGTCAGGCTGCTGTGGTGTTCCCCAGCAACACTTTCCAGCTCTTCCTGGGGGATTCAAAGGTATTTCCAGACTAGATGAAATATATATTCCCTGCAGCAAGTTCTTGGTCTACCCTGGGGTCTCCTCCCAGTTGAACATGTCTCAAAAAACCTCCAAAGGGAGGCGTCCAGGAGGCATCCTAATTAAGTGCCTGAACTTCCTCAACTTGCTCCTTTTGACGCAAAGGAGCACCTGCTCTCCTCCAAGCTCCCTGTGGATGTCTGAATTCCTCACTAAAATGCAACTTACAGATTTGTAATAATAATCCAATAATATTATGCTATGTAACAATATCAATAACATGCTTTGATGAATTTGCTAGGAAGGATTCTACTTGTTATACTATAAGCGCATTTTGCTAATAATATAAATATTCTTTCATGTAGGTAGATTTTACTTGTAATAGAGTATTCTGTTGTTTCTTTGTATAAGTAAAATATCTCCCTCTACCACTGATACTTAGCACAACCTGTTAGAGAGGACATTAAGAAATTTGAAAAGTAGATTAAGGATTTGGTGTTTTTGCCATAATTTTTCATGGAAAAATGGTGAGTCATTCTGTGTGTTTATTTTAATGTCAGGGCTGTCACAGTGGTTTGTCTCAACATTTTGGATTGGGCAGACTTAAGTAAGTCTTGGCAATGGTAATTTTCTTATCTATATTACAGTTTTTAAATAAAAGCACAGACATATTCACGGATATTACATCAGAGGTTATGAATGTCTCAGTGCCACCGTGTGTAGCTGTGCTGCATTCACTCACTGTAGTGCCCAGACAAGATAAGGAGTGAAGACTATAAACATTATGTCTTAAGTATTTTCTCACAAGTCCAACAGCATTTCTTGGAAAGCTTGTAACAGCAAGCATGTCCGTAATAAAGCCAAACATAATAAGAGAGGGGAGAGGGGAACTGCAAAGACAGCCGGTTAGATAATCTGGCTTTGAGATATTCAATTTGCTGAAAATCCACCAGGGACGTACTGTATATGAGAGTCTGGAATGGAGGAATTAGTAATGTGAATTCAGAAGAGTTAAACAAAGACCGTTTTTCATATTTCTAAACTCCTGGATAAATAGCACCAATGGTTTTCCGGTGCATCAGAGGAATTTATATCAGCTGTTTTTACAGCTGTTTTCTCAGAGCCTTGGTTAAGAGAAACTCATTTTATCCTAAAGCAAATTCTGAGTATACTTTTAGTGCATTGAGAGCTTCACTGAAGCACCATCATGGGCATGCACCACTGAAACTGTTCAATGATGGTCTTTACAAGGTGGTGAGTGCTATGTATGTAGCTGTCAGGCAGTGGTGGAAGTCTTGCAGGTAGCACTTAGAGATTCCTCTCTTGTAAACTTCATATCACTAAAGTTTGACTGAAATATTTCCGCTTTTTAAAATTTATTTACTTACTGACCTCCTGGCTATTTTTTATGTGGAGTCATTAATTTGGGCAATTTGTAAATAACTGTTGATAATTTTATAGTCACATTGATGATGCATCTTGTTATAACTGACTCTTTATATTTTAAAAACCTGTTTCTGGGCCCACTTACACAACACAGCATACTCTGGACTTTTCCTGCACCATGAACTTATGTGTTAACTTGGTGTTAGTGATGGTTAGATAAAAGTGCATAAAAATGAGCATGAATTTTAACAGCATGTCAAATTGCAAATATTTTATTTACTCACTGATTTCTTCTTGGAAGTAAAACCTCCTGCATCTGATTTAAAACACAGGTGCAAAGTGTATCAAAAGTTCAGTCAACATTGTGGTTTGACTCCACAAAATACATTTAACTATACCAGTAATAAGGTATAGTTTATGTTCGGCTGGAGCAGTGAAACTGGAGTTCTTAGTAAAAAGCTGATCTCAATTCTTCCAGCAATAAAATCTGCCCTTTGTGAAGGTATTCCATATCCATGCAGAAAAATATTGCAAAATAAAAGATCACACCATTTAGATTAATACTGACATTATAGGAACTGCACTGCACTGACTTTCCAGGAGAGGTGAGGTTTCATTTACACAAATAAAAATGAATAAAGTCCAACCTATAAAAATGTTGGATGTTGGTTAAACTAGTGAAATAACGTACTAAGGTCAAAATTAAGTAAATTTTTCCTCCCCAAAAACAACCATCCTGATAAATTTCCTACTGTAAAGAGCCAAATTTCAGAGGTTTCAATCATACTTTGAATTCTCAGATAAATCCACATTTTGCTTTTTGTTAAACAAAAATGTTTCATCAAGAAAAAACTCCCCGATGATTCATGTCTTTGAACTTAAAACAAATCCCTCCATAGTTTCTGAATTCCTCTGGTGATAAGTAGTCTTTCTCCTAAAGCCAAGTAGGCTTAAGCAATATGGTCCCCGTTAGCATCATAGTCACTCTGTCAAGTAATAAATCAATCTAAGCTGGCAATGAATTCCTCCATAGTTGCAATTTCATCACCCTCTGCATCCATGTGCAACTGGATCCTACTGTTCTCCTACTGTTCTGACGGGCTCTTCTTATAGGCCTTGAAACACACAAAAACGCAGTTCATCCAGTATTTACATTAGTATTGACAAAGAGAAGGATTTGATTTCTCCTGAAGAACCAACTTTGTGCGATGTGTCTGCATTGCAAAGATTGCACCCATGCCACCTGTTTGGCCCAACATGGTGCTCCAAGAGGCAGGTTTGTAAAGTGAATTCATAAAGCAAAATACCAGCATCTGAAATGTTTTAAAAATGCATTCCATTCTGTTATCTGTTATGCACTCAGGAATGCCTACTCTCACCAATCAGAATTATTCATGGTGCTAGACTTGAGCATTTCAGAGACTGAAAAAATAACACATTGTTCATTTTGAGACTGCTGCTTACATCCTTAAACACATTTTTATCAGTGGTTTAGTATTTGTCCTATGCCATGTTGACTGTTGAGTATCTTGGTGTCCACATTGTTTATCTAACTAGAAAATGGTCTCATTAGTGCATAAAAATATTTCTGTTGATAGACTATGGATTGAACTGTAGCACCCCCACCTGTTCAACCAGTGTAGCATGTTTTTTTTGTGTGTGTAATCATTTGACTATCATGCACACTAAGTTGTAGTTAAGTAACTGTGGAACATTTCATCATTGTTCCAATTTTTACTACAGGAAAACGACTTTTCTGGAAAGTTCCTTGAACTTTGCAATAGTGATTCATGTTTTGCTGTTTGTACAGTTTCTTATAATGTTGCGTACATCTTCCTTTACAGTCATGTGACAAATATTTTGTATGTTGCCATTATCTCTAATGTTCCATTTCTTATTGGTCCAGTGTTTTCTCCTGCTTAGATATATTGAACACATTTCCACTAAGGTGGACAAGTTATAATCATCCACTGTAATGTATTCTGCAACTAGGCCTACAGAAGAGGAAAATATCCAAACATCCTCATTATCAGGGCCCTTATAACCGCCAGGGAATTTTATTTTTTTCTAGGGATGACAATTGAAGATAATTTTACTTTGAATATGATGCACTGAAGATAGACACTGAGCAGCAATGATGAGTAAATGTAATGTAATACATGAAACAATGGGCCTTAAATCACTATTCATATTAATATTTATGTCATAATGTCACCAATTATATATATTTTAAAAAGTTACAGCAAGAAAAGCACTTGTGAAATTAAATACCTAAATAAAAGTTGAATTCAGGTAGGCGCTCTGGCTCTGAGTTTGTGGTATTTTGCTTATTCGCTGACATTGGGTTATGAATTACTATATTACCAGAGTCATCATTATTTTATTAGTATTACATCAGTGTCTTTTCCTCTGTATCAAAATCAAATGTCTGCTATTGAAAAAGTCAAGGAAAATCTTATTCTTCCTCATCAATGTCACGACAGATGTTTTTTTCTGGAAAAGACGCTACCAATGTAATGAAGCAGACTCCAGGTAGCTATTGTCCTGATATCAGACAAAATTTTAGAGACTGAATCTCTTGAGCTGTTATTTATTAACTGTTCACATATGGAGAAATTCTTTGGAAAAGATTTGGAAATCTGCTTGTCAGAGTAACTTAAAATATAGCACATGGATGATGTCTGTATTAATCTATGACTCTCTAAGCAATCCTCCACTTCAATTCATCGTAAATTTTGATGTTATTCAGAAGCAGTCTTTTCATTTATGAGATAAGATGCCTTAACAGAATGTTGTCTTGTGGATGTGGTCACTTATTTTAGATCTGAAAGCAAAAAATACATGAGGCCGTTTTCTCACTACATTTTTTCCTATAGAAAAAGGCCTTTTTTCACAGAGAACATTTTAACATTTTATGGTAGATGAAGCACAAATTAATGATGACTGAATTCTGTTTAACTTCTTCACTTTCTGGGACTTGTTCTTGTGCACGCTGGCTGACTGAGTGAGTTTACGCCGCTCCACCTGGTTTTAATCATATCCTGGATATGATATCTGGAACATTAAAAAAAAAAGGTTATTCATATTGCTGTGTACATGATTATAACAATATCCAGGCCTCTGATCTTGTCTTGATTTCTTAACATCTCAGACACTATGTTCTGTACTAATAAAGAGTTTTTAGAAACCTGGATGAGGTAATTACATGCCACAGCATCCTGGTTTCTATTGGAGTACTCCAGGTAGTAGATCCAGGTCTCTGAAACCAGAGTATGATTTTACATGTGCGAAACATTACCAGAAATGCTATTGCATTTGTAAACATAACGCCTGTGCTTTGTCTACTTTGACAAGTCAAAATGTCTTGTGTGTAAAAAGCCTGGACATACCATTCTGGCCAACCTTGTTTTCTTAATTTGCTCCTTTGTTTCTCTTTCTTTTTTAACTGCCTTATTTATTTTTTACGACTAATAGTTTTTCTCTCACAGACATCCATAATATTCCACTATTTAAATACTATATCTACATGTAAAAGTTAACGTCTAATCTTATTTATACATTCTGTATAGTCTTACTCACTGGTCTCATTGTGTTCTTAATCTTTGGTACATAGAGGACTGTGGCCTGCTCTTCGGGTGTGAGCGCTGCCCCCTGGTGGTCAGATGTAGTCACATCGGTTGCCCTGTTTGAATTAACAGTCGAAGATGGCGACTGGAGTCCTTCACAGAGTTAGCTGTGGCCTGGGTCGGGCTAAAAGCAGGGCCCAGTCCACCGGACAGCTCGTCTCATGGACCAGGTGGGGAAGCCTGCAGTGTGCATTTCAAATAGCTGTCATGTCCGTGATGTTTGTAGTAAGGGGTCGTGTTATCTATTTTAGTACGTCTCTGGAGTCACGGAGATGAGATTTGGCTAGCAAGCCCGTTAAATGCTAGCCAGTCCTCAGTGGCCTTCAGCTTAAACTTAGATAAAAAATGTTTATTCCGGGATATTTAAGATTAAAGCTGCGTATATCGGGTGGTGAAGGGGAGAAAATACAAGTTTCTGTCATCTTTTGTTATTGAGCATCTCAAATGTTCAAGGTCAATTTGGTACTTAGTACAAAATTTGATGTACCTGCCCATGTCTTATCTACTTCCTATAAGTAAGCCCTACATTGTTAAATACTGTTGACCTGCTGCATTGATGTGTAATATATACATTATTATCACAATGTGTACACTATATGCATTGAAGGTACTGACATGTCAGAACCAGACTGTATTTTGAATTCTTGTTTAATCAACAGCTGTTAATCTGAAAATAAGTGTTATCATATTTTATATCAATGAATCGTGTCTGTGCATATGAAAATAATAAGATGAATGTGTGGATGTAATCAGGTATTGACAGATGATAGATGACAGAAGATTAAGAAACCAGTCTTATCAAAGATTTAGTCTTGTAATAATTTCTTATTCGTCCAGTTGTTGTTTATCATGACTCATCTGTGTTTGCAGGGGATTTGCTGCATCAAGCAGCAGAAACAGAGAGGACAGCTGGTTTAAGTCACTGTTTGTGAGGAAAGTTGATCCCAGGAAAGATGCACACTCCAACCTACTGACCAAGAATGAGGAAAGTAACCTCTACAAAATCCAGTGTAAGTTGACCATAATCATCATCTATGAATACTTTATCCTAAAATAAAGATTAGATGGATTTTAATTGCAACTCTCTTTTCAGTCCATAATGTCAAGCCAGAGTGCCTGGATGCATACAACAAACTCTGGTGAGTGTTTTTTTAATTAATATTGTCTAATCCACACACTGTGATGAATGTATATGTGAAAGTAGTGACTGCACTGGTGGTGAGAGGCCAGTGAACTGTTGTTCTATTAAGAATTCAGCATGGTCTATTCCTGTGAGTGGACTGATGACCTGGAATGGCTTCGCTCCTTCACAGACTAACTGTGCTCATGCCTTAAATGACTTACGGCCACCTTCTTGTAGTTAGAGACTAATTTGAGACTTGCAACGTTGGTGAGAAGACATGTGACCAGAAAACATGTGATTGCTCTTTGGAGTTTGTTGTTTAAATTGTAAACTATGCTGTAGGGAGACTTGATTTTGTCAAATTCAGTTGCTCTTATGTTATAGTTTATTGGTTCAATTTAATGTTTCTCATTTATCACAGTGAGGATGTTTTGCCCTCCATCCATGCTGATAAGTACTACCCCTGTGAGCTGGTGGGCACCTGGAATACCTGGTATGGGGAACAAGACCAGGCTGGTAGGATTACTAATATCAATATCACAGACATCCGCAGTGTAACATATCTGTGCAACATGGTCTGCACAGTTTTGTGTATCACCAGACTTGGTATACTGCATATACATATACAGTTAATGTTTATAATGAAAAAAGGGAGATTCCATAACTTCATTATTTTAATATAATGCCACCCTAATTGTTATCCGGTAAGAATACATCTATGAATAAACAATTTTAATAATTAATAATACTTGAACAAACTCATCAATTCAGTCAAACATTCATAAAAAAATAATATTGTTGATATTATTAACAATAACTTGTTAATTATCTTAACAGGTTATTATGTTATTTATCAGGATAAAGTTTATTAATTTCTTGAAGTCTGTTAAAAAAATAATGCACTTGTGCACACTTTTACAATTTAGGTCCAGGCATCTTTAAACAAAAGAGACTCTTCCAGCTGCAGAATTATTGTCTTAATAAAATTATGGGATTTGATTATTTTATTGTGTTTTTCATCAATTGGCTGTTTAGTGGTTTGTTTGATATTGCATTGATAAGCATTTTCTCCTTTTTATCAGTTCATCTGTGGCGTTACAGAGGTGGATACCCAGCTCTGACAGAGGTGATGAATAAACTCAGGCAGAACCAGGTAAAGACTCCTTGAGACATATTTTGTTTGCATCATCCCTGTGTAATGCCTTATTAGTCTGCTAATAACAGAGCAAAGCAATCAGTTGATGTAAAGCTTATTGATCGGTGTCTGTCCATTGGCAGGACTTCACAGCGTACAGGAAGGAGCGAGGTAAGATGCTGATGTCTCGCAAAAACCAGCTCCTGCTAGAGTTCAGCTTCTGGAACGAGCCTGTTCCCCGAGAGGGTCCCAACATCTATGAGCTCAGGTCATACCAGCTCAGGGTGAGTCACAGACCAGGGAGCTGATTTCATCATTAGCAGCGCTGTTGAATTTATGATTGATTGAGGTTGAAAGTGTGAGGCAAGCCCATAAAGTGTGACATGGCCAAGGTCTCTGTTCATTGCCAAACATAATCAGAACCTAAACCAACAATCCAAATATTTATTAATCTCCAATGGGTGTAACAGCATGTATTGAGGTAATTACTCTTTTCTAAAATCATGTTCATCTTATTTGTGTAGCCCAAAACTACAGGAAAATGCCTCAAAGGGCTTTACAGTCTACACCACATACAACAACCCTTAAGCTCCCCCAAAACCCCTTTTAAGGGGACAGATGGTGGTGAGTGCAGAGTAGACAGAAAAAAACAATAGTTTTTGTTGTTTAACATTGCAGGATTGCTTTTTAGCAGAAAAGCTTTCTAAGCTTTGCTTAGTCTGAAGAACAGGACCTCAGTCCAACTGAGTATTAGGGAGTCATAACAGTTAACAACATGAGCTGCAGAGCCTTCTCATTGACATGTTCTCTGATTTTAGCAGCCTGTTGTTTAGAACACTCTGCTTGTATCATCACAACTTCACATTTGTACATGTTCATCGCGAGGTGCAAGCACCCAACACAAATAAATCTTACATTGTTTAATTTTGAGCAGCTTCCCTGCAACAGCTGCGGCTTAAGGGCTGTAGAATAAGAAACATTTTACAAGGTTATTATTCATTAAAAGTAGTTGGTATTAATTTTATTTTACTGCTAAAACAAATATTATACTAATAGATTGTTACTTTTTTCTGTTTAAGTGTGTAGGATGTGCTCAGAAGTCTCACACTCCGAGGAAAAACTCAAGCCATTTGCAGAAAGATGCAATGAATCTTTCACTTCTCCTAGCTCACGTTTTCCCATTTAAACTGATGTTCTCCCCATCACATGCTTTGCTTCTGTGACCTCAAAATTACCTCCGCCCTTTCAAAACTACTGTAAGACACGCAACGACCCAGTGTTTTCAGCCTTCATGATGAGAGTGGTGCTTAGGCAATGACCATTTGTGCAATTTTTTTCCCCCTATTTTGGATTTTTTTTCACTTCTGGCCTCATATATCTAATTTACAACCCAGTGGCACATGATTAATGCCTGGATCAATTGTAAAATTTAAAGCACACTCTTAATACACATAATGCCAGCTTCTGCAGATTGAGTTGTTCCCTTTAATCTGATTGGAAAAACTGTCTCTAGATCAGCCCTGAGACACGTGATGAATGCAAGCTATTATCCTTCATCACAGACTGCGATTAAATCGTAGGAACAGGAGGGGGTTTGTTGTCTTAAGCACCAGAGAATGATCGAAGAAGCCGTCGGGTGTTACTGTTATTGCAGCTTATCTTCACAATGACAGAATACCTGTGTTACATCTACCATTTATTGATATTAATGTGTTTAGTCTGGAAAGAAGAAGAGAGAATTGTATCAATATGTACTTTTGAAAGCCCTGAATGATATATGTTTCATTATAATAAAGTATATTGTGTTTTCTTTCTTCCAGCCAGGAACCATGATCGAGTGGGGTAATTACTGGTAAGGCAGCCTGAATTCATTTGATTCACTGAACTGTAGTTACAGATCGGTTTCACTGCACGAGACCTTCCTCATCTTGCTGTCATTAATAAGAGCTATTCCACAGAGAGGCATGATGTTGAAGCAGTACTGTCATGCTCTTAAGCCAAGACTCAAATTCAAAATGGAATATCATGTACACTAAAAATGTGCGTACATAGCAGTCCAGTAGAAGGAGTCTTGAAAAAATCCACCACTTGAGCTGATGGAGCCAACAGGCCAACATTTTTTCAGTTTGCGCAATGCAGTTGATTGCAATTAATTTAAATAGAGATGTGAACAGTCTGTACACAACTTATTTCCCATCGTCCTTTTTTTCATGCTGATGCCTTGAAGTGGAATTTGGTGTTCAACCTGTCTGAACACATAGTTTGTTCTCCATTTGGTTACACATCACAACTTGTTTCGCCACTTTGCCGAGGTGTTGGATATAAAACTCCAGTGCTTTAAAAATGTCTGTGGTAGTCGTTGCACTGTCAACCCTTCTGTGTCTTTTTCCAGTTAACTAATTTGTGGTGGCTCCTCACTGCTTTGTGTGTTATTTTTTTATGTAAATACAACTTAAGTCACTTGAATATGATCCAGGCTCTACTGTGAGGTTTTACATTTCCCCTCTTCCAAATAAAGCAGACACGATTTATAAAATCATAGGAGAAAAAAAATTCCCTCTGATGAAATGACAATGCAGGGACAATAGGTCATTTTTTCCTTTTCTTGTGTTTGCATTTAAGCCTCCTTTAACAAGCCTTTATTTGAACAAACCCAGAAAATTATGTAAATTATGTCCAGGAAAGCAATTTTAGGCAATTTTGATACAATTTGTGTAGTTGAGGCTTTTAGCTTAAACATCTTCAAGTTACAACAACATAAGAACTGAAGCTCCATAGTTTTGTATCCAGACAGTGATTGTGATTTGAAAAGGTGCATGTTTTCTTTGGGGGGAAAACATGATGGATTTGAAACATTTCATTCACAAGGACTTTGCCAGTGTTAAGATTCATTAACATGTATATAGTAAGAAATGGCATTCCATCTTTTGGTTGGATGTGATGTTGCAACGGATAATCACAGCCATGAAAGACTAATGTCGTCTAGTTTACGTTAACAAAACAAACTAAATCCAATTGTGTAAATGAAAGGGTCCAGGATTAATTCAATGATGATGCTGAAATCCTTGTTTGAAGAATGGTCAGATGTTTTGTGTGCACAGGCCTGCTGTTGTTATGCCAGATGAAGCCCTCAGTGGGCTTTTTGGCCTGTGTTGTTACTGAAGTTGTTGTTTTCTGCAGGGCCAGGGCCATCAGATACCGCCAGCAGAACAGAGAAGCTGTGGGAGGGTTTTTCTCACAGATTGGCAACCTCTATATGGTTCATCACCTCTGGGGTACGGTCACACACCAGCTCTATGCAAAATCACATACTGACAGCTTCACCATGTTAGCACTGAAATCATTAGTTGTTCCACAGAAAATCTCAAAAACGTTTCAGATGGATTTTTTAATTGATGTGGGAAACAAAAATACCAACATTAGCTGCTTCCAGTTTCTAAAGTCTGAGATTCTGTTGCTTCTCTTTGCTTTAAAGTGTTGCACATATGTAAAAGTTGTGGCCTTCTTATCAGGATAAAACAAACTATTTAAGGTGGACACTTTCAGCTCCAGGAATTTAAACTGGAATTTTGTAGTTTCCTGCTATTAGTGAAAGCTATGCTAACTCATCTTTTCAATAAACAGTAATAAAAAGATGTTTAATTTGAACTGGGTCACTTGCAGTAAAGAACCTTGGTATGATTTTTACCAGACCTTGTAGTTTCTCTCAAATCTACAGAGCACGTAAGCTCTTTTGGCTCTTTGCTTTGATTTTCTGGCCCACAATTTTGTATTAGTTCAGTCTCACTGCTCCCATCTGCATATGCAGCACCAGCATACAGCTGTTATCTGAGAGAAGGCTCTGATATAGTAACCACATGCCCGGGGACAAACAGCACACAAAAATTAGGAGCAAGCTGGTTAATGTAGTGGTACATTTAGCAGCCAAATAGAGAGATATTCACCCGGGAGCTGGTGGAGACCGCAGCAAAATTAAACTTATATTTATCACCAAGTTTAACCAACTTTGTATTTTAAGGTTTTAATTTTTTGTACTCAGATCAGTTATTGTAACCCAGTAAGGTAACAAAAAAAAAATAATCCAAAAAGTGTTACTTGAAACATTAAATCAGACAAAACAGCTATTGACTTGTAGTGCAATGACTCCATTTGCTAAAAGCGGTGCCATAATATGATTTATTGGTTGATTGCAGCTTACAAAGACCTTCAGTCCAGAGAAGACACGAGGAATGGCGCCTGGCAGCAGGATGGCTGGGATGAGGTGGTTTATTATACAGGTGAGCAAATAAACAATCCTTCTCCAAACACAGTTGGTAATAAAACTCCGGCTGTGTGACTGAAAACAAAGGCTTGTATTCATTTCTTCTATGCAACAACATATTGAGCCTTATAGTCAATTTTAGAGCTTGCTACTAAACCCGATCAATGTCAAAAGAACTTTGAACTATGAGGACACATCAAAGCATCTCTCAATCGTTATGTTTGACCTTTTCTCCAGTTCCTCTCATTCAGCATATGGATTCAAGGATCATGATCCCGACGAAGGCTTCCCCGCTGCAGTGAAATGAGACACGAGCTGGAAGCTGAAAACAAGTGGCACCCTTCTGAATGTTACTTCCACCCAGAGCATCACTATCGAGGTTTTAACTATCCTGTCAGTGCTGCCAAACAAAACTCCATCTCTGTCCTTGTCTTGTATTGCTTCAAGATACCAGAGGACAGAGGAGGTAACAATGTCTACCATGTATCATGAAATAAAGTTACTCCAAGCCACTTACAGCCCCTGACGACACACTTCTTTTTCTTTTCTTTCCTTTTTTTCCCCCCGGCTCTGGAGCAGGGTGAGTTAATTTGGCCAATTCAAACCTCCTGATGGTCATAATGTCCAACGTCTTGTGCCACATTACAAATGGTCCATTGAGAGAGCTCCTCTCTAAATTTAGAACCAACCAAAGTTACTTGAAAAGACGAGCAGCTGTGTGGTGTTTAAGTGCAAGGAAAGATGGAGGAGGACAGAACTGCTGAAGCTCACTGCGTAATACAGTAGCTATTTATTTATTTAATGTAAATTTGGAATACATATGTTTGAGGTGTGCTGAGAAGTGGCGCTTTGATGTAAACAATGCTATTGCAGAGTGAAATGTGAAGAAAAAAATCCTCTGTATACTCATGAAAATGATTAAGTATGACATGGTGTAAAATGTTAACCACATAATTTTCTATTATAAATCAAGGATTTTTTTTTCCAAACTACTCCTTTCAGTTGCTTTTTCTGGATGTTCCTAGGTTCTCTGTCATGGTGATGTTGATGTTTGATGGTGCTGTGTTTGTAATTATGGCTTATTTTTTCCTGTGAAGACAGCATGCCTGGTTTCGAAAGACAGTTTTTATCCAACATGTTTTCAGGGGGTTTACCTATCATATGTAAAAAAACACTGGAAACAAGTGTAATCTATCAGTGGCTGAGTGAACCTGGCACTAAGTGGGCAGCCATGCTGCTGCATATTGTAATATCAGATTTTATTGTAAAAGGAAGCATGTTTATCTTGTCTCTTTGTTCCTCTGTTCATATGGGACAGTGTAGAGAAAAGGACAAGACACAGATTAAAGCATTTCAAACAACATCTTTGACAGAGTGTTTTTATATTTAATGCTGACCTCTACAGGACTGGAGTTACCACACTCATTGACATGTCTAGTTACAGTTCTTCCATACAGAATTAACACATTTCCTTGGCTCATTGCACATGCCATAATATGCAGGAGTTGTATTAGCTTACCTAAGAATTTTGATGCAAAAAGTGCAAAAACATCTAAAACCATCCTCTAAACCTCCATATAGACAGTGTATGGTTATTCATTTAGAAGTTTCTAGTATAAAAATCAGAAGGGCAGCAACCCCTTGAGGGTAAGATTGGTCACACTACTGTAAACAATTTCATTCATTATAAAAATCTATTGACAGTCAAGGGAAAAATTGTGCACTGGATAAAACCATGAAGAGAACCATAAACACACACCCTTAGGTGCAAATATAAAATGTTAAAATTAGTAAGAGTACTTATTTAGCATTTTTAAATCTTTTCCAGTTCTTTTAGCAGCTCCCCGAAACTTGTCACGTACCATGAAGACCTCTCCTTGACCTGAGGCCTGATGACATTCCCTCCAAATCCAATGAAAGCACTCTGAGGGTGAAAAGATAATACTGTAAAGCACTGAAGCGTCAACGTGTTACTGTGTTTGAAAGAATACACATTAACCACCCATCACATTAAACCTAAAATGTGGAGAGATGCAATGTTAACACTTACAGCAGGAGGGCATGCCTCTACATCAGTGGCTCCATCTCCAATCATCACCACAGTCTTGAAGCCGTATTGTTCCTTCAGCATGCTGATGACCTTTCCTTTTCCGCCACTGTCAGCTGTGGGTTGACTCTCATCAAAACCAGCATACTCTCCTGGAAAACACACATAATTTAATTTAGAGATGTAGCATGGTGCCTTCTATTAAGATTACAGGAGCTTTGCAGCATTTAGGTGAAGAAAGATATTTGATTCAGACACACAGAGCTCCACTCTTATGATAACAGCAAAAAGTCACAAACACAAAGCTTTTTACCATTGAAGTAGAACTTAAGCCTGTTGGCGAAGATATGATGCAGAGGAATGTTTAGCTGAGCAGCTACATGTTCGACAATGCAGCGAAAGCCACCTGAGATTAGGAACACCTTTATGTTGCGCTGGTGCAGGCGGTCCACAAGCTCCCTGGATAGAGATAAATAGCCGTTTATCATCACTCAGATTAGGTGGGTTTTTGCTTACATTTTCGTACAGAAAGTAGTAGCTAAATCTTAGGTGGACCAATGGGCCTCATCCATCAGTCAAGACTGGGCAGTTTTGTACATGAAGCATGCATGCACACGCTACCAAGTTTATGTAAGCGCCTGTTCACATGTACAAAGGAGCATGAAAGAATGCATGTATGCTGATTTCCTCAATTTTGAAAGCCAGTCTTATCTGAAATGAAGAAGCTGTATAAAAGTTCAATAAACTAATAACTAAAAACATAGACTGCACACATATGCTCATAGTTGCACTGTAATTGACAATGCTGCACTGAAATAGGTTTTAATTATTTATTTATTTAAACATATTAATGCTCTTAAATGACCACAAAAGTTAACAAGTCTTATGGTGTTACTAACAGGGTTTTTCAATTATTTATTTTATTCAATTACTTTATGTATATTGAATCTCCTGTGTGCAACAATATTTCTTTGATTCAGTAGAATACAAAGTCCACTTGATAACTGACATAATTTTAAAAAAACTGCAATCCTTACAAACTCACCTGATACCTGGAGTCAGCTGAGGTGGGTGGTCTGTTATGAGTTTGTTCACTTGTTCTCTGGAGCATCTGATGATGGACAGACGCTCAGTCAGGGCTGTTTTAAATGTCATGGAGCCACCCATAGCTTTGCGAGTCCTGTAATGGAAAAAGATCAACAGATGGCATCATATTTGATTTAAAATAAAATCCATGTATAATATTATGAGGAAAGTACTTTTTGGTGTTTTTATGTTGAGTTGAGGGCATTTATACACATACATTTCAGTGACAGCATCCCCCACACCACAAAACTTTGCAAGTTCATCTATGCCTTCTTCTTTGATAACCGTGCTGTCCACATCGAAACAGACAGCTTCTGCTCTCCTAAAGAGCTCCTTTGTTTGTGAAAGTGTTGCCATCGTGCTGTAAAAGAGAAAAGAAGCGTATGAGACACTCAAAAAGAACAACAGTAACACTGGTGGCAGAAATTTCAGGCTTCAGGTCTATGATTTTGCCCAGCAGCTGCCAGATCACATTGTTTAACTAAGCCCTGTATGCAATGGATTTCTTCTATCCAGTGAAGCAGCAAATACATCCATTGACTGAAATACCTATGTTCAAGCACGTCTGCATCGAGGGAGCTTATCTCAAGTAAACACGTGCTCGGTCGGTCGTGTGAGACAAAAATGCGTTATATAAAGTTGACCTAAACAAACCATATGACAGACCACTATGGACATCTCTTGCCAGTATTGCGTCACCCCCGGTACACTATGGAGGAGTGAGGATGGCGAGAAAGACCTCTAATGGACATCAAGACAATCAAAGTCGGTCAAACGAGCCGCTTCTGCACGTGTGATGCAATAATATCGTATTGCTATTAATATGCACTAAAATGTTTTTGACACTACAAATGACCGTTAGCGTCGGCTCCAAAAGGATGTTTCACCTGACTGATGCATGTTTTTTCGCTTGATCGAGCAATTTTTCAAAACTACAGTTCATCTGTCGAACATGAGAAACAAGTCAAACTGCAGGACAAAGCTAATGTATCAAAACAGATTAAAACGTTTAAGTTTTTATCTGGTAACGTTACTTACTGGTAGGAGCAGCGATGGTAAGGCACTAACAACGGCTTCAGCATTAGCCGACCCCTCAATGGGTTCATCGATGAGGAAGGAAAGCGCTGAAAGCTCGACCAATCAGGGAGAAGCCGGTGAGGGACCGCCCACTACCCACTGGCTCGATTCCATGACGACGTCAACGGCCAACTAACGGCTGAACTACTGTAAAATGTTCCTCAGCTCCGCGATGTTAACCCCACAAAGTCTGTACTGAAGTTCAAGTTTCAGCCAGTAGGGTCAACTTGTTTAACGGACCCAGGCTAGATTTATACAGGCTCTTTGACTCAGAGAAAGGTTTTCCAACTAAGGAGTTGGAACAGACTCTCGGTAATGTTATAAGTTGACTGCTCTCCTTCACACATATTAGCTTAGAAGCTGCTACATGCACCACGGAAGCCGCGCGGCGCGCACCAAAGCGTGCTGCTTATGTCAGTTTTTACGTGACAGGTTTATTTGCTTGTCCACGCCCGGCGACGCAGCTCCCACTCAAGTAAGCTACATGAACCGTAAAACAAAATAAAAAAAATCGTGCATCTTGTCAAAAAATGATTCAAATACATGTACTTCAGTGTATGAGAGGCATGTGTCAGGCAGAGTGTTTAAATGTGTTTTTCTACGTTAAACATAAATCCATCGAAATCACTGTGTAAACATAATCCTGAACATTAATGTACCTTTGTGTGTGATTTGTGCGGTACTTGTTTACATAGCATATACTATCTAAACCTGCATTACTAACTCTACTCTTAATGACAAGGCTCAATATACACACACGGAACCAACCCAAGCTTCCGTGGAAAAATACTGGCGATGTGGGCAGCAGGAAGGATGCAAATTTTTGGGAGTGGGAGGTCCTCGTACTAGTATCAAGGTCATTTTAGCAGTGATCATAGTGGAGCAATATAGGCAAAGACTAGTTAAGCGGCGCCTGTGTTTGAGTAAAGTGGATGCACCCAAAAGATAAATACTAGAAATTATCACCTGTGTTTTTTAAATACACAAAGAGCCAAGTGCATATATGTGATATTATGAACAAGTTGCAAAATTGAAGTTCTGAAATTTGTGTTACAGATGTGGAGTTGGTGCTGACTATTCTGTTGGCTATTATGAAGTTATTTTAAGTTTTTTTTTAAAAAAAAGACACAGAAAAAGCATGCTGGATAAATTAAAGATATAGAGAGAGTAAAAAAAACATGAAAACTGTGAATTGTTATCAAGTTATTCATACAATAGTTAAAATTTTGAGAAGAAATAATCAACAGGAATGTAAAAAAGAAGCATGAATAGATTAGCCTATTGATAACACTGCGAGGACGACATACTTAATGAGATAATAAAAAGAGGATTTTTTTAACAGCACTGTCACTGACAGAAAAACAGGGATCATGCAAAGGAAGAGAAGTGATTTGAATACACAGATTTAAAGGTTTCTCTGGTTGAAATCAAAATGATGAAAATCGAAGATGTGACTACTGTGACCAACAGGAAGCTGTTTTTGATGGTTTACAAAGTTTGGTTAAGAAAGACAGATTCAAAACACAACCTTTAGGTACAGGCGATAACCCTCAAAAACAGTGTTCAGATATGTTTTCAATGTCTTGAGGTTCGCACTCCAATCCTGAGGGTGGCAGCAGTGTGCCTGAAGCCTTTCTAAAGCGGCGCACAAATGAGGAAGTTAAGGAAGAAAAAACGGACACGAAGAAGAGTGACGACAAACGGACAGTGTTAACGGTTCAACGCATCTCGGTCAGCACATAATTTTACTCTTAATCGTTCAGGTTTGCTGCAAAACGGAATCATGGTTTCAGCTGAACATAGAATAATAAATCTGCAACTCAGAATAGACAACAATTACAAGCTAGAGCCAAGCTAAATGACTTTAGATAACATTAGGTTTTGTAACCAATGGACGTGGACAGCAAGTGACGCACGTGGTGGTAACGTTACATCAAACCGGGAAGACTGTCCGTGGAATAGTTGAGCAGTGAAACGGTAATTTATCAGACAGATTTCACTATGACACCTGTTCTTAGTGTTGTTAGAAAAATAAGTTAATATGGTAAATCTTAAAACGATAAGGAAAAAAGTAAACGATAGGAAAAGTAAGATAACCTGCTTCGATGTGTTTAAATAACAGTATATGAAGTTATTCTCAGTATAATGATAAAATTTTGATTCTTTGTTTTGTGATATTTGCACAGGATAACTTCATAATACGGGATATGACCTGACCCCACTCATCACGGAGGAGTTGCTTAATTGTCCTGTAACACACCGGAGCTGCATGTGGCAGAGGTGAGGAGAAGCCGAAGTATAATCCCAGGAATGGCAGATGAAAGTGGGAAAGTGTGCCAAGTAAATTTTTACCCACTCTGAATTTAACAATAGCCTTGAAATGTCTTGAAATGACAAACTTCGCTCAAAGATATCTTGAGCTGCGTGGCTCAGGGTCTCTGACAAAATTTGACGCACGTTTCAGACAAAAAAACAAGCAAAAAGCCCAAATACCGAACATATTAACATTACTCAGCCTCTTCATACCAAGATATGCCTGCTTTCTGTTACTGAGTTGGCATCCTCTCTTAAAGAGAATCGTTTCATGATATAAATGATTTGTCTGTATACAAGACTGTTTCAGAAACATGGCAGGTTTGCTTGTCCTGATAACTTCTATAATCTGACAATCTATTTTTTTTTAGAAATAAATGCAATATACAGAGTTATATTTTAGGGCCATTTTTCTGACAGACTTTGCTTTAAAAAGGGCTAAAATTAATATTAAAATATTGCACATAGAAATAGAGTTTCATTTATTTACAGCTAATACAGCCCATCTAGTTTTTTCAATGCTGTTTTTTTCTTTTTTCTTTTTAAAAAAAAAAAAAAAAAAGTTAACATACCAGCTTGGTTTCGGTAATGGTGTCTCCGCATTCATTCTGCTTAATCACAAAGTATTTCTGCTCCAGGGCTGTGGAGTGCAGCCTTGTAACCTAGTCCAAATGGATTTAGAACTCTCTTGCTGGAATTTTGCAGTTATTCCTTGGAAAAATGCCCATTTGCTGAGAGCAACCCTTTATATTCACTTCACTGTTGGTGTATCTATATAGAAAAGCTCCCTCAGCCCCGCCTGTGATAAAACTCTGACATACAAAGTCAACAATGAGAGAGACTCTGCATGTAAGCAAAAATTGGTAAAATTTAGGTCATGTCTATATTTTGTTTAGTCCATAATGTAGTTGTTGGGACAAGTGTAAGGAGAGGTAATTCTTCCTAATAATAACATGGGTTCGAACGCATGGCCGAATTCTGTATTACTCTTGAAATAGTAAATGCAGTCAGACACCATGCTAAATTACTGTTTTCTCACACTGACTCAACAACAGGATAAGAGTGCTGTTTGTGTGCCTCTTTCTTATGTCAGAGTGAATACAAAAACATGATTCATGTAAATGTGCACTTTTTTTATTGATTTGTCATTCAGTCATATTGAGATACTTGAATCGATTCTCAATCGGCAAGACCACTTCAGAAACAGAGTCTTTGCCTTAATTAACACACTTTAAAAGAAACTTCTTTGTATGAGAAAACACTAGCTGAGTTAATATTTTATCAGACAGATCAATCTTACAACCTCTTTTATATCTTTTTGTTCCAGCAAGTGTTTAAACGTGTATTACTTGGGAAATGCCGCAAAGCATGCTCAGTCATGCTGTTGGTCACAATACACAGGCCCAACGAAACAAGGTTGCCTTCACTGACCTTAAGACTGTGAAGAAAAGCCTGAGAATGGTATGTATGTTCACACTATTTCATTAAAAGGATTATTCTCAGTGCTAAGAAAGTTAATGTGAGGGCATGGCCGAATTCTGTTCCAGCCTGTCTGTGGTGGAAGCAGTCAGACACCATGCAAAAGCCATGTCTCTTCTCTGCCAAATGACTGGATGAGTGCTCTCTATAGCCTCATGCAACTGCACAGGAATGAGTACAATGATACATTTGTAAAGTGAAGTTCCTGCTCTGCCAGCAGGCCTGGTTTTACATTGACTTTTCATTCATCTGCCAGATTCTGCAGGGCAACTAGTGTATGCTTCTGAAGCAAGAACAGGGGAAAAATTCACTGTCCACTTCTTCACTCTTGGTAAGAAATTGTTAAGTCAAATTAACTTTTATCATCTTCTGTGATGTATAAACCAAACACTTTTTTTTTTATCAGCAGCGTGCTCTAAGAATAAGCACCATCTGCTTTGGATAACTATTTATACTTTAAAGGTGTTGTGGATGTGAAATCACCTCATTGTCTGTTATAATAAACTTGGAACTGTTAAAAAAAAGTCTCTTGTGCATCAGTTTTGTATATTAAGTTTTAAGTTGTTGGACAAAGACAGAAAAATATCATGTTTCAAAGGTCCGGTATGTAGGATTAAGGGTCATCAAGCAGTATGCTATTTTCAGGGTGATTTTACACTTATGAAACAATAATTATAAATATTAGTTATATTCTGCTAACAGATCCACCTATATTTTACAAACTAGACCTTTAAAATTCACAAGCATCACAAAAAGTCAATACCTTTCCAAAAAAGAGGTTTAGATTTTAGATTGTATGCATATTTTAATAAATAAATCCGTAGCATACAATAGAAAGTGCTATCATCTTTCCTTGAAACTGTTTTGAGTTTAGTAAATGATCCAGTACAGTTCATACTGCATGAAGATCAAATAGTCACGAAATGCACAAATATTTAAGTCTGTGCCATTTCAAGTATGCAGGTTCACTGTTTCATGTTCCAGTTCTGCTTTGGATGCTGAGCCAAGGCTTCATAGTTACGACAAAACAGATGTCTGTGAGGAGAAGAGTAACAGGTTGCTGCAGGGCATCACTTATACAACCAGTAATTCTTCATATTATTCTGAGCACAATGATTTAAAAGTGAATTCAATATTCCAGACTTGAATAAAACATTACAATGTCTCTATATTTCATACAATAAAAACAAAAGAAGAAAGCCTTGGTGCAGGTTTGTTTCACCTGCAACAGTCTGTCTCTGATATCATTATAGGATGCTGCTTCTGGCTCAGTTCAATTAAACATACATCAAAGAATAACTTAACTTTGAGAGAATAAAATGGTTCAATTGAGAACGGGTTCCCTGAAATTAAATATGGCTTCTTGAATGCCATTTTTTCAATAAAACTTATTTATGACAGCTGAGCATTCATTTAGGACAGAAAACAAAGTGTGATACAGTGGCATTATTGCAGTCTTGATGGCTCTTGAGGTAGAGCAATTTCCCAGTAATAACCAAAATTCAACATTAAACACTGTCTAGTAGTAGTGGGTATGTTATGTACCCGTTCATTTCTTTTATGTATTAAGAAAACATAAAACGCCACACAAAGTACAAGTGCCTCTGGCAGTTCTGTGGTAAAGCGTTCATTAAAAGATGTGTTGGATTGGCTCGTCGGCCTCGGCGGCAATCGAAAGCAGGATGGCTTTGGGAGTGTTCTCGAAAAGTGCTGCTCTGTTCTGAGTCTGGCCCTTCTTGACCCAGTGGCCATAGATCTTGAACGCACAGGCGTCGATGAGCTTGCGGATGGGCTTGACAGCGTACGGGTCGCTCCTGATCACCTCCTTAGTGACGGGCTTGGCACGGCGGTAGTTGCAGTAGATTCGCATTGTTGCGAGAACAGTCATGCAAATGACCTGAAGGAGAGAGTTGAGAAAAAATTCTCGGGTATCTCAAAAGACCAAGGATATAATAAATGAAGGGGAATCTTAACTGTGGCTGTGACTCATGCTCTAAACACCCTCACGGGTGTTCTTAGTTAAATTCCCCAAGAATGTGGGAGTTTTTGATTGATATTCTTTTTACCCTCAAATTGGCTTTTTTGCACCATCAAGAGTACCACACCATGAATGTGTTAGCTGGCTATTCCACTCTTCACTTTTAAGATTCATACATTTCAATAAAAAAGGAAATATATTTGATTTGAAAATGAAGCTGCACAGTCTCATGGGGCCACATTAAAGCATCTCACCTTGAACCGCCTGTATGGACTGAACTGTCGCACTTCATCCACCACATACTGTGAAAAGAACGAGTGGTTGAGAACATCTGTAGCTGTGAATCGCTGTTTGGGGTCGACCACCAGCATCCGAGATATCTGAGGAAACCACGTGGAGAGTTTGATTAATCATTTTTGTGTGATTAAAGATTTGCTGGTTTTAAATTTTACCATTTAAAGTCTCTCATTGTATCACTACAGTGGTTTCAGTAATGTCAAAGAACAGCTTACTAAATCTTTCACGGTGTCTGAGCGGTCCTCCCATTCTGGAGATGAGAAGTCGTACTTCCCGGCCAGGATCATACGCAGCATCAGCATCTGTTTCCGGTGCCAGAATGGTGGAGAACCTGCAAGCAACGTGTACATGATCACCCCTGAACTCCATCTGCAGGCAGAAATGAGAAGAGAATCAAGCTTAGAGACACTGAACAGTGTCTAAACCAAGTCACATATAAGATAACATGAGTTTTCATATTGCACATTAGTTAACAGGCACAATGGATTATGTATGATTGCATACAGTCATGCTGGTTCAGAATTAATTTAATTTATCCACCTGATAAATAACTAGTCTTTGCTTACTCACATGTCCACAGCAGTGTTATATCCTGCATGTCCTGCGTCCATGGAGCACTCGATGATCTCAGGAGCAAGATAACCAGGGGTCCCACACACCTCTGCATTACACACACATCAAATGTGAACTTTTAAATGCACATTAAATGTGTCACCACCTGGGCTCTAGCAGGTAACCATGAAGTGATTTTTACAATGTGAGCAAGAATCTACTGTCAGAGTGAACACTCTACACTGATGGGTATGACTAAAGGAGGAACATATCCAAATCCAGACATAATAATTACCATTAGAAGCACTGTGGTGCAACCTTTGAAAAAAAAAAACTCAAACCAGGGTTTATTAGTTGTTCCTTTGAAGATTACTTAAAGTAGCAGTTACTTAAATATGAAAGTCATGTAAAATTGATAATGTGGCACCCTCCTTACAATAACCACCCTATTAAAAATATTTATCATATTTATGTGGCAGTTAACAAAACTAGAACTAAACTAAGATTGTCAAAATATATATATAAAACGTGTGGGATATTAAAGAGTGTTATTAATTATGTGATCAAATAATGACTTAAAATAAACTACTCAACCCTCTCAAATACAGTAACTCAAGTGCTTATGTTTACTTTCCTTATCTTTAAGTAGGTTCTGACTACACAGAGCATCTGTAAGTTCTGTAACATCTTTTACCTTCATCCAAGAAAATGTATCATAATTATTCAACTCACTATTCATTTAGGTATGTACTTTAACAGCATCTCAGATTATGTGTTACACTGTTACTTGAGATTTATATTCACACTGTGCTGCAACAGCTCCACAGCCGAATGAAGTAACCTAACATACACATGATATATTTACCAACCATTTAAAATACGTTTGACTTGCCAGTTGTCACTGCTAGTGATCTGATGCTTCCTGACTGGTCTGTTTAAAAGGTCAGTGTCTGAGACTGCAGCAAATAGATCTGAGTGTCCTGTTGCACTTTAACCTTTGTGAGAGCAGCTAAGATGATGGGGGCATGTTGTGCAACCAGACCCAGATTCTTAGCTGCCCACCAGCAGCTGCTGTAGCTGCACAGTAGATTGTAAACATAGTCACTGTATTTGAGCATGGCACATATGAAAGCTCACCTGAATAAGCTTGGGTGGGAATTTCCTCTGTCTGTGTTTAGTCTTCATTAACTCTTATTATTTTTGTCAACTGCTTCAAATATTTTGGCATTTTCAGACAAAACTAGTGATGTTGCCCTAGACACCAGCTTGTCCTTGTGAATAACCTTAAAATTGTTCAAAAGAGTATTTTATTTCTGCTTTCACTGACCTTTGAGCTTCTGTCCCTGCTTGATTTGCACAGCAAAGCCAAAGTCTGTGAGTTTGATGTTCATGTGGTCATCTAAGAGGATGTTTTCAGGCTTTAGGTCCCGGTGGACGATGTTCTGACTGTGGAGAAACTGGACCACCTCCATCAAGGCACGCATGATCTTCCTAAAACCAAGCACCAAACTCACTGTAAGATCTTTAAGAATAAGAACAGTTTACAACTTTTTGCCTTAAAGGTACTAAATGTAACCATTTAAAGTACACTTCCTATACTGAGGTCAGTGCAATATGTACAAGGTTGATGTGAGGTTAAAATTGTGCTGTGGAAGCACAAAAGTGTTTGCCTTATGAAAGTTCCTATTCCGGGTTTGAACTCTGACCTGAGTAGAAACCAGTCGGACTACATAGAAGCTGTACATCATAAAAACTGCACTTTATGTCAATATCTATCAATTAAGATTGGGTAAAATGTTTTGAGGCAACAACAACAACAACGTTTTTTTTTTAGCCACACTAAAACAAAGTCATGAAATGTCAGTGTCAGTGTTTAAAGCACCACACAATAGTAAGACAGTGAAGTAACATTCTCACTGACCTGGTTTCCTTCTCACTCAGAGTTACTTTCTCCGTGAGGTAGTCAAAAAGTTCTCCCTTCTTCATCCTGAGGAAAAGAAAGTACAACCTCATAACAGCCACTCGAGACTGTATGTTAATGCATGGACAAGTTTAAAACTTGAATAAATACACTTACAGGTCAAAAACCAGGAAGAAGAAAGCTTTGGACTCATAGCAGTCTTTGAGCTGTACTGCAGAGGAGAGACACATTTGAGGTTAATTCAGTACATCAGGACTTAATAAGTGGATCACTTGAGAGCAAAGGCCAGACACTGTTCATGTCTGACCTCTTGAGCAGGTTAGTGGGAACAAGTGTGAGACACTGTGGGTTTTATGAGACCATTATCCTGGTCTGGACCACAGTTTGAAATGAAACTGTGTCAGGGGAAATGTGCGTGCTTACTGATGTTGTCCTGTCCACAGACTTTCTTAAGGATGTCAATCTCCTTCAGCGTCGCCTCTCTGATCTCCTCGATCTCCTGTGGAGTCATCTTGTCTGAAGGGGTGATGTCGATGATCTTCACCGCATACTCCTGAGATGTGCGTTTGTTGACACAGCGGCGCACCACACTGCTCACTCCCCTGAGGAGGAGGAAACGGCGGCAGCCTTGTTATCTACAGATCTGTCAGGTTACTGATTTCTTCAGAGGTTTGTGTTTTTGCGGCTGAACTAAAAAAATACATGTTTGTGTGCTTCAGGAATAATGGCAAGAAACTGAGAATTTCTGTGAAAACTTGTGGGTGTGATGTTGATGTTCCTCATTCAAAATGTGTTTTTTTGAATCACATATTTCTTTTCAAGTTCATCTTTTATGCTACTCTGAAAACAACTCCAGTCTTTTTTGTAAAAAGAGCCCCTTCATCCTGGTGTTTATCAAACATCATTCTCTTCAGAAAGCATGGCACAAGCACAAAGAAATCCATGTCAGAGGATCATTTTGAGGACACTAAGCAGACCCTATGCCTCCTGTTTGTGCAGCTGACTGAGCCATGTGAAATATACGAGAGCAGCTGAACACACTGTCCACATCCGGTGACCTTGTGACCTGTATGTGAGTGAAATTACGTAATATTAACAGCATGCCGTCCAATCCTCGGCAGCTTTCAACACTAAACCTTTGTCCAAAACACGCTGAAGTTAATGAATGTAACCCTCTCTGTGAACAGTGTGTGCTTATGTAACAGCACCGCCGTCTGACAGATGGTGGGGAATGACAATGAGAAGGAAAGCTTTTCTCAGGGACTTATGGGAAACTTCAGGGGAAACCGTCCAGCTTGTTTTAGAAATGTCCACAGCAACGGTGACAGCCATTCAATCTTAAGTCTTTTTAAAATAAACAGAAATGTGTTGAGTTGTACTGTATGGTGCTTTAGAAACTGGAAAAAATTATGAATACCTCAACTTTTAAAGTGTGTGTTTGTGTGTTTTTAAATCACGCTAACCCAATATAACATGCTTTTGGCCAGTGGTTTTTGGCTATAATTTCACATAATAACATAATTCACTTTCTTGACATGCGTAACATTAAAAGACTAATATCACTTTCTTTTAGCCATATAGAAAACTGTAGCCTGCTGCCAATTAGCTTATCTTAGCACAAATATTAAACAACCCCAGAGTGAACAAAATTTAACTTCCTGGATCCTCTGCTGAATGTCTGGAAGACTGTGGTCTTTGTACAAATTAAATAAATCGCATATAACATATTACATGATAAGTTAGCTCTAGAGGTGCTGGTACAGCCAGGCTAGCTGTTTATCTTGTCTCCTGTTGTTTTACTAAGCTAAGCTAACCATTTCCTGGCAGTAGAATCATAATTTAAATAAGTATTTTAGATTTGTATCAAATTTCTCATCAAACTCTCAGCAAAAAAAAAAAAAAAAATTGAGTGAGTGAGTTTTATTTAAAATATCATCAAGCAATCTAACTAAAACAAAGTATACTTATTGCATCTTCTCATCAACTGTTACAAATGTGTTCTGGCTGTGACCTCCT
>JAPZDZ010000024.1:13627359-13652249 GCA_029783805.1 Acanthurus tennentii
TTTCAAAGTCACTTCTAGGTGTATGTAGTTCATTAAAGAACTATGTGAAATCCTTTTGAGGCAGTCTTATACGAACTGTTTGTGAGTGGAAGACATCTGTTTGAAAAAGTAGTCAATTAGGTATATTATTAATTGACAGATGTGAAAATATAAAAAGAAATGTAAGGCATTTACTACAGTAGAACAGGTAAGGTAGTGTACCTTTACCAGGACCCCACATCCAACACTTTTATATAAGTTTGATTTACAATCCCAATATTCTACCCTAATTTTATTTTTATAAATATATTTTTATTACAGCTAAATGATTAACAAAACATGATTTTATTCATTATGTTCTATTTATAAATCATATTCAGGTTAAATACCTCCAAATGATGCCATCCTTTTCATTGAGACAGTAGAGCTTCATAGTGGATCCTTTTTTTGAATTTTACAGCTTGTTTATTTTTTTTAAACACTTTCTCTTGTAAGAAATTCTAACTTTAATAATTGTAATGTTGTAAGGCAACAGCATAGAGCAATAATCTTTATGACGACATAATTCATTGTCACTTTCTTAACACATAACAACAGGTAACAATGACAACAGTCTTCTTTGCTTTATAAGATAGAGTTTTTCTTGCTTTATCTTTCAGTTTGGTATCAACTTATGAAGAGCTTCTCACTTTGCTTGCTAAAGAAACTGCACCGCAAGCTAACGGTCTTGTCCTTCCTTGTGATTCAAGTGCGGGGCTCGTTTCCCGGGCAAAGCCCCTGAACCTGATTTGGATTCAGCCATGCAGAGCCTGGATAGGGCCGCTGAGAAAATGCATTGTCGGGGTTTCTCTAGTTCCGCCCCGCAACATGCATAACGATCTATCGGCCAGTAAGAGCGGAGCGCTGTGATAGAGGTTGTTTATGTGGAGTGCTGGGTTAGGGTTCCGCCCACCGAGGTATCTGTGATCGCAGGGCAGACAGGCAGAGAGTGTAAAATGGCGCACAGCTGTCGGTGGCGGTTCCCCGCTCGGCCCGGAGGGAGCAGCAACTCCGGTACCGGGAGGAGAGCGGGCCGAATCAGGGTTACTGCCTCTCTGCGGAGTGTACCGGGAGTCCACCCCAACGCAGCTGGGCTCGGACCCGGGTTTGATGCTGCACTACAGGTCTCTTCGGTTATCGGGAGCAACCTGCAGAAATTTCGGGATGTTTTGGGGGAATCGAGTGACTCGAGCAGCGGGGAGGTAAGCATAGGACAGGACAGAGCTGGAGCAGCCCGGTGGTTACCCGGCAGCATCGGTTAGAAAGCTGCAGAGCCCGGTGTACTCGGAGAGCCGTTTCTTACGTTTTAGACGAGGGGCTAACGGTTACTCTCTGCCCAAATTGACTATCTTTTCCTCTTCAAAACGTTAAGTGTGGCTGTGAGCAAACTTGGCATTTCAAGGATGCTCAGTTAAGTTTGAGTTGATTGTGTGGCCTTAAACTCTACAGCAACGTGCAATAGCGTTAACTTAAGTTAGAAACAGCTAAACATCAAATGGTTATCAATGTATCAGATTTATGATCCCAACAGTCTTACTGGAAAGAAAGTTTTCTTCACCTCTGTGGAGTGGGAGGAAAGGCTAACGTTACATCCACAGTTATGATGAACTGGTGCTAGCGTTAGTTGGCTAGCCCGATGAACACAATGTGGAGAAATCCATGTGTTATTTTGGTGATTATAACATACAATACAGTTAAGAGATAGCTCACACACTTGCACATTTGTTGACAAACGTGCACGTTGTAAGTAAGCAGTTACGACTGGATTACGAGGAAGCTAACGTTACTTGACATTAGCTTGAGGTGAAGTCTTCAAGGCTGGATATGATGCCTTCATATTCATGTACATTAACACTGAGTTAAAGTTATCGTCCCGTATCAGCACTACAATTAATTCCACACAGCGAAACTGTGTTTAAGCACTTGTGATTATCATAACAACATTTCCTCGCATAGTTATAGCACGGGACCTTCAACGTAGCGTGTAGCTAATGTGTTTGAAAACAAGACATGTCAACTTGAAGGAGGCGAGAGTACATAACTATGGTTTGTGATTAGCTAACTTAGCGTCTGTCTACAACACCTCCGTGAAAGGGCTGTTCTTATTTACTTAATTCTCTTTCAGATTTCTGGTGAATATTTATTTTTCTGCCAGCTAATTAACTTAGTATTTACAACCCGAGCTCAAGGGTTGGCTGTTTGCGGTGTGGTGTCAACCTTTCAGAGAGACTTGGCTAAGATAGCTGATTGGTTAGCTCGCAGGCTAGCTGTCTACATCTCACAGCTAAAACCACACAGTTATTCTCCTGTCGTAAGCGATGTTAAAATTGGAGGTTTTAGGAGGTTGCTGTGCTTCCCTCAGGTCAGCACGTTGTTCCGTGGCGGGTTATCGTAGCTAAAGTTGGCGTAGCTCACTCACAAAACTAAATCATTCCATTGCTGTTAAGTGTTAAGCTAGGACAGCTACCATGCTACGCACTACGCCACGCTAGCCATCGGGGCTATTGCTGATGCATAGGAAAATGGGAGGTGGACATGTTTTCCCCTTCTCTACAGTCAGTACGTAGCTAGCACCAAAATAATATCTGGTCTATACTGCTTTGAGGTGACGTCTGGTACTTAGCCACGCACTCAGAATCACTCTGTTCAGTGTTTAAGTGCTACCAAACGCACATCGTTAGGTTTTGGTGTCTGAATTCGCTTCGTTTTACCAGCGAAATGAGAGTTGCTAGTGACAGTGCGCATGCAGGGCTGGCTACAATAACAACGAGCCCCTTCTTGACGGACCGTGTGATGTGGGGGTGTGTTCGCCTTAGCGAACTACCATCTTCCTTCTTCATGATGAGCAGCATGCGTTCATTGCAGTGGGAGTACACTGTGTGGGGATGTTTACCACCAGCTCCAGTGCTTCCAGTCTGAGCACAGACGGAATGCTTATTTAGTTTAAGCTCAGGAGTATTTGCATGCATACTATTTCGTCATTTTGATATGTTTTTTTTTTGTTTTGTTTTTTTTTACTCTGAAACTTGAAATATATATTGAGTTTTACATGTATGTGGAATTGTGTTTTGGAGATTGTAATAGGTCCTACTGTAGCACAGAGGCTAGATTTTGTAGAATATTGTAAAAAAAAAAAGAAATTCTAAAAAATTATTAGTTTTTTTATAATGTCATATTTATGTGCAAATCACCCCTTAAGTTACTCGCAGTCACCTTATCCCTTTACTCCTGAAGACTGACAATAATTGAGATTACAGCAGTATTTTTGAAGGACTGGATCAATAAATCCCTTTGGAACTAGAATTATATGAAAGATGTGAACACAGCATGGTGTTTTCATTGATGTTGAAATATATTTGTGCTTTCAAAAAGTGATAAATGGTTTTCTGGAAAGACACAAATTTTACTTGAAATAGCAGTTTTGTGTGCAAATTAGTTTTGAAACTTTTTAAGTCCCTCTCACAGCTATTTTGAAAGACTGACAATAAATGAGAGCATAACAATACCTGGGATGCGTGGCAACAGACTAAACCATAAAATCCCAGTGCAACTTAAATCATGAATAATACGAACACAGCATCTTTTACATACATTTGTGTTCTACATCACAGCTTTATGATATTCATACATTAATTTTATATGAAACATTATTCTTAGAGGTAAATGGCTTTTTAAGTAATAGTCTTGCCATCCCATTCTCAACTAAATGAGAATATTGCAGTATTTGAGACATGTGGAGACAGATTGGACCATTAAATCCCCATGGAACCTGAAGCCTATAGATGTTGTGGACACAGCATGGTGATTTCATTGAGAAGCTGTGTAGAGCCTGTCTGGCCAGACCAGGGCAGGATTGTTCAGGCTCACTGCAGCCTGCTGAGCTCATGGGGCGACCCTGAACAGAGCGCCAGCCGGACACTTGGCCACCCCTCCTTCCTCCATCCAGGCAGAAAGACCCAAATCCACTTCAGACACACACAACCCCGTCTGAGAGGCAGAGCAACTTTTCTTCTGACAGCTGCCACTTTGGAATGGATTACTAAGCCTATTGGGGTGGCTCAAAAGGGTGCTTGTTGGCTGTTGCTGTCCAAATGAAGGCATTTGTTATCTTTTGTGTGTGTGTAGGGAATTCATTTTCCTGATCCGGCCAAATTGCCGTTACTTGTTTTTGTGCTAAGTGCAGTCCATGTTGACTTTTTAAAAAATGCGTGACCGTGTCACCCCACAGCTACAACCTGAACTCCTACGTCACTACCCACCTAATCAGACTAAACATAATTTTCTCTTTTTGTTCTTGGTCCATTATGTCTTGCCGTCTGCTGCATCCATTCCACTCACATATTATTACCAATGTTTAATCATTCATACAAAAGTGCAGCTGAATGGATGTATCAGCCCAAATGTCTCTTTGCCTCACTGGTTTGAGAGAAATAGTGTGTTTGAGCGGAAGGGGCTTCAGTCCAGCAGGTGTTTGGCCTATTTAAATGGAAGACCCCCCTCACCCTCCACCCTCATCCTTTCCCTCCACCCGCTTACCCATCCCAGAGACAGCGTGTGGATTGGAATAGGAAGCTTTGTGTCTGCTTTTATTCTAGCTCTCACAAAGTGCGGGCGGCTGAAAGAGCACAGGCAGTGATATCAAAGGGTGCGGGGTGACCCCCTCCTCCCAACGGGACTAGCTGGGAGGAGAATTAGTCACAGACCCTCCCATCCATGGCTTTATTCTGCTACAGCAGAATGCTTTCGGAGTTGCCTGACTGGGAGAAAGGCGGCAATTGTGTCGTCTTTCTTACTCTTTGTGTGTGTGTGTGTGTGTGTGTGTGTGTCTCCTAGAGACTTTATGTCCCTTATTGCACTCCGGAGTAGGCGTGTCTTCTTTGTCTTTATTTTGATTAGAACTTCAATTCACGCTGCCTGCTTGGGTGGATAGGAGGGGGTGTGTATCTGTGGGTGTCTGCCAGCCTGTGCAAGTGTTAATGTGTGTGTGTGAGAGGGAGAGAGACACCAGGCACACGTGCCAATCAGTCTGTTTGTCTTTGTCCATTGACTGTCTTCGTCTCCTTACGTGCGAGGTGTAGTGAGAGGAAGCATCTTGCTTTGGAAAGTGTTTGTTTTGGTTTGTGTGCTGTTGAGCAAATGTGAAGCAGTTGCAATGGGACAAACATTGTTGGGACACTTGAAAAAACAAATGTCCACCTTTTGCTTGGGGCTGGCAAAGGTCAAAAAGCAGTCCCACCATGTAATTGACTCTAGTGGAAGACAAATAGGTCTTCTAATCGGTGACTAAGACCAGACATTAAACTTTAAATATCCTTAGATATGACTCACTTTGTGTTTGTATTCTTAATAGTATTTGCTGGAGCAATTCTTGGTATTCCTTTGTGGTCTTTTTGCAGAGATGTGTCATCAAAGAGTATATGTAAGAGAATGAGCTCATCACCAGTATACATTCCAGGAAGGGATGAGGCATCTCGTCTGTACAGTAAATCCAAGAGGAAAGCTTCCTGGAATGTGTCAAGAAAATGTTGTCAGACTAGTAAGGAGGAACTGCTTCTGAAGAGGTGCTCTCTAGCATCAAACTGACTGTCAGGGTCCCAACCTGAAAACTTACTCATCTATTTGACATTGCTCTTCTAAGTCTGAATCATCTTTATGCACTCTTATTTCTCCTCATTACCTGAACTGATGTTTTCCTGTCTTAAAGTAGGTAACTGCTGGCTTTTACCTCAACTTGTTTCTTTTGGAGTACTTTGATGTCAAATGTGGTGCATACTTATATGTTGCACCCATTACCAGGCCACAGTGACTCTAATGCATTTTTATCAAGTGCTGCCAAAAGTGGGATCTGTGATTTTCTGATTTATTTATATTTTGCATGCATTTTATAGTGTTATTTAAACAGTGCAAAATTAAGAGAGAGTGGGTGTGGCACATCTCATCACTGCACATCAAGGATTTCAGTCCAGCTCAGTTTGACACATTACCTGATTACTTGATGCATGATGTCCCTAAAGTAAACTTTCATGCAAACTGTTTTTTTAGTGATTGCTTTTAGATCACAGTAAATTAAATTGTCAAAATATTCTTTTCATTCCCTTATGTAAACACCAGAAGTATGAACTTGTCTCAGGTGTCATATTAAGACTAGGAAAATGATCAGTTGTTTTACTGTTGTGAGTCGTATAGTTCAACTTGAAGCATGCAGGTCCTGTTATGATAGAGACTTCAGTTTAATGTGTAATCTGTGAAAATTAATATCTTCAAGTTGTCACCAAGCTTCCAAGTACAAGCTTGAGTATGAGGAAGTAAAAAGATCGGTTATATACGAAATAAACTTGGGAATGTGACTCTTAAGTTTGCTCACAATGACATGTAGTGGTTTGTGTTTTCCTAAAGATCTTGATGGAAGTGGTCGAGGGTTTTTTTTTTTTTTTCTTTGGAAAATTATCGGAATTGTTTGATCAGTACAGTGCATTGTAAAACAGTGCATTGAGAGGCACAAACAATATTTTGGTTTAAAATGTATTTACTGATTTATTGATTTAAACCCCAGTAAGAAGGGACAGTGCCAGCCAGATTAGCTATTTTTACAAAATTTATGAAGTTTAAACAGTTATACAATTTGATTCTGATGTTCAAGCCCTTTTTCTTTTTTTAAAAATTTTTGGCATATTGGTGAGTTGCAGTACAACAAGAGGTACTTGAGGATCTGTTGTACAAGTTGTCTATTTGCCTTAAATGAAGCAAAATTTACCCTGAAATAAGGTCAACTAATCACTGTAAGATTTTTTTTTGCCCCGTTGTGGACATGTTCTATTATCTGCATCATTTATTTAGTCTGTTTTTACTCCACTAGTTCTGTTAAGTTATGGGCCCTTTGTGATGCATAACAGCCTTTATGAGCAGCTGTAGGCTTAAGCTATCTGCTCTAACTCTCTCACTAATGAGAACTAAAATAGGTGGTTAGAATTCATCTTAATTAATCTTAGTCTGGGATTTCATAATTGAGTATCTAATTTTTGATGCACATGCAATTCAGAAAGCCATCGTGAGGCAAGGAATAACTTGTCTTGATTAAAACATGCTTTACACCCTGCCTGGGAAACCAGTCCCTAATTTGCACGCTATTGCTGTTAACCAGTTTGATTTCTCCTAAATGTTGTCTTGAGAGGCAGTAAAAGTCCCATTAGCTTTCTCAGTGTGCAAAAGCACTGTCAAAATGATCAGAAATGTATACCTCAAAACAAATTCACATCCGTCTCATAACTTTCAGGGACAGTCCCTTATCTCCTGAAAATGATAGTGTCACTTCAACAATGATTCAGATTGGTTTCCTTTTCTCTGTCTTTTAGTGTTTTATATCAAGTCACTCATACATTGATTAGTTAAATGAGATGTGACAGACCAGTGGGAAGTAAAACTGCTCAGGTTTTCATGGTGAGAGTGACGGGAAAAGCTAGCAAAGATGAAGAAGGACTGGAACAGTTGCGTTCAAAAACATACTTGTACAAAGGCTCCTCATCTGAAGATATTAGATACAAAGGAGTAAAGAGCAACTCAGGTCTTAGGCAGGCAAAGTAGTACATGAACCTTACCATGCTGGTCTACTACAGTGTTTGTTTACCTTTTGAAGTTACCTCCCTGTGCCTGCCCTACTACTGAGCTCATGGTGAGCCTTGTGTTTCACACGCTGCTGCTCTGTGCTCGGCAGTCAGTAGGCGGGAAGCAAGCGAGCGAGCAATGAGTGAGTGACTGAATATGTGTTAGGAGCATGGCAGAGAACAGGAATGGGGGGGGTGAGGGGTGCCTTGTCGTGTGTGGGAGGCCTGTTTAGATTTGGATTTGGCAAGCTTCTGTATGAGCATGTTGAAACCTCAAACTCCTTTCATCCTTAGTGCTCCCAAGAGACGACGGCGCTCCCTCTGTTGATGATGGTGCATGTGGTCAAGATGCTGCTACCCTGTCTCTTTTTTCTCTCCTCTTCACCCTCCTCCTACAGCCCTCCTCCTTTTCCGCACTCTTGTTTGCTAGCCTTGCCTGTGCTCCCCTCCCCCGCATATTCACTCCTATGTTCTGCTTGTTTACATCTTACTGTTCAGTTCACGCGCAGAGGGGGTTGGTTTTTTTCTCTCTCTCTCTCTCTAAATGTGCGTATGTAAGGCTGACAGAATCAGGAGGTACATGTGCGCATGTATGAGTTTGCGACGCGTGAACATGAACCTGTGCAGTCGGCTCTGTGCACTTGCCTCATGAAAAAACGTGTTGTGATGTCATTGACTGCTACTCACACTATCACAGCAAGTCAGAGCTGTTCGTTAGTACTCCGCCCCCCTCAGCTCTGCAACAACACCAAGAGCAGCAGCTTGCTCAGAGAGGAGAGGATGCTGGTATTGCTGTGAGGAGAGGAGTAGAGAGAGAGAGTAGTGTGAGGAGTGTGAGGAGTGTAAGGAGCTGAGGAGTAGAGGATGCTCAGATTGGTATTGCCTGCCAGGATAAACAGCAGTATTGACTGTCTGTTATTGTTGTTTGTTTATATGTAGAACAGATGAAAGAGGCAATTTTGTAGCACACAGTGGTTTTTATATTCTTTAATTAGATTCCACAGTGTGTGTGTTTCAGGCACATTAGGGTATCGGTTATTCACATTGGGATGTGTGTAACTGTTAGCTGGTGCAAAATCAGTTCGTATGAAGTCATGTGCATACACTTGTGTGGACTGTACTTGGTTTGCAGCTGCTCCACAAACTGGGCCATCGAGACCTCAACTGCATCCCCACACGCTGCTATAAATAAACATGATGAAATGACATACTCACCTCCACTCTTAAACACACACACTGATTGGAAGAAGTAGTGGCACACAGAGGATACTGAAGATTTTAATCGTCCTCTAGCGAGTTCTCTGTTGCTCATCTCAGGGCTTTACTGAGGCATGAGAGGAAAGATTGATGTTCATACTCTTATATTATATTTACAGTTGGCATACATCAGTTCCTGTCACAAGGTAGATTAATAGATGTTTAAGTCAGTTATTCAGTAACTAAGATATCAAGTACAGGCTTGTGATGTATTTGCATACTTCTGTTTCTGAAATATAGTTTGTTTTTGTTGTAGTTAATCTGCCAGATTAAATTCTCTGTTGCTTTTCCAAACATCATAACTGCCAGGGCTTGACAAATAAGCGATGAGCGTTTCTTTCATAGTTTCTGTCATGCTTGTTCTAAGATTATAAAACCAAAGTTTCCATCCACACAGAGATGTGCAAGAGAAAAAACGTCCAAATCCATTTGTCATTAGTAGAGTGAGTTGTACAGCACGTGACCATCTTGTTTCAATGTCATATAGTGATGGGTAAAAAAGCTGAAAGGGAGTTCAGCTGTTAAGGAGTTAAGGTCTGTCAGACTGGAGTATAAAATCATGCCAAATAACTGTGTGATGAATAAACTGGATTAAATTTGGTGTAGACATTCCTAGTGCCTAAAGGATGACTCCTAATGTCTTTGGAGGTTTCATTTAATTTAACGTTACTAACAGGCCAAAAATTTTATGCAGTTCTGTTAAGAAAATGAACAGCGGCCTCTCAGCCCCTGCTCTTTGAAAAGAAATGATAACATTAGCCTGGTAACATTGAAACAACAATTTATCATACTTATGTTGTAAATGTCAGCAATAGTATTGAAAAGAAGAGAATATGCTAGACATTACACTCATGATATCAAACATGCTGCCTGTGTTTTAACAACAAGTAGAGGGCTTGTTAACATGTGAGCATCCTGTATTCTAAGAAACCACCGAAGAGCTGAGTTAAGCTAAATGTAGGGAATACTGAGGCTGTCAAAGTAAAGCTTTAACTAGTCAGAGTATAGCCATGGCAGATATAATCTCAGCCTTTTCTCTGGCAGTTTCTCTAGTGCCACCTTAAAGTTATACATGATTGAAAGGTGGAAGTGCTGTAAGCTGGTCAAGCTGTTTACAGGTTTAAGAACATAGGCCCCTTCCTTTGTGTCTCAGTGCCCTGGCTTGCTTTATAGCTGTCAATGTCGATCAACCACCTTAGCACTTTGCTCAGGCAGCAGGAAGGCTGTGCAATGTGTTAGTCACCCAGTAAGACTTGGTTGTTTGCAATTCAAACTGTCGGTTGTGGTTTTGAGCTTGATCCAACTGCAGGCTTGTCATCCCAAAAACCAGAGAAACGTGAGAGCACAAGAGTAAGCCAGCAGACAAAAGTGAGATTGAAGACATCGTTATAGCCTTGAAGCCTTAGTCTTTATCTGAGTTTCAAAAATGACTCAAGTGTTGCACATTTAGGCAAACTGATTATAATGTATCACAATTAATGCTGCAAATTTGAGCTGCCAACAAACCATTGCTTCATCCCTATATTTTTGCACTACAATTGATATGTAATGTACAATTGTATAGTCACAAAAGTTTGATTTGTTTTCTTTTTCTTTTTTGTAGGAAGAAGCGTTTGGAGGATTTGGAACAGTTGTTGAGCAGAAAAGAATACAGAGCCCTTCAACAACGTCTTCAGGTAAAGTTACCAAAAGTAGGTTGGTGTAAATATTTTCAAACCAGTCTGATATAAAGCCTAGTAAGGTGGACCAGTGATACCAAATCTTACCACGAGTTACAAGGTTCACTGATGCTACCAAGTTCATGAACAAGCACCTTAAACACTTCAAGTGTGACATGTTTTTTTATTTCTCACAACCATTGAACTACAATTTTCATCTTCTAAATTAACATCAAAATAATACATAAAATAAGACTTTTGTCTTGTGCTACTAAATAAATTATGGGAGTGGCTACAATCAAGTTAACTTGTAATTAAGTCTCGCAAGTAGGTGAGTTTTCCTAAACATGTTCCTGCAGTTGTTTCACAGTAAAAACCATGTAAAAAATAAATAAAGAAGGCTTTCTGTCCGCCAAAACACTGGAACACTTTAATTTAAAAAAATAAAAAATAGAGGAAGTATAAAGTTTTTGTTAACTGTTTATTATTATTTATGTATTTGTATCATCACTGATGAGGGTTCCCCTTCATGGAACTTGTTCAGAGTATTGCAGCAGCACTGTGTGCACAACTTAACTTGTTGCGCTAAGCTATTTGGCTATTCCTGGGTTCCTACTAACCAGCGTGCTGCAGAGTCTCCCTGCCTCCACCTGACAAATGTCGATTCTCTATCTGCCAACTAAATGTCCTTTGTTTTGTGCTCTGATTTTATCAGCTGGCCCACCCATACAGGAGAAGAAACCCAGAGGCCGTCCCCCACGGGCCCTTACTGCCCAGAAAGCTGCTGCAAATCTACCTACCCCCTCCTCCCTTCCCTCCCCAGCACAGGTAAAACCTGAAGGCCCTGAAAGGCCGGCTGAGAAAGTGAAAAGGCTGCCTGGGAGGCCACCTGGCACCGGGGAAAAGAGAAGAGGCCGACCTCCATCTTCAAGTAGCAAGAAAACTTGGAGTACAGGCAGCCATGCAGCAGGGGAGGATGGTAGGCAGACTGGGTCGGAATTGGAAATTGACCCTGAGGAGGACAAGGATAGAAAGGGTGCCAAGAGGACCCCACTGGGCTCTGCTCAGCCACATGACACTGATTCAAAGCTTCCCAAAGGTGGGCGGGGTGAATCCAAAGTTACCAACCTGAAGAGGCTGAGAGCAACTAAACTGGCCCCTCTCAAATCACGGCTTAAGACTTTGCCTGGTGTACCCCGGCGCAGACGTGGTCGGCCGCCTTCAGCTGAGCGTCTCAAAGCTGAAGCGGCAGCTGCTGCTGCAGCTGCACAGCTGTCTACCTCCATTGAATGTGGGGAAGGGAAACATAAGGCCTTTAGGGCCAGAGGTGGGGATAGAAGCACAGAGCCACACACTCCTCAGCAGCCCATGCTGAGGGATGTGGATGGTGCTGAGGACCAGGACTCTTCCAACTCCCCTGCCTCCCTGTCTCCCTCTAAGCCAGGCAAGACAGTGGGCCTCAGAAAAAGCCCTCGCCATAGAAAGCCTGTCAGAATTGTCCCCACTTCGAAACGCACTGATGCAACCATTGCTAAACAGCTGCTGCAGCGTGCAAAGAAGGGAGCACAGAAGCGATTGGAGAAAGAAGCTGTAGCCATCGGAGGTAGTGGGGCAGGAGCCATTGAAGCTGGCATCAGGAAAACCCAACTGAAGAACATTAGGCAGTTCATCATGCCTGTGGTCAGCACTGTCTCCCTTCGCATCATCAAAACCCCCAAGCGCTTCATTGAAGATGAGGGCAGCTTTGGAACCCCGCCACCTCATATGAAGATGGCACGGTTAGAAACAACAAACTCATCTGTCTCCACATCTGCCCAACCCACCTCCACCGCCTCTTCCTCCCCCTCTCCTGTACTTGTCTCTGCTACACCTGCTGTTACTAGCACTGGTACCACTGCTACGATTAACACCATACCCCCTCCTCCCCCTCCTGCCCCTACCCCAAGCATTTCGTCAACAGCTGCCAGTCTGCTAAATAGCAACACCAACAATGCTGCCAACGGCCGATTTAGCAGTAGTGCTGCATCTTGTGGCTCAAGTGCTGTGTCGCAGCATTCCTCTCAGCTCTCCTCTGCAGAGTCTTCCAGGTCCAGCAGCCCCAGCCTGGATGACTCCTCATGCGACTCCCAGGCTTCTGAGGTCACACAGGCTTTGTCGGAGCCAGAGGATCACTCTCCGTCCTCGCAGGGTGAGAGGGAGGCTAACCTGTTACACAGCTCACGACCTCCCTCGCCTCCCTCTGAGCCTGAGCCAGAGCAAGTGTTGGCAGAGAGGAATCGACGAGGCCGGAGAGGACAGGGAGTCGGCCGGGGGAGTCAAAGCCAGAGGGTGAGAGAGACTCTAACCACAGGGGCTAAAAAGCCTATCATCAGCCCACCAACAGGAGTGCTGATGTCCTCCTCCACACTTGTGAATTCTCAGCAAGCTTCATCCACAGCCTCCTCCTCTTCTTCACCTCCACCTCCCCCTCTTCTCACCCCTCCACAGCCTGCCCAGTCAGCTTCCTCCAATACAGCTGCTATCAGTGAACACCACCCACAGTCACCCTGGATGTCCCACTCAATCCCTCCATTCCTGCCTGGACCCTCAGTGCTGTCTACCTTATCAGACAAAAGAAGCCGCTCAATTCTGAGAGAGCCCACCTTCCGCTGGACATCTCTGTCCCACCCTGAACAACAGTACTTTTCATCAGCTAAATATGCCAAGGAGGGTCTCATCCGCAAGCCCATATTTGACAACTTCCGTCCTCCCCCTCTCACAGCTGAAGATGTGGGACTGTTGCCCCAAGGTGTTAGTGGAGCAGGGGGAGCTGCCCCAGTTGCTTTCCCTGCACCAGGCAGTGGAGCAGGAACAGGGACTCGACTTTTTGCACCTCTTCACTCACACACCCACCACCAACATCCCCCTTCATCCCGTTTTGATACACCACTCCAGAAACGGAGTCCGTTACTTCGTGCTCCGCGCTTTACACCAAGTGAGGCTCACTCTCGGATATTTGAGTCTGTTACCCTGCAGTCATCTTCTGGAAGCAGCCCTGGCTCTCTTTCCCCGCACCAGACGTCGTCTAGCTCCAGCAGAACCTCACGGCGCAGGAGACGCCTGGTGTCGGGAACCCCACGTGGCCATCCAAGATCTCCTTCCCACTCAATGACCAGACGCAGCAGCCAATTAGGAGGCCAGATGTCTGTGGGGAAAGGCTCCTCTGAGACATCTGTGCTGACAGGCTCTGTCTCAAGTAGTAACTCCAGCACTCTGCCAGGGGTTTCAGCAAGTCCACGAGCCACTAGTGCCTTAACCCCTACTTTTAACACCTTCTCCACTGGTTCCATGGGTCTGGGCTCACAAGGGACACCTGATAGCAGGAGAGGAACTACGGGAAACCCACCACCTTTGTCAACTACATCATCCTCTTCTTCCCCACTTTTCCCTCTCTTTCCTTCCAGTGCCCAGGAACCAGGGCGAGGAGCTGGGAAAGGTATTAAAGAAAAAAGCTTGTCAGCTCCCACAGAATCTGCTACAAAGGAAAAAGAAAGGGATTTAGAGAAAAATCGAGAAAAAGAGAAGGAGAATAAGAGGGATGGGAGGAAGGATTTAGAGAAAAGAAGTAAAGTTTCTACACCAGATCGCTCGCCTAGTGCACCTTCCAGCCTGTTTCCTGTCGATGGGAGGGAATTGGAGGATACTCCTTTATCTCTTGCTCCAAAAAAGGCTCCAGGGAGAAAAAAATCTACATCAGTTGACATCGTATCTGACACTGCTTCCTCAGAAGTGCGTGGGCCCCATTCCACTGTTCCCCTGTCCATTGCTAAAGGGCGTCTATCTAAGAAAGGCAGACCTTCTGAGAAAGGAGCAGAGATTGAGGATGGCGAAAAGGAAAAAGAGAAACAAAGTGCTCCTATCCAGCAGGCAGCAAGCCTTCCAGGGCAGCCGAGCAGACAACAGCTCCCTGTCACCTCTATTGGAACAGCGTCACAAGCAGAGACAGACAAGCGGGTTGTTGGACTACTGAAGAAGGCCAAAGCCCAGCTCTATGAGATCAAGAAGAGCAAGATGAAGCCTGCAGATCAGACCAAGGTCCAGGTCAGTTTTTCCTCACATGTTATTGTGTCCCCTGAACAAAAACTTCTGTTTCTCTCATTCTCATCAAATAGCCACAAGCAAGAGACTTTAACATGATGCTATGAATATTTGCTATAAATAGAAATCTGTGTTTGTACTCAAAGTGAAACTTGATAATAGGAAAGTCCCGCAGAGGGTGTTGCTCAAGGGGAATTCTGTTAGCCTCATACATTATGCAGAAAGCAGCTCTGGATGTGCATTTGAAAGAGTTGTAACAGAATATACTCCCCTGTTCTTCTACTTTTATGTTTAAAATCAGTATATTATAGTCATGCACATTTTCAAGAGGAAAATTCCCTGTTCCAGTTGAGCTCATCATAACCTGGCCCCAACCTCTATTAATGACAGTGCCTGTTCCTCCTCCTCTACAACTCATCACTCTCATCACTATTTTACATTGTTTTGTGATTAGAATAGTATTAAGTTTTTAAATATTCTCAACAAATGAAATTAAACCTTCAAGGGCATAAGCAACATTTAAGCATACTAGCTCGTTGCATTGTGCACTGGTGTTTGTGTATAATTATGTATGAGATGCTATAAAGAATACACTTCAAAAATTAATTGCACTTTTTGTGGTGATGTGTGCTTTTGAGCAGGGTCAAGAGAGTGACTCATCGGAAACCTCAGTCCGGGGTCCACGCATCAAACATGTGTGCCGTAGGGCAGCTGTGGCTCTTGGCCGCAATCGGGCGGTTTTCCCTGATGACATGCCCACACTTAGTGCCTTGCCCTGGGAGGAGAGAGAGAAGATTCTATCTTCCATGGGGAATGATGGTGAGGCACACTCAACTTACCTCTCATTTGATCTGCATGCTGATAACCTGGCTGTTAAAATTTATTGATATGCCCATGTGGAGATGTAATGGAGAATAATCCACAGCCTGACTTTGTAACAGCTTATTATTGGTTTTATTAGGCCACTTAGCTTAAGACTTATTTATTATTGGTTTTCACTACTCCTCAGTATGTAATATGTATAATGTTAGGGTCATATATTTACAGATTTAATCTAAGACTCTGATTGACTTGCAAAACAATCTGAGTTGAGGGATTGTTATTTGTGA
The DNA here is from genome assembly GCA_029783805.1 of Acanthurus tennentii. NCBI lineage: Eukaryota > Metazoa > Chordata > Actinopteri > Acanthuriformes > Acanthuridae > Acanthurus > Acanthurus tennentii. The sequence continues at coordinate 13,643,080 of JAPZDZ010000024.1, forward strand.
CACAACATCTGTTTTGAGTCCTGAAAAAGTTCTGTAGTATGTGGTGAAGACAGACTGATCACAAGAGCAGAGAAATCCAGTCACCAATGAGAGCACAAGTACACAGTGAAGTGGTGATGGAAGGAGCAGAGTTTGGCTGCTCTGTTCCTGTTATTTTGACTGTTTTCATGCCATGCTGAAATATGTGAATTCTTATTAGGCCAGAGGACCTGATGCCAGTATGTATCAATAGCTCAAATACATCATTCCCATTGTTGACTGGCCATACATTCTGAGAACATCTGGGTTTTTAGACAGGCTCCTAGTCATCTCACAGTGTATCGTGTGTGCCACAGTGAATGCATTAAAATTTATTTTAAATGTCAATGTTTTCTCTATTGAAAAACTATCTGTAGATTATTGTTCCCAAAGATAGGAAAAAAACTTAAAAGCTTTGGTTTTGACTTTTATAATTAACATGTAGCTAAATTTGGTTAAGTGATTCACTTTTAAAACAACTGTCAATGCCGTATTAGTATTGGTGAAAAGACGACCTTAATCAACTGACTCAGGAAAATACTTTACTACTGTGCGTCAGCAATGATAACATCAATCTATGTTATGCAACAGACAAGTCATCAGTAGCAGGCTCGGAGGAGGCAGAGCCGCAGTCTCCTCCCATAAAGCCACGGGAGACACGGCAGAAAGCTGTTCAAGAAGCCCCTCCCAAGAAAGGACGTCGGTCCCGGCGCTGTGGCCAATGCTCAGGCTGCCAAGTTCCAGAAGATTGTGGTGTCTGTACCAACTGTCTTGACAAGCCTAAATTTGGTGGACGAAACATTAAAAAGCAATGCTGCAAGTGAGTATTAGCTGAAAAGCTGTTTTCCAAAATAAATGATTGTACTTCTTAAGTACTGAATAACATTCCATGACCAGTTAGTTAATAATGAAAGAAATTAAAAGTTTAATATATATGTTTCACCGTTTACAGGATGAGGAAATGTCAGAACTTGCAGTGGATGCCTTCAAAGATGTTTCTTCAAAAGCAAGGCAAAGGCAAGAAAGATAAGAAAAAGAACAAGTTGTCTGAAAAGAAGGAGGGTCTTAATCCTGTAAAAGGGCTGAACTCAGAGTCTGGCCCTAAACCCACTCCTACATCACCAAAAGAGGAGCCTCCCCGCAAAAAGAGTGAAACTCCGCCACTTAAGTTGGGAGAGGAGAAATCAAGACAGCAGCCATCATCAAAGCAATCATCTCCAGGCCTCACATCTTCCCCTGCTCCAGCCGAAACCCCTCAGAACACAGTCACACCCCAGAATCAGTCTCCAGCCCCCACAGCAGAAACCAAACAGCCCTCGGTCACAAGCAGTGTTACCAGTAAGAAGGGACAAAAACCCCAACAGTCTGTACCAACATCTTCCTCCTCTTCGTCATCCTCCTCCTCCTCTTCGTCATCCTCTTCTTCATCCTCGTCCTCTTCCTCCCCATCATCTTCAGCCCAGAATTCCCCTGCACAGTCTACACAATCCCATCAACTTTCACAACAGCAGCAACGGCCTCTTACTAGTCAGACAGCCTCGAAAAAAGACGCTTCACCCAAGATTCCTCAGAGCGAGCCCAAGAAGAAGCCCCAGCAGCACTCATCACAACAGCAGAGCTCAGCAGCTATTTCCGATATAGGTAAATAAAAAAAAAAAATGGTTGAACTGTTTTCCTGCATCTGTATCAAAGTTGTACTAATTGCATAGTTTATGCTTATCTCAATTCTTGTTTGAATACCGTGTCTCTTTTTTCACAGTTGAATCAAAACAGTTGAAGAAGCCAACTTCTCGCTCTGTTACTCCATCTCCTAAACAGAGACCAAAAGACAAGGTAAGTGAAGTCACCAAAAATTTGGATGGCCACTATAAAGACGAGGTATAATTGCTAATAATAACCCTCTACTTCTGCTCTCTTCTGTCTGATGAACACGAGAAGCCACTGACCGCTAAACCCCCCAGCAGCAGTACTTTAAACTGGCTGAGCACTCCCTCGACTAGGGGCCAGACCAAGTCTAGAGTTCCCTGCGACGGAGTGCATCGTATCAGAGTGGATTTCAAGAGGGACCATGATGTTGAGAAGGTGTGGGAGGCTGGCGGTCTCAGCCTACTCACCTCTGTGCCTGTCACACCCAGGGTGCTCTGCTTCTTATGTGCAAGCAGTGGAAATGTTGAGGTAAAGAAATGTCTAGAAAAGATAGGGTATAAATTTTTTTGCCTTTTTTCTTTTATTCTAACAGCCTCTGTCCTATTCCCCTCTATCTTTTCTACATTTTCTTCCTCTCTATCTTTAGTTTGTCTTCTGCCAGGTATGCTGTGAACCATTCCATCTCTTCTGCCTGGGGGAATCAGAGCGCCCTCTCCAGGAGCAATTTGAAAACTGGTGTTGTCGACGATGCAGATTCTGCCAGGCCTGTGGACGCCAGCATCAGAAAACTAAAGTAAGTTGTTCAGTACAGTTCTGTTCATTTTAAAGCAGTCCACAAGAGAAGCTCAGTTCAGAGGGACAGAATATAAAGGCTGAAGAATCTTCTCAGAAAGAAGCCTCTTAGCCTTGCCAGCAGACAGCACTTCATTAACTTCTTGGATTCCTGCCATGATCTTATAATTTAACTCAAGTCCTATGGAAAATGTCCATAGTGTGAACCTTGTATGATGGTTACTTTAGAATTATGTATCAACGTGTTTCATCCATTTAACACAATCAGTCCCCTGTTAGGATTGTCCTGTTGGTATTAATAATAAGTTAGTACTAAGTTCCAAGTTTTTAAGTGCAATATATTTGGTGGTTATTGGTTATCAATAACTGGGCAGCAGATGATCTAAATGCTAAAAAAACCCACTTTCTTGCATTTGGAAAAGCAGGCCTTTATCTGTAACTTTAGAATTGTGTAAACAGCATTGGATCTTGGGCATTGTTAGTGTGGCCTTGAGAGCCTGAAATCTCAACTCTTGGTGAGGCTACTGGAATTTCCAAGTGCTACTGATACATTTTATCTTATTCAATCCGTGATCCTACTTGAAGCTGCCTGTGGAGTTTTCTTGGGAACCAACAAAGTGTGTTTACAGCCAGTGTTGTTCACCAAACATTTTCACACATTCCTGTGTCCTTGAGGTCTAGCAAACATGTTGAGTGAATTAAAAAAAAACATTTGCTAAGCTGCTTTGTTTCTCAAATGTTTGGAGCATACATTGTTTACATTGTGCACATGCTATGTGTATACTTCTGTCGAACATTTTTTGGGGCGTTGCTGTGTTTCTTAGCATGCTACAGCCATCTGTACCCCAGTGGAATGGTGTAAACAAATGTGTTTCACTTCACCTTAAAAACAGGTCACCTCAAAATGAAAATGACTGAATTTTCTTGTCAGACAAATTAAAAGTTGAAGTTTAATTAAATTGTTAATTAAATTGTTTTCAACTCATCCCTGCCTTTTTATTTAATGTTTTTTAAAAATTTTGACTTAAAATGGAAAAAGTTATGCTGGGTTGTGTATGTGTGTTGTAAAGTTAATTACAGTGACCTCTTCCCACTAGAAAAACCGACTGCAGTTGACACTTAAATGGCTTTCTACAAATCCTGCCAAGCACAGTTGTACACAGTTAGAAACTGAGTGTAATTAGCTGGTAATTAGTCTAATCAGCCTTTTTCAGTAATCAACACAAACATTCATAGGTTAGCAGACTAAAAAACATTAATCAAACCAATAATGTTTGTTTTCTAACAGTCATTCTCCCTATCAGCCTGTGTTGGTTAGCTATGCTGTTTCAGGGGGAGAGGACTGTTGGAATGAGAGGCAAACTATTTGAACATAAAGATTTCTCACTAAAGTATATGCTGGTTGGTTAATCACACTAAATTAAAAAACCCACTCATAAAACCAATAATTTAACATGTATTATATGTTAATATAATATTAATAATGTAGTATTGAATCTGTACACTGTGTCTCTGCTTGTGCTTATCACATAACGTTAATTATTAACGGAGTGAGAGAAATCTCACACTAATGTTGATGTCCAAACATGAATTTATTTATTTGCTGTGGTGCATGTGGTTTCAGTTAAGGAAGTCTGCGATTTTTTTCTAATTTTGTTTGGGCAAAACAGCAAGTATAAAAGTGGACATGCATGCATTAGTAAAAAAAAGGCATTTTGACCATATTCTTGGGTATCTGGTGGTTTGGCTGTGGCACCCTTCCTGCTCTGCTTTATGAATTTCACCCTCAGTAAACTGAGGGAAGCTCTGTAGTTAAATCTCTACATAAGATCTTCAATGCACTCATCATCCGTTATTTAATATTGCACTGTTTATTAAGGTGGATACGATCAGCCATATTTTTATCTAATTTGCCGTAAACAGAATGATGTTGTGTGTTGGACTTTAAAAACTTAATGTTATGTTGCATCATTTGATATTTGATTGTTCTGATTGTTGGCCTCTGTCATTTTAGCAGCAGCTGCTAGAGTGCGATAAGTGCCGTAACAGCTATCACCCGGAGTGCCTGGGTCCCAACCACCCTACCAGACCCACCAAGAAGAAGAGAGTCTGGGTATGGATGCACACTCTTCTTTGAGACTCCTCCACCATCCCCTAACTGTAACAGATTCGCCAGCTCTTGACAAAACTTCAACATTATGCTCACACATTTTTTCTCTTGCCCCTCCTTTTCTTCACACATTTGTTCTGGTTCTCACAGTTGTGCTACTTACATCCATGGGACCTTCTCACAAGCGGTGTCTATGAAAATGTTTTACTCACTTTCACACCATTCCTACTATTTACACAACCACTTATGAGTTTCTGCCATGTAGTCACCACCTTGTTTTTTGTGTTTTTTTTCTTCTCCTCAGGTTTGCACCAAGTGTGTGCGCTGTAAGAGTTGTGGGGCCACTAAACCTGGAAAGTCCTGGGATGCCCAGTGGTCACATGATTTCTCCATGTGTCATGACTGTGCCAAACTCTTTGCTAAAGGTAAGTGACAATCATGTGGATCCCCACTTTAAGGAGTCAGTACACCACTGGGTGCATAAGGTGCACAGCTAAAACTGTGCTCTGTCCAATCCAGCTCTCAGAAGAACTTTAACTCACTGTACCTGTTACCATCTTTTCTCTCAGGAAACTTCTGCCCACTGTGTGATAAGTGCTACGATGATGATGACTATGACAGTAAGATGATGGAGTGTGGCCGATGCAACCACTGGGTTCACGCTAAGTGTGAGAATCTTTCAGGTCAGTTGATCCGAAGAGAAAGTGTTGAAAGATATTTAAGCACAAGTTTACTGTTAGTTCTTCACAAGTAGAACACTGTATTCAGTCATTATTAAGTAGCACTTGTTGTGCTTGCTTTGTCAGTTGTCAGTGTCTGTGCAGTTGACTGACAGGCCTTTCCTGTGAGTGCTGTCATGTTGATGAGAGGCTAAAAGACGATAAACTCAATAATGGGAGCAATAACGACCTGCCATATTTCCCCTGTCATCCAGATGAAATGTATGAGCTGCTATCAAAGCTGCCAGAGAGCGTTGCCTACACGTGTACCAAATGTACGGAACGCCAGCCAGCCGAGTGGAGGACAGCACTGGAGAGGGAGCTTCAGGGCTGCGTTCGCCACGTCCTCACTGCACTGCTCAACTCCCGCACATCCTCACACCTGTTACGTTACAGACAGGTGAGATACAGATACTGCTGCTACATGTATTACAAGCATTTAATTGAAATATCATTATCTCTCAAGTTTGAAAGTATTGCATCATTTGTTTTCAATTATTCTCTCAGTAGTGGTGTATCTTACCTAATTATGGGGCTGCACCCAAGAATACAAACCACAGCTGAACTCACTGTGTAACTCTCTGGTTTTGGGGTAGGCTGTGAAGCCTCCAGAGCTGAACCCAGAGACAGAGGAGAGTCTTCCATCCCGTCGTTCCCCGGAGGGTCCAGATCCTCCAGTGCTAACAGAAGTCCCCCCTACACCTCCCACTGACTCCCCTCCAGACCTGGAGTCTGTTGAGAAAAAGATGGATCAGGGCCGCTACAGTTCAGTGGTATGTAATCTTTTGAGCAGTTTAACTGCTGTTCTGAAATATTAAGCCAAAAGCAGTTAAAATGTGTGTATATTTACTGTGAATTTATGAGAGGATGAGAATGCTATTTACAAGCTGACCATGGGTAAACATGTTATGAAAGTCAGTTTGCCTGATGATCACATGCAGGGTGTGAATACTGAGAGTTGATTCAGCCGTCCTCACAAGCTCCTGCAAAGACATCTGAATGTAAAAAGATAATAGCTTTAAAGCCTTTTCGTAATAGATTTCAATATTGTATGTGTCCTGGTCTCTTGAATCTGCGCTCAGGCCTGTGCTGCATAATGTTAAATCACCGTAGACAGCTACTTTAATGACCTTCCATCATTTTTTTTTTTAACAATTGCTCTGTGTGTGTGTGCATCTGTTCATCATTTCTCTCCCAGCTGGAGTTCAGTGATGACATTGTGCGAATTATTCAGACGGCCATCAACAGTGACGGTGGCCAGCCTGAGAGCAGGAAAGCCAACAGCATGGTCAAGTCTTTCTTCATCCGGGTAAGAACCTTGGATCCATTTTGGATCAAATTTAGATCAGATTTATTGGCTGCAGCACCACTGTAATGAACACAATAAATGACTGAATGAGCAGTAGTACAAGTGGTACAGTACTAGAAGATTGCTGCATCAGGACAATCATATTATGTCATATCAGGCAGATTTTCTGTTGTGCATAGAAATATATGATGTTATTCATGTACACAAACAGATTTGCCCACAAACATGTTTTCTCATGCTGTGATATGGATTCACAGTCAAGGTATGGAAACATTGAGTTATAGCCCCTCTGTTGCGCCAACCTCTAACCACCTTTTTGCACCAAATGCAGGTCTGTGTAAGTGCTTTGAAAGGATATGCTGTTGCGCTAACTTCATTAAATGTTTTCTGTTTCAGCAAATGGACCGAATCTTCCCGTGGTTCAAAGTGAAAGAGTCCAGGTTCTGGGAAAGGCAAAATGTCTCTGCCAAGTAAGTGTATATTGCATTGTAGTCAATTCAAGAGGTTGTACCGGTTAAATAGTGTTCAGTGTGCAGTATCCAACTGCTCTGAGTAACTCATTATGGTTATATAACCCATCATTTATCTTACCAGCTTGTTCTAGATGACTTTTGCAGGTATGATGTAATTATTTGAAAATATTTTTAAATATTAAGTAGATTTATGTACTCACCGTATTAATTTTATGGTCATTTAAATGTTTGGAGTGCAGCCATCAAATCAGGCAAAAGTACTGGACAAGAAGTTAAAATTAAAGCTTCAATTGCTATAAAAAAAAGTCTAAAAGCCAGTATTCAAGCAACGCCCATGAGCAAGCAGTGCACTCAACCTTCATGGAAATGTGCGATTTGCCGATGGTGCGAGTTCTTTTTGTAATTACAGAGAAAAAATTGCAAAACTTAATGCTAGTGTAATGTGAAGCCGTCCAAAACGTTTGGAGAAGAGCTGCAGTTTTCATGAACTTTAGGTCTATAATTATTGAGATGAGCAGTAAGATGTGGTTTTTCTGGGAGAAGCTGTCCCATCATCTGAGGGAACCAAAGAGCAGAGAACTAATATTTCTAAAACATCTGAGCTGACGGTAACAACATCCTCTGAGTAAAATTAGTGCAAATAACAGCCAAGGGGCAAGATAGGAATTTCATAAGATAGTCTCTTCATCTAAAGTTGTGTGATGTTTAGTTTTAGAAATCACAACTGAGATGCTTTCTGGGCCATGACGTCTAACACTGAAAGAGACTCTTTTAACAACCTAAGACATTAGTGACTGAGCCGAAAAAGATCAGTGAAGTGGTTTTCTTTCAGCACGGTTTGTCTCAGGACAGTGACTGTGATTAAAGGTCCCTGTTAAGATTTAAAGCTGCTGTAATGAAATTTATTGCACAGTTTGTCTGATTAAATGAGCCCTCTGGACAGCTTAGTGGTGAATATCAGTGGCTAATAGATGATCAGAGGCTCGTTCACGCTACAGATTATTACTGATTGATGTGATTATTAAGATAAATTCAACATCTATATATTTGTGTGCTTTTTTTATTGACTAGAGAATAGAGGATCAATAAAATCAACTCCCCTCGGTTGAGTTAGTTCAGTTTGTCCAAGTGTGTGAGCAGGTAACTGAATCTAATGGAGGACAGTAGATATTGTTCATGAGAGCACATGCCCTCAGACACTTTTTGATACTTTATTTTGACCCTGATCTTTTATTTGAACCTTTTTCTTGGTAAGATACGGTGTGGTTCGACTGCTCTGCATATTGGAAGATGCAATAATTCATTCTCTCTCTGACTCATTCACTAACTCTCTCACTTATATTTAGCTCTCAACTTTCCCAGACCATTTATTCTGCCTGTCCTCCAGGCATTGTGGGAGACAAACTGTAGCAGTGTCACATTTCACTTGAAAGCTCTGATGTTTGTGGTCTCATTGAGGTTTACTCGTCATCTTGGTCAATTGCATATGTACCAGTGCTCCAGTCCAGAAACCTAATGATCCATCCAGTGAATCCTGGGGCCATCATTGGTTTAGTGCCTGATTAATGTCTCTTCTGGCATATTACGTATCAGAGTTAACATCACACCAGTTACCCAGTCTTGCTTGTCTTGGCACAACTTAACATGGCAAAGCTCCTTGGATGTGATTATTTATTACCGGTATCAGTGCTCCCTTAAGACTCATAGCAATTTTTATATATTCTCTGGAAAAAATCCTAGATGCTTATAGCAGTGCATGTAATCCTTTGGATTTTGTTGAGGGATTAAACAACCTTTTAGGTATGTCTGTAATAAGCAAAGCATGTCAGTTTTTGATGTCAAAAGCAAATTAGTACTAATACAGACATTTTTGAGATTATAATTTTCTACATTTGTTTCTAGTCGCCCTAAAAAAAATCAACCATCATATGTTTATTTGAGCAATTTAAATGTAGAAGGCTGATTGCAAAAAAAAAAAAAATAGGTGCTGTATAAAAAACTTGAAAACAAAAACATTACAAGAAGCTAGGGCTGGGCGATATGACCTCAAATCAATATCACGATAAATTGGGCAGTTTTACCTCGATAACGATAAATGCACG
>JAPZDZ010000024.1:13659977-13677434 GCA_029783805.1 Acanthurus tennentii
AAGAAGCTCAAGACCTCCCAGGCAGAGGAGCTCCACAGCAAGCCTGTGGGACAACCTCACTCAAACCCAAGGTGAGACAGTTGTTATGAATTTCTGTTTTCAGTTTCCTTAAAACAGGACTACATGGGAATAATTAGCAATATCTTTCTCAAATGTGTTTTGCATAAAAATTCCAACATTGTGAGTAATTGTATGAGTGTATGCTTTATTCTTTGGATTTTTTTCCTCAGTAAACAGATTTTTTGTGCAAAAGCAGGTTTTTATTTTCTGTGAATAATACAAAGACAGACAGAAAAATTAAATATCTCATCTTGACTGAATATATGATGACCAATTGTTCATCAAAATGCTCTGCATAAATATATGAACTTATTAAACCTCTCTCATCTTCTTTGCAAGCAGTTTCAAAGACCTGAGCTCCCCTGAGCCCATGGACACGGGCAAACCCACAGACAAGCCAACCAGCAAAAGGTATGGAGTCAGCACTACTGTGTACCCATGTGTTATACTGACCATATAAAGAGTTCTAATGCCCACCTCAAATCTTTTCCAGCGTGCTTGGCAAAAAGAAGACATCTGAAGGTTCTGTTTTACCGGGGAAAGTAATGGGGAAAGACAAACCATCTGCAGCTGGGGGAGCAGGGTCTCTTCCTGTGGCTTTACCACCTGACCAGGATGGAAACAGCTTGGATACCAGCTTGGATAGCAAACCCAAGAAGGGCATCATCTTTGAAATTCGTAGTGAGGATGGCTTCCACGTCCGCTGTGAGAGTATTGAAGGTGAGCGAAACAACTGCATTTGTTGAATTTTTGTATATTTGCAAACATGCTTTTGTTAAAAGGTCAAATAATGTGTGTTTTTTAAGTTTATATTGTTGTAATAAGTAGCTACTCAGTAGATTGCATAGGGATGTTTGCTGTCACAAAGAAAAATGCCTCCTTTTTTCCTGACTATTTTAAGCTCAAATTATGCTTTACAATGCACCAGATGTTTTGACTGCATTCTGTGTTTTTTACAAAACTAATGCATCAGTGTCATTACAACATATCATGTGATATATTATGTAACTTTGACTACTTTCACATACATACAACTCATGTGTTGGGTGTCATGAAAGATTTACTTTAAGTGCTATTGCTGTGGGTCCAGTCCAACTAACTGTCTCTCCGTGTGCAGAGGCTTGGAAATCCCTGACTGAGAAGGTGCAGGAAGCTCGCTCCAATGCACAACTCAAAGAGCTTTCTTTTGAAGGTGAGAGGCATCATTCTGACCACAATGAAATCACAAACAATGATACATATATTATTGTGTATTTAGAATGCATTACAAAGTATCCACTAAGATTTAACTTGACCTTTTAAAGGAAAATGAGAGTGTTACATGGTTGGTGTGTTTCTTTGCTCCTCTCAGGTGTGAATGGATTGAGGATGCTGGGAGTCGTCCACGAGGCAGTGGTCTTCCTGCTGGAGCAGCTGTACGGCTCCAGACACTGTCGCAGCTACCGTTTTCGCTTCCACAAACCAGAGGAAACCGATGAACCTCCCATCAACCCCCACGGATCGGCTCGTGCAGAGATCAACCACAGGTTGGGAAGAGACCTACACACACACACACACACAGACACACACCTGCACATACACACACAAACGTACATACTTCCATTTGATTTTGGAGTGTGCATCAACACTCTTCTTCCATCCTAAGGTTGGGATACAGGGAGAGCGGGCTGTTTTGGCTGAGCCTGTTGTAGCAAACAGACATAATAAATGTTTTTGGTATTAATACACTTGGTGATTGGTCAGGTGTGTAAAGATCACAGATAAAAATTAGTCAGTTTACCAGAGACCTGGTTGTACAAAACCAATTACAACTACTTCTGTCACCACACTGTATATATTGATAAAATTTCTACAGTAACTGTGCACAATGTCAATGAACAGTGCAGGAAACATTAGGTAACTTTTTGTTTGGATGATGAATCATAGGACAGTAGATGGACAGATAGCCGGAAAGAAAAATAAATGGAAGACTGGTTCTAATCTAACTTGTTGTTATACATGTGCTGGATCTTGTGTGCTTGTGTTTCTGAGTGCTGTCTCTTGCATCCATTTGCCTTCCAGGAGGTCTGTGTTTGACATGTTCAATTTCTTGGCCTCTAAACATCGCCAACCTCCTGAGTACAGGCCGCAAGAAGACGATGAAGACGAAGGACAGCTCAGGACTGCAAGGTGAGTTACAGAGCAGAGAAAATTCCTGTCATCTATCCACAATAAATACATCTTTGTGCTGCTACATCATTAAAATTTCCCCTGGGAATCAATAGAGAACAATGTTATGTTGTTGTAATTAAAACACCTTCGCATGAACATTCCTTTTTTCATGCTGTTGTTGCAGGCGTACCTCCATGGAGCTGCCACTGGCTGTGAGATTCAAACAGCTCAAGGCCACCTCTAAGGAGACTGTTGGAGTGTACAGGTTAGATCACTTGTGCTGAAACTGTTAGATAATTTACTTTGTGGCATGAGTCATTGGATTTCTCTGCTTTCTGAGACTCGTCACAATGATGCTGTTGTAATACACAAACACTGTTGACTGTTGTGGTTACCAGTGATCACAATAAATCACCTTAATTCACACTCTTAACATGTTTTTTTTTTATTACAAATAACAATACACTTTTAAGAACTTAAAGAAAATCTTGATAAGTTTTAACGAGGGAGATGGCCAAAAGAAAACAGTCAGAAAACTGTATCCCTCTGCAGGTCTCCCATTCATGGCCGAGGTCTGTTCTGCAAGAAAACCATAGATGCTGGGGAGATGGTCATTGAATACTCTGGAAACGTCATTCGATCTGTGCTTACTGACAAACGGGAGAAATATTATGATGGGAAGGTGAGGTCTTGTGAATAAACTCTGAGTTTGAATGTTTTTCGATCAACTTGAATCAGTAAATCATACAAACGCTGTCTTTTCTTTTCACGTAGGGAATCGGCTGTTACATGTTTCGTATCGATGACTACGAGGTGGTAGATGCCACAGTTCACGGCAACGCTGCCCGCTTCATCAACCACTCCTGCGAGCCCAACTGCTACTCTCGGGTCATCACCGTGGACGGCCAGAAGCACATCGTCATCTTTGCCTCTCGGCGCATCTATTGCGGCGAGGAGCTCACCTACGACTACAAGTTTCCTATTGAGGATGCCAGCAACAAGCTGCCCTGCAACTGCGGTGCAAAGAAATGTCGCAAGTTCCTCAACTGATATGTAAACATTTTAAAGAGGACTGCAAGTCTGTGAGCCGCGGTGCCATGATGTTCAGAGGATGCCCCTGCCAGGGGAGTTGTCATGGCACTGACTTTCTGCTAATTTTCTGAGTGTGTCCACATCAGATCACAGCTGCCAACAGGGCAGAAGCTCTGTAAGTGTTTCTGCTGCTGGTGTTGTCAGAACACAGTGGAGACGCTGGCCATGGGTCCTACTGTACATACAGGAAGGCCATTTTGGAGGAGGGGCCATTTGTAGAAATTCCAACATATTGTGCCTCCTTTTGTCTCATTTACATCAGGCATGGGAAGTTTCACCCTCAGAGGTGAGTTTTGAAACGGTTCGAGCCTTCACAACATTGCAATATTAACTTTAATTTACATCTGGACGATAAAGTTACCCCTTCATAATTTTTTACATTGGCCCATCCTCCTTAATTTTCTAGAATATGTTATTGTAAACCAATGCTGAGATGTGAACATAGCAGAAAAAAAAAATCAAAGAACTTGGTTCCATTTTACACCAAAGTGCAATTTGTTGAAGGGACTTGGAAGAGTAATTTTACTAGAAAGAAAAATTAGAACCTTGTTGGAATTTTTTTTTTTTTTTTTTAAAGCTCAGTGTCAGCTGTTATTGATGCACATCTCCCTGTCTGAATGTGCCCTGATGCCTTCAGAGTCGTGGAACCTTCCCCTTACCATGCTTTTTTTAAAAGCTTGTAACACTGTAAATAGGAGCTGCTTGTGTATAGCAGCTGGGTAAGAGCTGTACAGGTGGGAACACTAGGGGGAGCAGTGGCCACAGAAAGGAAGAGGGAGAGCAGAGACAAGAGGGGGTAGAAATAGATTTGTTTAAAGACAAAAGGTTATTTTTGGCAGTTTGTTTAAAGGATGATATCTGAGGTTGGTACCATCCGCTGTACTAAAGTTGACTTTTAGTCTGACAGCTCGGTAGCTATGTAGACATGTTATTGATGGGATTAAAGCCTCTGGCCTGAGAGAGCGAGGCAGCTAGAGATTCTGGTGGACTGACAGCCAAGGGACTGAAGAACCCTACTGATGTGCTTTAGTAGACATATTTAAAATTGATCTTTAGAGCTGTGATCCGGAAACAGCCATGGATCTTAACAGAAACAGACAGACAGACTTCTTGCAAGTTTGTGCATGCTGTTGCTATTATGAAACTTTTCGTAATGATATAATACGGACTTTTGAATCACGTTCCAAATTACAGCAGCAAAGAGAACCAAACATCACACTCTTAAATAAATTTTCACACAGCTTGTTTTCTTCTTGGCCTGTTGTGATAACCATTATTATGGAAAATAGTTTTTTTATTTGTATTAAGTCTTTTAAAGTCTTGTCTGTTATCTGTCTTTTTATTATGGACAGGGAAATATCATGCTTGCTTTTAAAAAAAACAAATGTAAATAATGTATATTTTTCTACAAAAAAAAAACGTAAAAAGCACTCACTAGTGAATAGCACTTAATGATGGTATTTATATTTTTAAAAAAATCGTATTTATTTTATTGCCATTTTTGTAGAAAATAGAGGTTTACAAACACTAATGCTCGGTCTCTGTTTTGTATTCCGCTGCCTTTTTGGGGAAAAAAAAACCTTTTTGTTGTGATTTTGTTTTTTTAATTTGTAGCCTGAATGTTTTCGTTGATTCCAAAGACTGACACTGGTCTGTGGCTCGGTCCCCTTTTAGTTCAGTCCACCAGTAGCTCTTTTATCTATCCCGGGCCATTTGGTCAGAGCTGACGTTTTTTTCTTTGTTCCCGTTCTAGCTGGTAGTACGGCAGTCATGTGAACTATTATTATGCACTTGAGAGAGTTTAGATTGTTGATCCATAGCATATATCTCCTCTCTCCAGCCTTATTGTCTCCACACCACATCAAACTGAGAATCAACTCCACCCACAGGTCATATCACCATGATTTGTTTTTTTCATCACTGATTAGTCATGAGTCAACAGGCTTTTTATTTAGCCAATTGGCAAATGTGTTATACCCAATAAGAGTCCCATCAGTTTAAACTGTTCTGTCCCTCTGCAGACTTAGTCTTCAATAAAGAGGTGCCTTTATTTTAAAGCTTCAAACAGCAATCATCATACCTTAGTTAAGCCAGTCTGTTTATTTAAATATTAACTTTTCATCCTGGTGACCTCACATCAGTACTCACCAGCATTTGGAAATTATTTTTTGTTCAGTCACCTCGTGGTTTGCCTTAGTTGTGGATGAGCATGCCTCTTCTCTCTTACAAGCCTTCATGTCCTGGACCGAATATTTAATCAGACTGTTCAGACCGACTGGTTCCACAATTTGACTCAAGTCAGTTACTTTGATTTCCTCCCTTTTTTTATTTATTAATTGTTGTCCAGCTTTCATGCTGACCTCGTTATCACCTTAAGGCCGTTAGCATCTTCTCCCACCCTGCTCCATGTTGTGAACTAAAACAAATGCATGGTGACCCACACATGGTTTGCACTTTAGGTGTGACACAGGCACTGAACAGACATAGGAAAAACTCAGCTCTTTCTCCAAAACAGACAATGCAACTCCAATGCTGAAACCACAAGCACAGACAGTCACTGAGAATGCGTTTGTGACTTTGTGCGTGATATAAAAACTGAGTTTGCGTATCTTAGGTTGGTCTTGATGACTCCTGAAAGTGGCGTTTGAGGCTCCAGCAAAGTGCACTTGACTCTTTTTCTGCAACAAAGTGAAGGCAGGGACCATACCAGCAGCCCTTTCCTTCCTGAAGGTGCAGTGTGTACAAACCAAGGCTGTGCTTTTCCATTTTTTTGGGCCCAAGATCAAGTCTTGGTCCCCCTCCCAGCCCTAACTGACAGGCCAGCCTTGTGGTTGTACAGCTTCACCCACATTGGGCTCGCTGGGTTCTGCTGCTAAGGTCAACAATGAATGTATATTCCTCCTCCACATCATCAGGCTCGCGATGATGTCGATATTTTGTCAGCTACATTTTGTTTTCAGTTCTTGTGCAACAATCCTGCTAAATATGGAAGACGTGTAGATATGACCTCAAACTGGGCAGCAGCAGCAGTCTTGGAAGAACTTGGAATAATACTGAAGTGTGAACCGCGGTGGCGTTTTCTGTCTGTAGGACTGGTTCTTACTGGGTTAGCTCAACACTTCACGCTAGCATCGGTGACAACACGCTCACCGATGCCAAGGGCTCTGTCTACGACTCTCACTTCTCGAGATCCACTTCTGGGTTTTTTAGGGTCAGAGGGTTCAGCGAACAATAACTAATTTCTTTCACTCTTCAACAGTATATATACAAAAAGGAAATGGTCTC
Source organism: Acanthurus tennentii (assembly GCA_029783805.1). Lineage (NCBI taxonomy): Eukaryota > Metazoa > Chordata > Actinopteri > Acanthuriformes > Acanthuridae > Acanthurus > Acanthurus tennentii. The sequence continues at coordinate 13,666,566 of JAPZDZ010000024.1, forward strand.
TGTTGTTTCTTTGGACTTCATTTTACCACGCCACACCAGTGGCCCTTCTCTGTCATTATCTGTAATTATAGTATAAATACATAACAATATTATACGGAAACATGCATAGTAATTTCTTGTACTTTAGTATCTATACAATATATGGAATGGACAGACAAACTTAGTTACAGTAGCAAAACAGCAGATTTATAATGGTTAATAGCAATGTTTCAATGTACTCTATAATGGTTTTGTGTTACAGTACTATCAGATGAAACTAACGTGCATCATTCTTTTGTATATTGATATCCAGTACCAATTTTGCTGTGCCTGTGAGTGCTCCTTCACCAGCAAGGAGCATTGCAGTTTTTTTTCTTTATTTTCTCTCTGGAAAGGAACGGTTTTTATGTGATGAGAAATGTAACTGTATTAATGTGGTTGTGAACTTTTTGAGGTCAGCCATTTCCCCCAACTCCCCTCCTCCGCCTGGTTGTTGTAATCCGTTTTTTCTTTCTTTGTATGTTTTTTTTTTTCTCTATCTCTCTCTCTCTAACAGGGACTTTTTAGACGGCTTACTTGATGTGGTATAAATTAAGAGTTGGGTTTGTGGAGACTGCCCAGGAGTTTTAAAGATCCCACCAAAATATTCATTTTGGAAACCTCTCATGTCTCCCTGACCACCTCTCTCTCCTCTGAAGCTTTGGTTGTACTTATCATGTACTGTTTTTTATAGAAAGTCATAATGCTGATGTTGAAAACCTTTAATTTATTTATTACGTGCAACATCCACCCTGAATTGTTTCTTTTTTTTTGACAAGTCAAGGTTTGGGAGAGGTCGGACGAGTACGTGACATGTATTTGTAATTTTCTAATTGTTTCTTGTGTATAGAAGTTATCAGCCTATGATGGGATGTGGTGTCACAGAGGGATGGTGGGATGTGCAGGAAGGAGGGATCATGGATCATGAACAGGCTCATTTTCTTATGCCTTGAATATACCTTTGTCTTATCAATAATCCTCCTGCTCTCTGTAATAACAGTATACACAAGTTCAACAGTCATATTTTTCTCCCGTTTTGACAGTGTTCTTTCAATACACATCAAAGAAATGAAGGAAAACCACCACAGTGAAAATGAACCACAAACTACTTGGTTGAATGTATAATTAGGAAACAAAGTTGTACATAAGTGTAAAAAGAAAAGTTTCTAATCATGTTTATTTTCTATGCACTTTTTTTATTTAAGTGATAGTTTAAATAATAAACATGTCTCCTTTACTCTTTTCTGTCTCTGGCCTTGTTCACTGTGTTTGAGGGGCTTATTGTCACTTAAGGGAACATTCCAGTGTTTCAGAAAATCTCAATGCCAGGTGTATTTGATAGATTTTTCTGGAGCTTTATGATCACATGATCTTTATCTGCAGATGCTTTTTAGACAACATAGGACAGAGGTCCTTAAAGTGTTTTTGAGGAAAAGTGCATCTGTGTGTGCTGATGGTCACGTGATACAGATAAAAACTCCAGATAGGCAACTTCATGGAGCTTTAATGAAGCTTGAACCACAAATATATAAACTATCAAATACACACACACACACATATATATACATATATATATATATTTCTGTTTAAGTCTTAATTTTCTTTTACAACTAGCTATATTAAACACATATTTGTATATTTCACATTAAAAAATAATAAAACAAAAATGGGCAATACAGTACAATAGAACAAAGCATATAAAAACAATGTATAAGTTGTACAAAAACAAGAAAATTACAACATCAGTAACTTTTGTGGCAGTTTATATTGAAAGGAAATACTCAGTAAATGTTGTACATAGAAATGAACAATACAGTCTCTTATTTTAGACACAATAATGAGTTGTTTATAGTTCAAAACAGCTTTTTTTCCCACTAAGAACAGATGTTGCGGGAAATAAGTGGATCATCACACTACAGTCACTGACAAATCCTGTCGAGTCATGATTGACGACAACATCTGTGCTCACGGCTTTTTTTCTGTGGTTAAAAGAGCCCCGACATGTCTTTGCTTTTACCGTGAAAAGTAGGACTGTTTCTGCAACACAGAGTTCAAGACCCAAATAAAACTGCCTTGTTATTCCGCTCACACAATCACACTTGGGCCCCATATTTACGACCACCACCCACCAGAGATGAATTCAAATTGTTAGTTTGCCAAATGGTCTAAATTAAGAGTAATTCCTCCAAGCAGCAGTTTGTGTATTCTTACAGGAAATTAGTGTAGCAGACCCAGAATGTGCTGATCTTGGTGCCGCTAATTAAAAACATGTCTTAACCCTGCTGCGTTGCTCTGCAGTTATGGCTCACTGCCTCCGCAGGAGTCTGCTGAAACCCCTCCTCACATCAGCCTGATGACTCAAATTCAAAGGAAAATCAGCTCTTGTTCATTCCCATAAACCAGTCTCTCAGCGTTAACGCGCTAAACAGACCCATGTGCTGAGTCGGAGCAGTTTGACTCTTTGTTCTCAGTGGGACCATAAATGAAGCATGTATGAACTGCAGGGTGTGAGAGCCTGTTTTCATAATCAATTATGTAATTTCAATTACCTCAATATGTGACAATGACACATAAGGACTGATTACATTTAAATGAAATGATTAACTCTGCCATATTCAAACTATCATTGCTGGTAAGTAAACAACAGAATTTGAGCCAAATGCAACCCACAGTTTTGTAAGTATTGGCCTCAAAACTAAATCTGAAGTTTATTATTTTTTATACATTTTTAGTTTTTCAAGGTTCATATTAGCCTTTGTAACATCTCAATCTGCCCATACAAGAATAGCAAAAAACAAAAATGCTCGCCTGCTTGACTGCTCGACAATATCAGATTTGTGTCTCATATACAAATATATGAGACAGTCTAATGAAATTGTATGCTGATGATATTTTTTTCTAAGTAAATAACAACAACAACAACAATAGTGCTGTAATTCAACCATGACTGAATCAGGATGCTGTTTTATTATGCCTGGATATCAGTAACAGCTCTGACCTTGCACTAAAACAATTATTAATATTAGTATAGTAGTTATTATTATATTATTAATCATAAATAATATTTTGTGCAAACAACTAATCATAAAAACAAAAGTCCCCAAAAGCACTTATTATCACACAAGTGTGTGTTCAAGTCCTCGTTGTTTGGTTTTAATTATTTTTTTGATGCAAAAAAAGGTGATGTAATGATATGATTGCAAGTTAATCCCAACCCCTGATTGAGTCAGGCGGCTGTGTGGACAGAACCTCCACACTGCAGCTCCATCTGCCCACCACTTCTGTGCAAATGATCTCACCAGCACAAGATGGCAGAGCTTGTATCGGGGATATTTGGACTTCATTTTTTGTACAACAGGAGGAAGTGGAGGTGTTGTCAATCTGTGAGGCTTTCAGCTAAATGTTAATGTCATCATGCAACATGTTAACAATAACAATGCTAACACTATGATTATTACCCGGTACAATGTTTGCCATGTTCACCAACTTAGTTTAGCATGTGAAGCTCTTTTTGGCACTGCACAAAAAATATAAATTAGGCAAATGGAAATATCAAGAGCTTTGAAGGCAGGCTACTTGACCAAAAATCAAATTGACCTGCAGATGGGGCTAGATTCAAAGTTGGAGGACCACCAAAATATAAATTATTTAGAGGGGAGCAAGTACATACCAAATCCATCCAAGAAGAAAGTCATGGTGGTGCTTGAGAAACAACTCGGATCTTTTAAACCGGTGGGATTCATTCTCTGGGAACCATGAATTTCTGTACAAAATGGCTGGGATAGTGTGGATCAGAGTGATGGAGACAGACAGAGAGACGCTGTTGTTCCCGCTAACATGGCTAAGAAAATGCTGGATGCAATCTTTTAAACAAACAAAATCTTTTTTTTTGTATTAACTAAACAAACAAACATATCACTGGCTTCTGTTTCCGCTGCAGGGCTCTAAAACTGGCCCATGTTTGAACTTAATTACTGACCCCTGTATTATACTAAACAAAGTTCTGTTCTAATGTCTCAAGCTGTTTATGTTCTGTTTTTTTTTCTCCCACAGAGATTAGACTCGATTGACTACAATCCCACACTCGTCCACTGTCTCCAGTTCTGCCACAGTTTTGGTCCATTGGAGTTTGCTGCTGCACAATTACAGTAAAAAACATGTTTTCATTGGCCTGAATTCAAAGGAGCTGCAAAATGTAACCAAGCCGTATTCAGCTTTCCTGCCAAAAAGATATTCAGACCTCTTGCTTTATCAACTTAACACTGCTATGGAAGGATTACAGGGAAGAGATGATTACTGTCAGACACTGTTGCCTGAGTGGAAGACTGATATTAGAAGATGCTATCTGGATGGAGCAAAATGCCTCTTTTAGGAGGCAGAGAATAGAGAGAGGAATGTGTGATTGTGAGGGCATCTGTTCTCCTTTATGTCTGCTGGGTTTGTCTGGATTTGTCTCTTTCTTGACTCTGTGTAACAAAGAATGGAGGACAGCTCATTTTCAGTTACATTTTGCTGTGGAGACACTTGCCTGTTTCTGACCGCAGCCCTCTGAACTCTCTGTGGTTGTTTTTTTTTTTTGAGAGTTATGCAATCTCTCAAATATTCCACCAGTTATCATCCTGCCCAGAACTTTTCTAATCCCCTTAAAATCCTCCCTTTTATACTGATGTGGTCATAGTTTTGTCTCTTAGCTGGATATTCCTATTTTTTATTTCTGCTGGATAAACACTGAATATTTTCCTGTTTCCACCCTTTTCTCTCCCTCCTCCATCCTCAGTTCCTCCTCTCCCACCCACCCCAGTTTCTAATTGGATTTCATTACCATTTCCTTTCAGTTTTTTCCCAGCCAGACTCTGGTTGGGAGGAACAGCTTTCACTGGACTTTCATCGACACTCACAAACATCATCATCAGCAGCAGCTCTTTAAGGTTTTATTATAAAGATCTGGTAAGTGAAATTGTTATTATTTTGCCTGAACTATGAAATAAAGCTGCTCTTAATTGCTTGGGGACACACAGGTGAAATCTACTCGTCAGGTTGCAGGGCTGGCGTATGTCTCATCTCTTCAGTGCTAATGTTTCTCAGACCACCAAAGTGCATGATTTTGTATAATTGTGATATGATTGTAAAGCTGAATCATACAGAAAAGTTTAAGACAGTGAAGGAAGAATTTTTCACATCCTTTGCTTAAGTGAAAGTAGCAAAACCACAGTAAAAGTCCGGCTAAAGTAAAAGTATAGAGTTTTTCAGCAAAATGTGCAAAAGTAAAAGTTACCGCTATGGAACAAAATCATAATATATGAAATAAATAGATTATATTTCTCTTATGCATTTCCTCAGCAAACAATTTATGAGCCTCTCAATCTGTGTAGAAAATCTAAATCTGTGAAGTTTCAACTTAAAACTGTTAAACAAATTTGGGTAAAAAGTGCAACAGCTTTCTCTGAAATGCAGTGGAATAAAAGCAGCAGAGAATAGAAAAGATCTATCAAATATCTGACGACACTAAAACTATACTTTGTTTTAGTAGCCTGGCACATATTTTTTTTAACTGCGTCTGCCAGGGTGAATAAACCTTGAGCTCTGCAGATGGCTTTGATTCCAAGGCTGTGCTTACAGAACTTGTACCAGGGCATTATTCAGCAATTCAGGGTTAAAGTAAACAGGCAGCTTTGTGTTTAACAGCCTCATATTGAGTTACAGTAAATGTGGATAATATCAGAGAACTCCAGCTGGTCTGACGGCAATATGCCAAACTTTTTCACATGTCTGCTGGAGCTCTTTGATTTCATCTCGCCAGAGTAAACAGATCTTTGAACGGTCCCAAAAGGTTTGTCCCAATCACTCAGTTGGCTAAATGTCACTGAACTAATTAAACTCTAATCCAGTGTTTTAGGTTCAGTGGTGTAAAAACAGTGGATCTGTCTTTCTTGCAGCGATTAAAAACATGTTTCTCATCATCTGAGGGCCACTGAGGAGTGGCGGCAGACAGCTGTTCAGGCTCAGTATTTGTCCTCTTGTCTGCTTTCCTCCTCTGCCAGGAATGCTGACATGCATTTCTTTCACCCTCCTCCTTTTCTTCTCACTGTTTCCCCTCCTCCTCCTCCTCCTCCTCCTCCTCCTCCTCCTCCTCCTCCTCCTCTGTCTCCCTGTTTTTGTGGATGTAAGCACCCAAATCCTATTAGACGTCCTGCAGATGGATGACAAAAAGCTCTTTCTCATCGTTGTTACACACTGCAAACAACAAGTTTTCATTAGTGAATCATAAAGTTGGGGTCCCGCATGAGGCCGCACAGCTGTGAGTCGTCCTGCTCAGCTCATCAGCTCAGTTTATGGTGCAATGATGCCTGTCTTACTGCCAGGCAGGGCGACAGTTAAGACTGGTTGCAGAGTCTAGACCAAAAGCTATGCAGAAAAAACAAACATGCCTGGTTTTGTTCAGGTAGCAGATATCTTTTACACTGTCCAAGCAGGGTCAGCTGAAGATTGAGGTTCATGCACAAACAGGAAGCTGAAGTAGGCAGAGAAAGAGAAAGAGAGAATAAGAGGATGAACCTTTAACTTCTAGGCGTGACTGAGTGTGTGAGAAGGCTTGTCTGGCAGGCAGCATCCCATCAAACTTTCACTGAAAACATGTCTAGAATCCAAAGTGCCATGATTTGTTTTGGTGATGTAATTCATACTTAGTTCAGGAATTTTTATTGTTTTAGCTGAAGACAGAAAACAGAGATTTTGAATGGGGAGTCTGCATGTTGCCTCACAGAAACTTGAAACCATTGTATGAATGATGTGTTAGAATTACATGTTTATTTACACGGATTTCTGTCTGTTATATTCTGCATGATTATACTCATAAATGTTATTTTAACATAGGGATGTTTAGACTATTGCTGCTGTTAAAAGTTAAATCAGTTTGTAAAAGCTCTTCTCTTCTTGCCATTTGTTATTAAAGAGTCTTCTTTTAGTTATAGTAATAATATTTTCCCTCGTTTCTCTCCACGTGCCCTCCCTCAAACAGTGCATGCTGTTCTTGGTATCATGACTCTCGTGTTATTTAAAGACGCTGAATCACCGGTTGGAACCAAAACCTGCACCTGTGTTAATAAACACAAGTTCCCTGTGGATATTTCAGTTCTTCTCTGTAAAAATCTCCTCTCAAGCCCATTTCAATCTTTTTAAAGCTGTTAGATTTTATCAAAATACCTTCCTGAGTGGAGGAGGACACTTTAAAAAGTATATTATCTGTTTATAAATTGCAGGTTATTTTCTTTCAGTTTGGTAAAATTTTAAAGGCAGTGAAGAAGATATTTTCAAGTGAGATATTTGTTGGAAAACATGGAGGAGTTTATGATAATATTTTTCTCTGTTGATGTACATGAGTACTGGACAGACAATAGTGAAGTATTTTGAATGATAGATGCATAATTCTGTACAAAAACCTCATTTTTGCTGTGAGTTTTGTGGACTAAATTTCAGTGTGTTTGATACATGACTCCACTAACAGCCAATGATCTTCACAGGCCTGCCTGAACGGACAATAGCCCTTCATTTTTGTAACTCTGTGCCACAGTATGTTTGAATAAAAGAGGTAAACAGAATCTTATCTTACAGTATTTAGTCCTTAAATTATGCTGTAAAATGCTCATTTGGTGTGTTTACACATGCTACTCTCTGCTTCTGTAATCTGATCATGTTGATTCAAAGTGAGGTTTACTGTGGCATCTGTGGTGCATTTTTTGTTTTATCAGGTCACTGTTATCTCACTGTATGTCGTCCAGTTTAAACTTTGGTGTTACTCCCCCACAGGCTTGTTTGTAAACTGAAATGTCTCCATATTTCTCTGTTTTCTCTCAGCCGTCACACTGCAATGACCTCACTCAGGCTGCTGCCCCTGCTGCACTCCCTCCTTGTCCTCTTTGTCCATCTTTCCAACCAGCTTGAAGACAACAAAATCCCTCCAAGTCTGTGTACTGGTCACCCTGGTATCCCCGGCTCTCCTGGAGCTCATGGCAGTCCTGGTCAGCCCGGGAGAGACGGGAGGGATGGGAGAGATGCTGCACCAGGGGAGAAAGGAGAGAAGGGAGAAAGAGGAGACCCAGGTGCTCTATTGGATATATTCATGTGTAAGCATGTGATAAATATGATGCTCATGTCTGTGCTCCTCTTCCTCTCCAGGCGAGACAGGTGTGAGAGGCCTGACCGGGGACAGAGGGGACCCAGGAGAAAAAGGGGAGAGGGGCCAGCCAGGGGAGTGTGCAGTGGCCCCCAAATCAGCCTTTACTGCCAAGTTATCCGAGGGCCGCAATTTACCCCTCACCACAGGCGACGTCGTGCACTTTGACAAGATCATGATCAACGAACAGGGTGACTACAACCCAGAGACGGGACGGTTCACCTGCAAAGTCCCCGGAGTTTACTACTTTGCCGTCCACGCCACAGTCTACCGTGCCAGCCTCCAGTTCGACCTGATGAAAAACGCACACACAGTGGCATCTTACTTCCAGTTCTATGGCAACTGGCCCAAACCGGCGTCTCTGTCAGGCGGCTCCCTGCTCCATCTCATCCCTGGTGACCAGGTGTGGGTCCAGATGGCTCTGTCCGAATACAATGGATTTTACTCCAGCACCAAGACAGACAGCACGTTCACCGGCTTTCTGGTGTATTCAGACTGGAAAAACTCTGCTGTGTTTGCATGACATGTGCTTAGGAACAAAACAAAGTCATATTCCACTTCTGGGAATGAACCACAATCTTATTTTTTTATTGCCTGTTTCAGTTTCCTAATTGACATGCTGTGGATAAAGACGAGTGAATGAGATGTGGTGTGGTCCAGCTGTGCTCGTGTAAAAGTTAGAAACACAGTAGACAATGTTACTTGAGAGGCACATACTGGTGAAGTGTGAGGCTCACACACTGATTCAGTGTCTGTTCTTCAGTCGCAGCCTTTAAATTGCCGTGACATTAAAGCTCTGTAACAGATGTTGTGACAGTGGCCTCCAGCCAACTCCAGGCCACAAATTCAAACAGCTTTGATGCTTTTATTGCACTTATGATTCCCATCAATGACTGCACAGCCAACATTGAAAAAATGAAATAATCATTTTAGTCTTTAAAACACACACGACTGACTTTTTCTTGGCTATAAATACATATTATTTCTGGATACTGACAAATGTGAGGAGATCAGCAAGGAGATTGTAGCAATACATCAGCTGTACACTTGAATCTCCAAATATGATATTTGTGTCACTTTCTCCTAACATGCCTGCCTGTGCACACAGCTGATTTATTACACAGACATTTCACTGGTCGCAGTGTTTAAAGTACCAATAAAACAGTGTAAAAACACTTGAATTACACCTTAAGTCTCTTTATTAAATATTTAGTCTCCTCCTCAGGAGCATCATAGTGAAATAACTTAAAGTTTAAATAATTGTTTTGCAAAAAATGGTCCTTTTGACTGATGTATTATCTTATATGACAGTATTTAACTGTTAATACTGATGCATCGACATGTAAGAGGCATTTTACTCTTGTAGCTAACAGAAATGGAGATAATTTTATTACCGTAATCTAATTTCATTCCTTTGGTTCCCAACCTCCTTCAAAGTGTCACAAGATGAATCTGAGTGGTTGTGAGATGAAAAGGTCTTCTTTTCTTTATTTCTTCTCCTTTTATTTGATCTTTTACCTTTTTAGTCTCAAACTGATAAGCTTTATAAGAAGTCTAGAGGGGAAATCAGTCCTCGTTGTGGTGCTAATAACATCTAAAACATGAGAGGGGACCTCAACTCGCCACGGCTTCTTCATCGCGAACAAAATTACACTGCTTAACCTTCAACAGTGCATCACATTTCATAATACCATCCAATGTTTTTAAATGGGAAAACTTAATCCAAGAAGTAACAGGCTGCTTTTAAACTTATATTATGTGGTACAACTGAACTATTTAAATACTGAACTGAAACTATTTAAATAAACAAGCAAAAAATTTGAATACTTGAGCAAATGCATTGTCACCTCCACCTCTGCCTGATTAATCAGCTTTCACGTGGCAATTTAATCAAATTAAATTCAGCACCCAACTCTGGTTTCTATCCCCAAAGGCAAAACCCTACCAAAGTAAATACCAAAATGAAAAAGGCTGGAAAACATTCATTTTCCACTGGATTTACTCTGTTTACTTCTTGCTTAATGAGTTCACCAAACGCTGTAAGTACAGACAGACAGACAGACAGACTCTCCAGCTTTATTTCAACACTGTGAGCCGCTTAAGGCAAGTCAACCCCTTTTCCTGTCCGCGATGAGAGCTGAAATAATAACAACATGTATTATTTTCCTGAGCTAAATACTTGTCCCTTGACATTTTCTTGAGGCTGGATCGTTTATTTAGGAGGGTAAACACTGACAAGACCAAAACTTAAGAAAGTCTTTTTGTGTCTGTCAAGTACACTACCTCACACATGAGGAAATGTTATTTTCCCTTCACTCCCTGTCTGAGACTCCTACACATAATTAAGCTTTAAATATATCCTCATAACTTTTCCCTTTAGGGCAGGATAAGAGAGGGAGGGCGGGAGTTAATCAATCTTCCCTTGGCATCAATAAGTTATTTCCATTAGTTCATGGCCTGTAAATCGCTGTCTAACTGCTTAAAGGCCAAGCAGTGACATCATCCTGAAATACAGAGCTCTCATTGGTGGACAAGTGTCTGTATGAGTGAGTGAGGGAGTTTGATGTCTGGACTTAAGTCTTAATGCAGATACAATAAAGTTAAGATTGTGAGTTGATAAAACCCTGAGTTCAAAAACGTTTGGATACTGAGCGAGACATAAAGAAAGTAGAATATGA
>JAPZDZ010000024.1:13688957-13718711 GCA_029783805.1 Acanthurus tennentii
CACAACTTCATTTAACAATCATTAAGGCAATTGAATCCATCAACCTGACAGCCCCTGGGTCAAAGGTCAGTTTCAACATCAGCCATTTGTCCACAAGAACGATCCATCTTAAACTTAGACGTGGAAGTCATTCTCCTGAGCTGTTTTGATAGAATAAACAAACAATCTCAAAAATAAATGGCAGCCGATCCTGGGGTATCAACAAGGGAAATTAAGAAAAGCTTGCACAGGATGGACTGGAGACAGCAGGACAAACCAACCACTTGACATGTTTCCTACAAAGAGTCAAGGACCCACGGAAAGCTGGTCTGCACCAACAGGTCTCTGTGCCTGCTGGGCCATCTCCACCCTGTAGAGACAAATGATCATCTGATTCACCCTTCCGCCTCTTTGTCTGCTCTTCCACTCCCAAGGAAAAGCTTTTACTGCTTGATGTCAATCCTGCATGGAGCTAAAATTAATTTACAAGTGTACTCAATGCCCACAGCCACACTTGTTGCTTAGTATCTTTAATGTAAGACAAATGTTAATGATCATGATCATTACCTGACTTATTTTTATCACCACACAAGAATGCTGATACCTTGAAAAAAATCTTCTTTATGTTAACAAGACCGTCTTTTAGAGCGGTTGCCTGTGGAGGTACTGGGAAGACCACTCATCCTTGGTTACTGCTGATTTTTACACTTGGGTTTTCACACATTTTCAACAAATCAGATATAAAGTGTTCAAGAGCTTTAGAGGTGCTGATAGACACATTCATTACCTTTGGAAAGCCTGGTTTGCTGTTTACACCTGTATAAAGTCTCTACAAAAGCAAAGCTAACTGACAACTGACATTTTTATGTTACAGACATAATAGTTGCATCATTTTTTCAACTTTAAATTAAAATATAGAACATTTTCACATTAAAACATCTAAAACCAACTATTCTATTATGATTTGTTGAGTTGTGTCCTTGCACAATGCCAAAAGTTTCAATCTGTAATTTTATTCAAGGTAATGGTTTGTCTCATTTTGTTGCCTGTCGCTAACTTCCAGTGTTGCAGTAGTAAGAGAGTAAAGAGGGAAGCGTGCAAACATGACTAAACCAAGCGGATATAAAACTTTAACACATTATAGTTGTCTGTGACTTTTTTCCTGTCTGAGTCAGTCTGATAGATTTCAATCTGCAATTCTGGCTTTTTGACACTGAAATAAACAAATCCCATGATCCCACGCTACTTCACGATGCCGTCAAACTACGTCTTTTGATGCGATAGAGAGACCTCTCGTGGCAGAAATTACATATTGTCATTTAAACTCAACCAAGAAAACAAGTAAGATCATTTCCCAAATCATCAAATTGTTCCTTCAAAAACTCCACAGAAAGGCAGAAATGTTGTGTCAAATGTGAAGCCCATGAAATGTATTTTCACTTAGTTAAATTTTCTTTAAAAGCAGTTTTGTTTAAAATTTTTAAATCTCTAAAAATCTCCAAAATCTTAAATACCCAGCATATATCATATGTGCTTAAATTGCACACAGTGAACTTGCCTCAGGTCGTTGAAATAAGTTGCCAGAAACAATACCTGGGACATGACCTCACTGTCCCGACAGAGGGACGGGGGGTATTTCCACATTAGAGTTCAAATATGCGGACAGATATGAGAAAAGGTCTTGGTCTTCTCATGTAACTCTGTGTGAGAAAGAGACAAAGTTATTCTCTGGTCTTTAAGGTAGAAGGTACAGGAAAGAATATGGTTAAAGTAAACAAAACCACAATATAAAAATGTTACTTGCAGATTTCTGTGTTTAAAGAACTTAAAACAATGGACTAATACTCAGTTTTTTAGATGAAAGTCATGCAAATGAAAAATGTGTAACAAAAAAGGTCTTCAGTTCAGCTATGAAGAAGCTTGCTGACCAATCTAACCATTTTTGACCAGCTTCCCCGTAATCTTGAAAATCTGTCGTTGTAATTATGACGTTCGGTTTTGTGCAGTGTTCCCAGGTTTTGTGGTTTATTTTGGGACTTAAGAGTTCAGATCCACTGATTCAATGCTGTCTTTGGCTGCTGGCCAGTACACTGGACTCACATAAATTTACATCCAGAATACAAATCTGTGTGTTTATGCGTGCATGTGTGTGTTTTAGAGAGAGGACAGGGGGTAGGCGGCAGACCAGAGGCTTCTCTGGGAAAACACAAACTCCAAACAGTAGAAATCACTGGAGTGCAGACTGGTCGAGACCCCGGAGCAGGACCCCAGCATTCCACACAAACTGCCCGCCTCAAGCTGCTGCCTCCACGCTGAGCTCACGAGAGGGGGAACTGATGGAAAAAGGTAGCACAATGAGGAACGAGATGAAAGACTCATTGCAGATAGAGACACGGTGATGATTTTCCTGATGTGACTCAGAGAGATGTGAATGGGATGACTAAGCCCGTGAGGGTCCCTCAGCGAGACATTCCTGCTTCTTTGCGTTGTCTTCTCAGGACCTTGTCTGAGCATCTGCAGGATGTTCACAAGTCTGCAGGCCGTAGTAGCAGCTTCCTGCTTCATGACTCATTATTCTGCATCTGCTCAAAATGAATAGAAAAAAAGCTCAGTGAGGTCCTCTGTTAAATCATACATTGGAATTTTTTTCTAATTACCAGAGTTAAAAGTGATGTCTGAAATTTCTAAATTTTTCCATTGGCCCCTCTAAAACCTACTTTTAAATGTTTTTTTTTTATCAGGCTGCAACTAATGATCATCATCAATAATTTGGCAGTTTCTTCTCAATGATCTGAATAATTATTTTTCCCTAAAGCAACCTAAAATGTTGTAAAAAAATTTCACAAATTTCTAGTACAATTTTTTTACAAACCATATTCTAAAAAACCCCCAAATAGTCACTCAGCTGTCTTTTATACCAAGAAAAGCAACAAATTCTTTTGCACATTAGCCTCTAAAACCTATACAAATAAAAATTTGGCATTACTGTAAAAAAATATGAAACAATTATTAAAAAACAATTTTCATGTAGTTGACTAACTGTTCAGCTTTGATTTTTAAAACTGAGAACGCTTTTCGTTTGTGAAGCTATGAGCTAATGTTTGGTGTTTGTTTTTCTTAGCTACAAAAATTAACCACATCATTTCATATCAGTAAAATATTGGATATTTCTATGATGAGCCAATAAAAAGATTTTAAAAAATACAAAAATGTATTCATGTTAATACATGAAACACATTAATTCCACTAGAACACAAGATCAACTTATCTCCATGAAAAAGTTTTGAATAATACAATTTTGGACTGAAAAGACCTGTGTAACAGTTTTTTGTGGCTCTATAATCCAATTTTTTTCTTTTTCTTATAATTGCCCAAAGCAGAGATAACAAGTTGCATTACTAAACTGAACCCATTAACCTTTTATTATATTAATCTTTCTTTTGTCTTCTTCTTAATACCAAAGTCTTATCAGAGTGACACACTATAGAAACATGTCAGTGGGTGGATTTATTATGATTAATGTCCCCTAATACATATAATCACCATGGAGAAGCCATGTTCAATTCCTGGCCCATGTACTTATCAAAGTGTCCCTTTGTCACAATCCCTGCTGTTGTGACGTAGTTTAGCAGAAATTCAAATTTCTCTCCCACTCTTCCTCTGAGCCCCCTCACCATACCAGCGCTCACTCAAAAGCCCCCCGTCCTCTGGAGCAACTTGGACAATAGCCCTCTCTCATACAGGGCAGACTAACCCCCCAAAACAACTTGCTCCCGGGTCTGTCCTCAGTGGCTTGGAAAGAATGACTTCTTTTCCTCTCTTTCCTTCCTTCAGGCTTTCTTAGCCCATGAGCAGAGCACTGTGAGCTCTGGTGAGATAAACAGAAGTCGAGGGTATTCATCAGTCACAAAGGTGTAGCACACACAGGGGAACATGGGAAAAACACTCTCATCAGGGCGTCAGGAGAGGAAATCTTAAAGGGGCCAAGTTCAGAGGTAAAATAAAGGAGGAGTACTCCCATTAGATTAAAGATGGTTATCTGATCGTCCAGAGGCTTGTTCTCATGGTCGAAGACATACTTTTACTTGAGTGAAAATAGCGGTACTGCTCTGTAGAAACATTCTGTGACAAGCTTTAGTCCTGCACATGAGATGCACTTAAGTACAAAATATTAACAGCAAGACTAAAAGTATTTAAAGCAACACTTAGTATTTAAGCAAAAATGCTTGGTGGGCAGAAATGTCCCATTAAGAGAGCTATTTTCATCATATTACTGGAATAATATTACTGATGCATTAATATTTAAGAAGCATTTTAATGCTACAGCAGCTGTAAGTGCAGCGCAAATTTACTCCTTTATTAACTGTTGGTTCAATCTATAAAACAGTCTAATAATTTATGAATTGGTTATAAGTTTTTTCTCTAAATCTGTGGAGTGACTTGAAATTCTACCAGCGGAGTCATGCAACAGTGATTTGTTTATTTTTCACTTTTACACTTGATTTTACACTTAGATTAGATAATGAAATGTAGTTTGCAAGTTCAAATACAACACAACAAAGGAACCAATGTGCTTCAAAAGTTTTTATATGAAATGGCCTGCAGCACACCACAATAACTTTTCACTGCGACAAGTAGCCTACGCAGCCCAGTGAGACGGGCACTGAGCGTGTGACCAAAGTTGAGTTTAGTTTGTATATGGCTTAAACTAGCATGGAAGGCAGCTCAAATAATGTTGGATGTGAAGGGGCTTGTAAAGATTCTGGTGTTAGATTTTTTTACATTTGGCTAGGCTAGCTGCTTCCGTCTGTTCCCAGTCTTCATGTTAAGTGAAGCTAACCAGCTGCTGACTGCAGCTTTGCACTGATTGGAGCAGTTTGAGAGTAATATCCATCTTCTCATCTAAGTCTTGTCTTAAAAGCAAATCAGTGAACATCTCAAAGTGTTGATCTCTTCCATTGTTCATCTACATAAAACAGTAAGAGAAAAAAGAATCTGTAATTTTATTAGGGATTAATTAGGTTTGTTTGAGGCTATTTATGCCGCAGGATTTCCCCTGTCAGCAGGTTGTGTAGTGAAACTCAATCTTACACTCTCTCTCTTGTGCCTCAGGGTTTTTTAAGTCCCTGGGAACTCTGTGAACGAGGGTATGCTATTTTTCCTGCTTCTGGTTTCCATTTTCAGTCTCATTCCCAAAACCAATTGCCCCATGATATTCCCAAATGCCTTGTCCAGGATGTATCATATTAAATAAAGGCTGAAAAGGGGACATTCTTGCACTTTGTCAGCAGTGAAATGTTGGAGGGCCTTTAGAAAAAATGGTTTCCCTACATTCTCATACTTTAAATTACAAGCATTAACACATTGTGCCACATATCAGCCTTGAAGATTTGGTAATAATTTACAGACCTTGAGTGACAGAACAATGTAGCAGTTTTGAGAACGTCTTGTACTCTGCTATCGCTGCAGACCACAAGGCCTATACGAAACAACAGAGGAAATGAAGCATCAACATGGGGTTTACACCATTGTAAACAATTCATATGACTTTTTTTTTTTTTTATAAAAGCATGAAATCTAGTATGCACTAGTTGGCCACTTGTTATTCTGTTGGAATTGTTTGATGCAAACTGTAAAATACATTGAAACTTCAGAGTAAAGTACATATTTCACCGGAACTTCATAGAACAACATGAAACTTCTTGTGTTTGAGGCACATTGTGAGGGGTCAAACAATTGCGATTGTTACCCTCTCTGTGGCAGCAATACAGCAATCCAGAGAGGATGTTGTATGATTTTCCTTTAACACAAGAGCCAATTAACATTACGACACAGCCAAGAGAGAGCGAGAGAGATGTCAGGCTGTGTTATCAGTATTGGCCTCACGTTTCCATCAAAACAGAACAACAGTATTTGTGCAGGAGCTGCACCAACAGATAGCTTTAGGATGGAAGAAAAAACAGAACGGAGTGATTTCTGGTGAACAGAGGATGTTTCAACTGTAAGTGCCCATAAAAAAAGACACACTCTCTTCCTGTGTTTCTGTTTCATGTCAGCTGTTCACCTGCTTTGAGCTTTTGGAAACAGCAGATTTCCCAAAAATAAAGAGATGAACGATTAACGTTCTTATTTCCAAACTGTGCTACAGTTGGTTTTAAAAGTAAAAGGTCTTCATTAAAGGAAAAATGCATATATGTTTTTTTTCCACAAACATAAATGAGGATGGATGCTCCACGGCTGCCATTTTTGGATAACAAACACAAAGCAACAGCCATTTAGCTTAACTTAGCATAAACAGAAGGAAACAGTGAGCCTGGATGTGTTCAGAGATAACAAATCTGTACACTCTGTTTTCTGTAACTTAAACAGATTAGATATAATGTGTCAGTGAGCTGAAAAAGTGCTCTTTGGCAGATTTTGTTACCTTTGCATAGAACAATCATTTTTCCCCCAAATGTCAAACTGTTTTATTAATGCTGAATCAACTTAACAATAAAACTTTTAATGACAAAGTCTTATTATGTGATGCCCCCCCCCATTATTGTAACTGTTTTGATTTAAGGAAAAATCAAGCACCCATTTACAATAATAATAAAAAATCACTTGGCATCTTGATGTTTTTTTTGTGAAAATTATATGAAACAAAGACAAAGCTGTCAATTGAAAATGAGTGTTTGTTACGCCTCCCTTTCCTTTATTATATTTGACCAGCTTTATGTTTTTGACAGCTTGTTTACATTTTACGATAAGGGAGGGAGATTGCTATTTGAAATTTTTCAAGGTAATGACAACTATCTCGTAGACTGCTGACTGATAAACGATTAAACAGTAAATGTACTTGTGAAACAGTTAAGTTTAGGGTTTGGACTTTAAAGCAAGGACGGAGACAATGACTAAGTTAAAGTTGATTTATTGGAACAAGCAAAAGAAGTGGAGGACGGTGGTGGTGGTGGTGGTGGTGGAGGAGGACAGACAGGCTGAGGCTGGAGTGATGGATCAGTGATGATACTGTGTCTACTTATAATTGCTTAGGTAAGAGCAGACAATTACTGTTTTGGGTTTAAGTGATCAGTAAATTATACCTGGCCATCAGAATCGCTTGTCGGATTGTTGAACATTTTTGGATGGAAACCCCTCTGACACACATCTTTCCAACATATTACTTAGTTCTGTGTCAGAGCATTTTTGGAAGTTTCCGGAAAAGATTATCAGACATTCTTTTGTCACTTTTTAAGTAAACAACAGTATTAATGACTTCCAGGAGAAATTAAAATATGCCCTGTTATCAGCATGTTTAAAGGGTATCAGCTCCACCCCTCTCAATGTCAGTGTGGTTGTCCGGGTCAGGTATTAACACAACACACAACACAACACTTAAAATAAACTTTTTTCTGGTATAATCAGGTCTAAAAAACACAAGCTTGGTACGTCAAGACAATTTTCTTGAGATTACAAGAAAACTGATAAATCAGTCATCTGATGCTCATGTCCGCTCCAGACTTTGGCAGGAAAAGGACTTTGGATCGGACTGTGATTCAAGGTGTTTTCAGTGTGTTTCCTTTTGCCTTGACTAAAATCTACCTCTCCTCCCCACACAGAGGACTCTCATTTTTACTACTCAAGAGTTTGGCAGGGAAATACACTAAAAGAAAAAGGTCCCTGAAGCTCTCACGGCCTCTTTATTTGGTTGCCACCAAATGAAAACAAATAAAAAACATTTCTTGAAAAACACAGAGCAGTGAAAAGGCTGGGACCACCTAAAACTAATATTCTTCAAACATTATAAAAAAAAAAACCTTGACCGAATGTCCTGACCCAACCAAACTCAAATAAAGCACATAAAATAAATGACCCATCCTGTGCTGGCTACTGTCCCCAGTTTCTCTTTTACAGCCATTTAAAACAACAACAGTGTGGAAAAGACTCAAACAAAACCACAAAATGCTCCATGCTTCTGGAAAACCATCTCCTCCTCTGAGGACTTTGACCGTCCAGCTGTTTGTGCACCGCTGCCAGGAGCAGACCTCGTCTCTCCACTGTGGGCTCTTGTAGTGAGTCTGGTATCATTGCCTGCTCCTTCCTATGTGGCTCTGACCTGCACTCAGAGGCAACTTGGCAGCCACAGATGGCAGACACTGCAGTACTTCCAGCAGCAAAGGTTAGAGATCAGTGTGCACGACACCTCCCACCGTTCATTGATCTGTTTCCAACTAAACAGACTGTGAAAGTTCACACGGGATCAAATATTACTAAGATTAAACAGTCGTTTAAGCTGCAGACAGTTTGGGGTTTTATCACTGTCTGTGCACAGTTCGGGGAAGTGTTGTATTGTTTGTAACACTCGCTGGTCCCCCAGGTCTTCTGATCAGGTGGACGAAGCTGTGCCAAACACCAACGCTGGCTGAGGAGTGTTTTTAACTACTGCAGCTTGAGGAACGCTTTCCATGAAATATGTTCCTGACCCTGTTTTAAAATCTTCAAGACTGATTAAAAACTAATGGATAATAGTTGTCAAAGTCATTTGGATTAATTATCTGCTCAAATAGTCTCTAGATCTATTTGGGCCAATGGTTTGTTGTAACCTGATCATTTTAAAGTTCAGTATAGTATCAGACTTGTTTTTAAGTTACAAACACACCATGTGATTTTAAGCTTAAGCTTTTAAGTTAAACTACATCA
The DNA here is from genome assembly GCA_029783805.1 of Acanthurus tennentii. Taxonomy (NCBI): domain Eukaryota; kingdom Metazoa; phylum Chordata; class Actinopteri; order Acanthuriformes; family Acanthuridae; genus Acanthurus; species Acanthurus tennentii. Next base: position 13,697,616 of record JAPZDZ010000024.1, read on the forward strand.
ACTATGCAGACTTTATTCTTCATCATTATCTTTACTTTGCTTAAAACAGATGTATATGCTCATAATTGGCCAAAAAATGTCAAGAACTTGCAGTAATGTCATGAGCTATGTGTGGTATACTTCAAAAACATCAGCTATGAATACTTTTTTCATCTGTAAATTGTCCTGTTAAGGTCATATTTTGGTCACAATTCCTACCCACATTCTAACTAAAATTTGAGCTGGGGTAAAAACATTTATCATCATGAGATTTGTTAACTCAAATATTTATCAGCCTCAAAAATCTTTCACATCATCTGTCATTAACTCAGTGATCCCTAGCTGTGTTTCAGTCCCCTAAAATCTACTGTAATAAATTTACAGAGAGGCTAAAGCTTCTGTGTTTATGCGCTGTGCTGCCCTGCAGTCGGGGCAGACCAAATATTTATATGTTGACTTGGATCAAGCAAGCCGCAGCAGCCTGGTATCTGACCACAGTGTCAACCGCACAGTATTTAGTATCATTTTCCTGCAGCCCTGTGCACATCTCTGTAACGCGTGGGTGCTGTCTTACAGTTTGGCAAACTTTGCTGTTATCCAAACCCTGACAGTTAAACTATGTATACAGTTAAACATGCTTTACCTATCAGGGACTGGAATCCTGCATCCAAAGTGCAGGAGGTCAGCATCATGTAAATGATATGATGTCCTTTCGTGGGAACCATGTTTTTACATGGTTCGTTTAGGGAGTAACCCTCATTCAATTTCCTTATTATCTCATTATTAAGCCTGGCATCTGGCACAGAGATGGAGACGTATTCACAATTTTTTAAGAGAGGCTGGATGTAGATAAAGATTATCTTTGCATGTTTTTGATAGAGAACAAAATTCAGTTGAGTAGAGCTACATGTTGTTTTGGAGATATTTCTCCATAAGATTACATACAAAAAAAGACCTGATTGGAGTATGTCATACTCTCAACCAACATAAATGCACAAATTTCTTATGTGAAATAGAGCAAAACTGTTCTAATATTACCAGAAAATATTGTGTTCTTGTAGGACTCAGTCACTCAAAGGAAGATGCTGATTAAGATTTTTTTTAACAATACAAGACATGAGATATCATGACATGCTACTGCAAAAAACTATCAATCATTCATATATTTGTTCACTATTTTGATCATAAAGCATGTGCATATAAACAACCAGAACATGTGGATTTAGAAATTTCAGTTTTGCATGTAAATACTGTAAAATTTACGCTTGAATGGTGCCAACTACATGGTCCGCTGCTCCAGCAGTTCAATATGGAGCAGGTGGAGGTTTTAACCTGGAAGGTATTTACTTTACTTCTCATCCTCCAGGCTCAGCTCCACCTTATCCTCTGACCTCCTAAAACACCACAACAAGTAGAACAAAAAGGTCAGCATGCACACAAACCCACACATAGTTGATACACACCATGTGTCCTGTATGCCACATGCTGAAGTCCCCTTGTACATAAGAGGGGCCACAACTTTTCACATCAAATTACCGCCCACACCTCACTAAAGCAAGTCATGCTGAACTGGTTTTCAACAATTATCTACGGACAGGACATGAGCTGGAGCAGCCTTCTCCTGGTGGGAAAATGTATCATGTTGGACTCTCGGAAAACCACATCGAAGCTGTAAATTATACCTTCACACTGTATTTCTCTCCAGACCTCCGCCCTCCTGCTGCCCTCACTCAAGTACCTCCTTTACGCTGCAAAAAATATCCACTTCAAGATTTTATTTGATTTTTGGCTCTGGACTTCTGTGTGTATTTTTAAAAAAATAAACAAGCCATAGAACAGCTGAGACCAAGATGTTTAAATCGTAAAGTATGTCCAGAAAATGTGCCGCGTTTCAGACTAAGCGTGCTCCTGAATGACCCGCACGGACGGACATTTTTTACAGTGCAGAGTCTCCTGTCTCTGCCCCTCCCGCATCAATTGCCTCCCCGCGCTGCACCGCCGCTCCTCTGTCTCTCTCACAGTTTTCCAACAGGACCAGTCCCTGTCAGACTCCTGCCCCACACACACACACACACACACCCCAGCACGGACAGCTGCAACACACACCACACGACCATGGCTTTACGGGACGCTGCCTCTCTGCTCGTCGGACTTCTGGTCCTCTTTCACACCTGGGGAGGTGAGTGACATTTGGCACCGGATGCGTGCAACACGAGGGTTGGCACCGTTGTTGATTGGATATATGGGTGTTTTTGCTTTGTCGAGATGGAAGTTTGAAAGTAAAAAAAGTATTGAACTTCACTAGTTGGGATGTAGCAACGATTCAGGCTGGTTTCTGTCTTGCACCATCATGGAAGTTCAACTTTTACTGATTTCTGACGTATACAGGGATGATTCAAGGGACCTTATGATGCAGGAGGGTTTTGCTTCAGTTGTTGCTTACATAGAAACTTGTCGTACTTGCAGCCTGCTCACACCGCCCTGGCTGAGGTGCAGCTCCAGTGTGTACTCCATGTGAAGCTGCACAGTCCTCTTTTGCTTACATTTACTTTTCAGTAAAAAAAAACAAAAAAAAAAAACAGCCGGCACTAAACCATTCAATCACTGCTGCTCCATGTTGTTGTAACCTGGCTGTATACACATGTGCCAAACTGATTTCTCCACTCCCTTATCTTTTAAATTCCTCAAAGAAAGTGGATTTTAAAAGGAGAGCACTTTTATTACTTAAGACATGATACACCCACACAGCGACTCAAAGGCTGTGGCTGAGTGCATTTCCGTTGCACAGTGGCCGTGTTGTTTGGAGGTGGTGTGATGAATGAAAATAGAGGAATGCAAACTTTAAGCAGTCATAAAGAGCCAAATGATTTGGGGCAAATCAAATGCAGCTTTGCTGTGAAAAAATCCTCACACAAATGACCGTATTTAGATGTGACACTCTGCTCATTTCCATTGTGTATAAAGTTAGTTTGCTGAATGTATTTTTAGCCACTGACATCCAGAGAGGTCCGGGTGTAGTCAGGGAGCTCTGCTTTCTGTCAGCTCGTGTAAGTTTGGTGAGCAGCTCAACTGTGTGTTTCTATTGAATGCTGAGCATTCCCACAGTGAGATACAGCCCTCGCTGCTCAGGTGAAGAGCCAGATAATAGTACAGAGTGTCTGTGTGAAGCCAAAGGGATAGAAAAACATTCATCTGTGCAGTTCATCATCTCTTTTGCTGTTATTCAGACTAATTTAAATCAGCTGTTTGAAGCTATAATAAAAAAAGTTGGACGGCAACCAGAGATATGCACAGTGAGGTGTGGATGAATGTGTATTTTTAGCAGGCAGCGTGTGAGTGTAGATTTATATGTGGAGTTATGTGTGTGAGAAGGTCCTGCTCTCTTAGCTATCTACATTACAGCCTCAGTTTAAAGCTGTTTTCATCTCATGTTGAGGTACCTTTACTTGTTTATTCAAACAGCACAGGCCAACATGTCCTTTCCCCCTCCACCCCTTCCTCTTCATGAGCTCCACTTCCCTCTTCTCTTGCTCTCCCACTCATCCCACGTCTGTACCTTTTCCTTACCCCTGTTTGCCATCGATCACTTGAACCTTTCCCTCCCTTGTCTCTGTATTGTGCTGATCTCCTGTTTAGGTCCAGCCTGACCATTGTACGTGACCTCTTCTGACCCTCTCTGCTCTTATCAAGAACGCTTCCTGTTCTTCTTCTCTGGTTTTCTTCACATCTCTGCTGGTGCCCTTCACCTTCAATCCATTTCAGCCCTGCCATTAATCATAGTGCATTTATTTGACAGTTAGGCACAGCTGTTTTTCCAGAGAACAATATTTACATCCAATTTAGCAATTTAGCAGTAGGTCTTCTCTGCAAAGCCGTTTCCACTTTGCTGGATTTCAAACAGTGCGAGAAAGATATTCATGTGAACCTTAAACATTACAGCCGGTGCACCAGCCAACTGATGTGGGGATGCAAATTACTGTGGATTATTTCTCCTGTCTGTTCATGAGTAGTTTAATCCATGTGATGAAAGAAGATGTGAATGTCACACGTCTCTTTTTTCCAAATGCATATCCATAATTTTATTTTTTGACCAACAGCCCCAAAAACCAAAGACCAAAGTTTAGTGTTTTTTTTAAAATTTTTTTTATTTACAAAAAAGCAGCAGATGTTCACACTTAAGAGGCAGGAAACATTAAAATCTTTTGCATTTTAACTAGAAAAAGTGACTTGTAACATTGATCCAAATTGTTTCAGCTCTAATCCGTTTCAGGCAAAACTTCACATCAGATTAATAGTTCTCCGTCATATAAAGAAAAAAAATAAAGTTGTCACATCATGTTTTTGGGGAGTTTTTTCTCCCCCTTTAAAATGTACAGTGGCTTTTATCCCAAGCATACAATGATGTCGGTTGCGGTTCTGCAAAGACATTGTTTGAATAGTCTTGTGGAGCACTAATGGGTGAGACTGCGTCTGTGCCAGATCTCCACCCCATGGTGACATCAGCGGACTTGCTGTCGGGGCGCAGTGTTGACCCTCGATAAGGATACCATTCACTTCCTATGACATCTGCTAATCAAGCCGGGCCAAAGAGCGGCCACATTAGACCTTGCTCATTTAAAGGTCATCATTTTTTGCTGGGGCTGAGGCGCCATGCTTCAGTTTCATGTGCTCAAAACAACTGCTGCTCCTCAGAAGAAGTGAGCTGGTGACGGACAATAAATGGCCTTGTTGTGTCTCGACTGCAGCATAGAAAATTGCGGCACAGCAATCTGGCAGAGGATCAACAGAGCAGAGCGGGTCTGAAATGGAAATCCCTAAATTCAGACCTCTCTTTCCGGCTCATATCCGCAGCGGAGACTTGGCTATTTCCATTCATTTAAAATACTTGGATCTTCCTTTTTTTGGCATAAATTTGACATCATTTTCAAAGCCTTTTAGTAACCAACTGATAGGAATTATCACTATGCCCCCAAACCAGGTTTCTGTGTGGAGAAAGTTTGTCACGGGCACGTGGTGTCTTATCTCCGTCCTGAAAAAAGCCTTTAGCTGTTCAAGTACTCTGTTTATGTGTTCCCATGCAACAGACTCTTCAGGACACCGCACAGAAAAGGAGCAGCCCACCACTGTTTTTGATCTGGCCTGTGACAGCGCAGCATTAATCTGGAAATGTCTAAAACTGTTTTGGTGAATTTAGGGCTGTTAGTATTAGTGAAACATAATCCAGATCACCAGTGAAACCTGGAGAGAAAAGAATGCAAAGGCCGGAGAAAAGTGGTCTTGTTTCACCAAAACTTGAAGTACAGTAAAATTCAATAGAGAGGACATTTGATCTGAAACCAACAAGAAATCTTATTTATACATCTTGACAGTTTTTCTTTAATTTGACAGAGAGGGTTTGAGTTTTTGGGTGTGTCTATGTCCGTCTCTTAAAGGACTGAGGAAGTACAGAGTTAGTTTTTCTTCCTCTTAAATCCATGAAAATCTTTTCAAACCAAAGCCAAGATGTTGTGTCCTGGTTAATCATGGTGATGACCTGTCACTGTTATCGCATTGAAAAGGGAAACCTGTTTATTTGCTGAAGGTCGACTGTTTGGCTCAGCGAAATGTTTCTGTTTCTAAATTTACTCTCTAATACGTACTTTTGACCCTGAATGAAATCCTCAATGATGAAATGTGAGAAAACATATTAAAAACATATTTCTAGAGAATCAATAGATTCCTGAGTGTTGGACCATGAAAGTAGAAGGAGAAGCCACATTTGTTTTCTTTTTTAATTTTTTTTACAGAAACTGTGTTTTAGGCCGGAATTTACCCACTGAATCATATAAATGGTTGAAGCTTTGCACTTGGGATCATGAAATTGTTGCAACATAAGGTTTCCTTTCACTGTTTGATCTTCCCATTGATGTGAACAGCATCCATTACCACCATTACCTGGGTCAATATAGCAAACCAGTGACGGAGCAGGCTGGGGGCTCTTACTGGTGGAGGAAGCTCCCAGGACTTTGTGCTGCTGTCATCGAGGCCTTTTTGTGTGCGTTAAAAGAGTAGCAGCGAACGATTGTTTGTATAATGTTGCTCGAGCAAAGAAATTATCTGCAGCCAAGCCATGTTGAATGATATCCTTAGATCAATGCTTTTTGTCACCAAAACAAGTGATGTAAAGCTTGTTTATTGTGTAAAAGGAAGGAAGGGAGTCGACATTCTGCTCTGCTCTGTTTTCGCTGCTCAGCACAATGAGAAAATATGCTATTGTCCACATTTTTCCTTTAAACGAAAAAAAACAATTTTGTTGCATTTGTCTTTGCTTGAAATGGGCAAACATCTGCAATGAAAACGACTTTGCCAATGCCACCAAATAATTGCCTTTAGAAAATAATATATTTCCTTCTTTGTCCAATTTTGATTCCTCCTGCAGCAAATACACTTTGGTTTCATAAGGAGCTTGTCCTTGTCCTTGCACCTTGTCTGCAGATGTGCAACGAAGCATTTCATCTATAAGTCATATTGGAGGGGATCAACATACACTGGACAGATTTAGTGTACTCTGATATATTGCCCCATATGTGGTTGCAGGGCAAATCTGTTCATGTCATGCAGTTTAGAGATCACCTGTAGCATCAGAGGAGCTAGCTCTCCTCCGACTGTTACCACTTACTGCTGCTCTGACGGCTTTTTGAAGTTCCCCTGATCAGACGGGCAGCTGCGTACACCTGGTGCCCCCACAGTCCAGACAACACACCTCCTAAAAACCACATAAAGACACTCACAAAACATTTGCCCACTCAGGTCAGCTCAGTGCCACGGCTTAATGAGCTGCTGTCATCATTTGTTAAAGCAGGGTTACTGTTTCACTGCCTGAGACAAAACGTAGAGCCTGACTGTCTTATTTCACTTTTACTGTCACATCACATGCTTTTAGCCTTTCTGTCACGCTCACCATCCCTCTCATGCTAATCCATCTTCATCTCCTCTTATCTCTTATTGATGAGTGCTGTTCTTGCACAAATAGGCCTGGCGTACATGCATCTTGAAAAAGTAATTGCAAACCCTCAAAGGTTACAAATATGGGAGTTTCAGGAAAATATTTGATCTGGCGGATAGCAGGAGAGAAGGGTGAGACACAAGAGAATTGTGGGAAAAACGGGAGGGATGACAGGTCTGCAAACATGATACTTTAAGTGGTAAAATCACCAATTTGTCTTAGATTTTTAGGAGAATCCCTCTCCTGACCAAACATTAATTAGTGTTACATTTAATTGTTAAACACATTAAACTCCAGATACATGTTCATCTCTTTCCAGGGGTCCAGTTTTAGGGCCTAATGATGCAGCACATTTTGGCAAATTATAACTTAACCACACCTTACAGAGTATTTAGTACATTGTAGGGGCTATATGATTAATATGTTTAAAAAAATCTCTGAATCACATAATGCCAAAAAATCAGAAGAGTTTATTAGACCTCAGAGACAAGATAAACTTTGAAGCTTGGTTGGTGATTATTTTGTTTAAACTTTTTTCAAATTGCCGAAAGGAGTAGTTTAAAGTAATCATTTAGACTGTGAAATGACTGCATCAGTATGTCTCATCTTTAATATACAATCTCTGCCCACTTAGAGACAAGTATTATCTGCGTAGTCACCAGTAAATTTATAGTAATTAAATGAGGTGTTATTGAATGTCGTTCTGCCTCCTGTTCACAGATGGCTGAGGTCAAGGCAGATTCAAACATTCACAGATATCCGTTACCCTCAGAGAGAAGTGTCAAACTATGATGTAATATTAAGGATATTGTAAGTTCTGGTGGAAACAATTGAAAAAGAATTAAAATGAGGCTAATGAGTGAAAAGTGTACAAACCTTTTAACTGAAGGACAGTCTTTTACTATGACAGGAGCTGCTACATGATCCCTCAGAAAACCAGAAACTGAGACAGGAAGAATACAAACTCGCCCTTAAACCAGAGTGCATACTGGGACATAAAATATATTAAAAGCCTCTCATGTTTATGTGACACTTTAAAAAGCAGGAAAATTGTAAAATTCCCCTAAATGACCTATTCCCCCACCGACTCCTTTGAGTGATGGCAGACCTTTTTTTGCTGCAGTGAGAGAGGCTAAAGGGCTGATGTGGGGCTTTTGAAGCCAGTGGACACAAAATGAATGAAAATAAAAACAGGATGAAGAGCTTTGTTGCACTCGCAGGTGCTCTGCTGAGGGTTTTGTAGTTTTGAGCCTTGTACACGCTGCAGGAAAGCAGGATGTGGGTCTGTTCTCTCTCTGATATATATTCATAGCACAACTTGACTAGTTGACAAGAATTGCAGGGCTGTTTATGTGATCCTTCCATTTAGAAATCATTTTAAAGTTATTGAGAGCTTGTTTTATGTAGTTGGAGGGTGACAGAAAGCTGATTGGCTACCCCTATCAAACTGTCAAGTCCTGCTTGAGAAAAGGCTTTTACCCCAAACTGCTCTTATTGTTAAATGCAACGCTATTAAATATAAAATGGGGAGCAGATATGAGTGGATACGCCATTGACGTGTTTTGTCAAAGATAAACTTGCCTTTGATCACTACTTCTCTTGTTGTAAATGTTAATATGAACAGTTGTTCTTCATCCTTTCAGATTATGTGCTAGACTTGAGTGCAGTGAGGTTATTGTAATAAACGTAACTCCGCTCTGTGGGACGGCTTGCTAAGTTGAACTTAGGTCATGGTTGAAACAACAAACCAAACTAAACAGCAAAATGTTGTATCAGCCCTGAAATAAACTCCCAAATCTTCAGTGTTTCTTTTTTCTAAATTAAGAAAAGTGTCATTAGCCAAAAACATCAACACTACCTGGGAGCTAAGTGAAGACGCACAATGACCCAATTTGCTGGTTTATATCACTTTGTAGAGGTTTGTATCACTTTTTATAGTCACTGAAACTGAATAAATCGGCTGTTTAGAATAGATGAAAGAAGAAAAGAAGACGCGTTGATGACAGAGAAGGGATGTTATTGTTTTTTTTTTCTGCTCTGTTCTGCTCTGTTCCATTGGGACTGAGTTGTAAAGTGAGGATCCAGACAGCTGCTCTGTTACTGGTGTTAATGGGCCAGCCCGCAGGAGGGAAACAGCTCTACAAACACTGAGCAGCTTTTTGTTGCAACCCAGGATTATAAAGAAACTGCCTCCCTCCATATTTACTCAGTCTGTTTGGGTTACAAGAATATAATAATAAGTTTTACGAAAGTGTTTTGGTGTAATTAAAACAAACTTTGTATTGCAACTTCTCAAATTCTCATTCAGTGTTTTTTTTTTAGTATATAAACTGTATCTCATGGTTCTGTGTTGTTTTAATTAAGTTTATCCAAATCCAATTCTCTTCAATCAAAGACTTTCTTTGTTACTAACTGGATCCAAATCCAGCCCCTATCACTAGAAATGAATCACTAGAAATGGACAATTTTACAAAAACCTAGATTACATTCAAGCAACATTTCCACCCAGTGCCATTTAAAAAAAACAACTTACTTTTCATTGAAAATACACAAAAACACAAATTGTAGGGTACGCCTTGAGAAGGTTCATGTTATACAAGAAGAAGATAAAACATTAATTTATTAGCATTTTACTGCCCAAGGCTGTACAGCTGTAAATTGTGTGGTGCAGAACCGTCCAGTATGCTTGTGCAGTAATTCACTTGGCTGTCAGAATCAACAGCGCAGAAAAACAGCTTACAAATAAACTCATATTTTTTATTTACAAGCACATTTAAACAGGCAATGTAGACCCGACCTGATGCCATAAAAATGTGGGTTTTAAATGGCTGATAAAAGCTGCAATTATAGAAAATGATGCTGGTTGTCTGTTGACCACAGCAACCAAGAGGAAAAGCCCAATAAGGCATGTCCTCTGTTTACGTATCAAATCACAATGTCACAAGTGGTTTTCTGTGGTGCATGCGTCCCTGTATGCATCTATGTATTTATGGGTTGATATTGAAAAGACATTTTATTGGTTTAATTTCTTAAATTGTCTGAGTAGTTGTTTGCCAGTTACAATCTCTAGGGATAAATTGTTTGAGACTTGGCATTTTTGCTCTGAATATGCTCCAGTTACTTCCCTTTTTTTCTTCACTGTGGTTCAAAGGTTGTTGAGTGGCCTCAAGTTGAGCCAGCTGTTGCTTCTTGTCAGTCACACTGACTCCGGTGTCAAAATGATGGTTTCTACTCGGTGGTTCAGCTTTAAGAAATAGTGATCATTCTTATGTGTTGCAGGGCCGAAGAGTTTTACCAAAAAAGTTGAAATGGACACTTTCTACACTGTCAGATATGAGATATGGGATGTGCAAAATATGCGCCATATGTATGCTATTATGCATGTAAAAAATTATTGAATTCTCTGACATTGCAAAACTCCCACTTTTCTTGATTTGTAAGATTTTTTATGGTAGGAAAAACAATGTCTGCACTCTTTGAGAAAAATGTTGTTATTATTAGAACCTGTTTTAAAGTAACTGCATGCATTCACATTCCAGTTTTAATTTGTTTAACTTCTAGAGAGTTTATCACTCATATTTCAGTCTTAAGTTGCTGAAACAGCTGCTTTTTTGCTCTTAATGCAAAGATCATGGTTGTATGTACAGTGTCTCCACTCTTGTTCTGCAGGTATGTTTTTTAATGCATGAGGACGATGAGAGCAGACATTGTTTACCTCTGACTTTTCCAGGAATAATATGATAAAACTATACAAGCAAAATTAAATTCAGCCTCAATAAAACTTATGATGTTAGTCAAAGTGTCTTTGCTCCCAATTTTATTCCACCAGAATGATTACAAACTCTTGATGAATATTAACTTTATTAGCTCTAAAGCAATTTGTTAAATGATAAAGATCTGCCATTTTTATTTTTATTTTTTTTGAACAAAGAGACAAAATATTATGTCAAAAGAATGTATGTGACAAGTCCTCAAGTCACTAAGTAGGCAAAACTAAGAGGTTTCTTTTTTATCCACTGTCTGATATTAATCTTTGAAATTATATCAAAGGAGAGAAACTTTTAACGTGAACCACAGAACTGCAGGACGTCAAGCCAGCAAATCTGTGATCCTGGAAAGCATCAACTGGATGTTAATGCATCAGAATACGAGATGTAAAAAAACACAGTAGTACCTGAGGATATCTTATCTGATACTAATAAGATGGCATTAAGATAGGGCTACAAAAATGAGCATGAATTTTCCAAACCTATAGAAGTGGGAATAGTGGGAGTGGTTTCTAGACTTTGGCATGAGGGAAACCTGCAAAGCTGTTGCAATGCCCATTGGATGATTGATTTTATTCAGCATGATATATGGCCCAGTGCATTAAGGGAAAAAACCAGGCATGTGCTTCAGATTTGTGATGTGAAAGTGACGGTTGATTTGAAACCAGAGCAGGGAGAGCAACTTCAAACTTTCTCAGCTCTTTTTGAACAGACATGACACAGCATTAGAAAAAAATATTAGACTTATATAATGTGGAATTTCCATTAAATGTTATTTTGTTGGTATAAATATAGAAAATGGATTAGCAGCAGTGGCAGCAGAGGAATGTAGAATTATCTCACCCATAGACATCTACGTCATCGCCGGCTGCTGCATCTCAGTTTTTTAGTGGAGAAGTCATCTCTTGTTCATTCTGATGCTGTGACCTATGTGCTTCTTCACCTCTCGTATCTGCTCCGAGGTCAAGCACACACAGAGCCCTCTCTGTCCGCCTGCTAGGTATTGCCAGTGTGAGAAAAAAAACACTTACTGTTCGGCAGAGGGGCCTCTCCTTTTACCCTCCGGTCTCTTTTGCTTTTTAGTGTGATAGATTCTTGTGCCGCTCGTTTAGGAGAAAACACGGTTGATAACACAAAGGGCTAGCTTTTGGTCATCGTCAAGTGAACATTTATTCCTAGTAAACCCATCATCTCACCCCTGGGCCTCCTTTTGTAAGGACACTGTAAAAGCGACATGGCTATAGAGGGTCCAATAGAGATGGGACGATTTGGATTGTGTGGGGTTGATGGGACATTAATCTGGCCTTGAATGTGGCCTTTATTTGGTGGATATCTGTAGTGGACAATTACAATCCATTGTTTAAGGAACATAGGCAACAAACCACTCGATCAACGGCACCAGTGCAGGGAAAAAATGTGGGCAACTGATCCATGTTCAGAATAACAAATACAAACGATGATGAAGATAAAAATGTGCACACGAGTTATTGCCATGATTTGTGGCTCATTGAGTTAACCTAGCTACTCACTGAGTGTGAATTAGTTCAAGTTAACCTGTGTAACTTAGCATGATGCAGAGTGAAATAGCTAGTTGGCCATTACACCATGTCACAGAGACAGTAACGTTAGAATGCTAAGTCTTGGTGTTAGCCAATTTAGTGCTAATTTATGAAGTTAGTCCACTAACCTAGCATGTTACAGCCTAAAGTAGCACGTGTGATACTAAGTTGTGGAGTTAGCCTTTGTACCATTGCAAAGACTATGATAGCCAAGTCTATACCATCCTAAATTTTGGACTAGCCTACTTAGTGCTAATTCATTGAGTTAGTCTTCTGACCTAGCATGTTACAGGTTAAATATCTTGTATCTTGCTAAGTTGTGGAGTTAGCTTATTTAGTTAGCTCTAAATAATAGAGTTACCCTAAATACAATGCATGATACTGGCAAACATCCTCAGTTATCATCAGTTAACAATTATATGGTCAATAACTCAGCCAACGTGCCTCACCAAGACTGCTTCTCATGGTTTGACCCTCAGAAGTTAACAACATACTGCTAAGCAAACAACGAGACAACTGTATTCAGCTTTTGATTCATCTGTTGCTAAACCCTGAGCAGAGCTCAGCTGAGTCTTGTCTGCAATTGAAAATTGAAAACAGAAAATTCTGTGTTTTATACAGGACGCCATCAGTCATAGCAGATTAGGAAGATGTGAGGGCCTTTAAAATGGACAAAACTTAAAGGGACTAAAATGAAGAGCATCTCTGTCTTTGATTGTGTCATGTACATTGGAAGAGTGTGTCGTTATGCTGTTTTGTCATTATGTTGTTTCTAACTGTTCATTCTCAAATTGGAGAAGATGTTTCCTTCATTTGCTTGTATTTTTGTGTGTTTGCATCTTTTCTGAAGCTGCAGTGTGTTGAGCTCTCATTGCCACTGTCACCATAGTTAGTGTGCCAGAGAGATGATAGAGATTTGAGCTCCAGAGGCCCAAAACTTGAGCTGCAGAGATTCTGACTGATCCTTGGATCTGAAGTCGTCCTGTGGGAACTACACCAGCACAAGTGGAGACGAGAGGCCTGTATGGATCTCTGTCTATTCTCTGATAGTTCAACACCCTGCTTAATAATGGATGTTGTTTTCCTATGCTCTGTGCTGATCTAATGCACATTAGGATCCTTTTAACCTAATGCAACCTGTCAGCCTTCAGCCATGACACTTTGCCGCCGACTCCACAGAGCAGACTAATGTTTTTGCTGTGGCCTCACAGTGATTTAGTTACAGTAGGCCTTGATTGGTAGTTAACTTTATGGTTTGCTCTTCTCTCTGGATTTTCAGTTTTGTCTGAGATGATTAAGTCTTAAATTTTATAAATTAAAGCTTTATTTATGCATCAGTTTTGTTTTTCTATCCTGATTAAATTGTGATTTTTGAGATTTTTTTTATTTAGGTCACACCTGACATTCTTTAAAAAGTGGTCTGATATGATTTGATTCGGTTTCATTTTAAGCCGTCATCCTAAGTGGAAACAGCTGATCCAGTCAATGGGCATCATTGTTTTTCGTAGCTCTGTTGCTTGATCATGCTGCAGCCGGGACCTCAGATCAAAACATGTGAGATATTTTAAGAATGATCTTTTTATTTGTCTTGTGATAAATAATGGGAAGCTTTTTTGCAAGTGAAGCATGTGAGCAAGAGATGTGTGCAACATGGACTCTGATACTGTATCTTGCAAGAGCTTTAGATGTGTTAGTGTGATTAAGATCTTTTTTCCTCAGGCAGTTTGCACATGTTGCTACTGTATCTTTATTTGTAAATCCTCTTCTACTGTACAGGGGATTTGAACATGTGAAGTTAGTTTTAACAAGCTTATATGGTATATTCACCTGTGTTGTATTGATGTGGTGACCATTAAAACATGATGTTGTTGCCGGACAAACACAGTTTATTCATTTTTTCAAGTATGAAGTAATAGAATGTCAGGAAGTCAGCTATAATTTGCTGTTTTAAGGTGTTTGAACCCATTTTAAACAGATATAGTTTATATTGTCAGTGCAAATAAGTTTAACCTTCCCTCATACAACTGTGTGATCATACAATTGTCTTGAGTTGACCTGTTTATGTGAATGCTTCCAAGTTATGAGCATGATAACATTTTGCTACGGTCTGTCTCATAAAGCATAAAAGCCACAGTACATCACCACTAAAGATGCCCCAAGAGGTTGTTGATGTTTAATCTAAGATATTTATGCAGATAGTTCTTTTCCTTTAGAAACACTCACATTTATTCTCAAACTCATGCCTATTCATTTACACAAAAGAAGGAAATGGATGTCTTGTCCTGAGCAGCGAATAATTTTGGTGATTCATTATTTCAACTTGCAGCATCCACCAAAAAAGGAGAGAGTTGCTGCTGTGTACCTTATCCTGTGAGTCAAAGAGTAGGAGGCTTTCAGTGGGTGTATGTGCATCTGCAATCTATCTTTAGCCAAAATATGCCAGCAGCGAGCAACGCACATCTCATACTTGTGAAGCCATGTCATGGGACCCCTCTCTCTCTCCCTCTCTCACTTTTTCTGCACGATTACAATCAGCATCGTTCAAAAATACTGTCCCTGTTGGCCTTTCCCATACTTTCAAGCAGCTTGTGTTATTTTATTTCAGCCTGCCCACAGAGTGGCTGATATGGAGACAATTTTGTCATCTGGGACGTGGGAAAGAGGATGGAGGGGGCGTTTGTACCACCATGGGAGCAGGCATAAGGACACGACCCTCTGAGATACACTAACACACATACATAGAAATGTGAGTGGGCATGAAGTTGTGAGATTGGGAGAGTAATCTTACAGTTTTTTTTTTTCAAGTACTGTTGTGGATTTGGACATGGGAAGATGACTACATCCCACACAAAGTCAGAAGTCATATGCTGCATTCAACACATATCTTATATGTCTGTTTGTGTGTGTGTGTGTGTGTGGGCATATCAAAATAGTTGAGTGTGGAAACTATGTGCAAAGGGTGGAAGGTCTTGTCTTGTTGCCAAGTAGTTATCAAAGGCTGGAAGATGGAGTGAACTCTCTCTGGAGTGAAACTGCTGAGGGAAGACCAAAGAGCTGCTTACTAAAGAGGGATTAGCCTCAGGTCAGTGAACCTGTTCTGCTCCTTACGGCTGAAGGCCCGCAGTTAAATCCTTACGGCTGTGTCTGAGACGCCTAGGAAATGATTTTGATGCTAGTCCAGCTCTCTTTAAGCAGTCCAAGAGTCTTGGCTATATTTAGGTCTTCATTGAAAAAACAAGTGTGTGCAGTTATGTCAAGAAACGGTCAAAACTGGGATGTAGTCTTTTCTTGGTTTGGAAAGAAAGATTCAATAGAAAACATTTATGAATCACTGGTATGAGGTATGATATTATAGTAAGAAGGCACCCTGAGAAAACATACAGTTATGAAACAGTTTAATGGGTGGTTTAAGTGATGATTTAGCAGCACTTTTGTTTTGTATGACTTAAACAAATTAGCCATAATGTTAAATAGCAAGTGTAGGACGTGCTGCTGTTGGATTTTATTACCTTCTGATGGAGACAAGCTAACTGGTTCTCAGTGTTTTCTCAGCCTTTATGCTAAGCTATTCTATCTGGCTGTCAGTCCGACTCACCTGATGTAGACTGCAGATATAAGACTATAATTGTACAGCTGAATTTTACTTCTCTTCCACAAGCTTCATGTTAATGCTTTGCAATCTGCATGTTGGACTAAGCACAACCCAAGACGGCTATGATTGGTTAAAGAAATTCGAACACATTGCAGAATTATTCCCCCAATGGCAGAATGTTTATCGTTGCAGCCAGACCTTTCTCCCAGGCTGACACCGTGCTGTGGAGATAAGGCTGGCTATGCATGACTGAGTAGCTGCTGGCTGTTTGATATATTCTCAAGAGTGGCATCGATCTTCTCCTCCAACTCTGGGCAAGAAAACTAATCAGTGCATTTCCAAAAAATTCTGAACTATTCCTCAAAGATAAATTGTTGATTCACTTCACTTTAAAATTTTTTTTTTTTTGTACCTGCCTTGAGCTATGCAGACAGTGTTTGCTTTTAGAGAGTGAGATCCATCACTTAATGCTGTGGATGAGACAGCTGCATTGCAGAGATGTCAGAATAAGATCAGTAATATTTTGTTGAAGTGACTCTTTTAACACATTTATAAGCTTCTCCTTCTTCTGGTGCTCATAAGTTGCTCTGCTTTATTCTAGTCGTTCAAAAAAGCAAGTGCCTTTGTACATGAGTGTACCTTACAAGAGACCCATCCACTGCTTAATTACTGTACCGATGTAACAGTTGAGTCGGGAAAAGCCCCCCTGAAAGATGGACTGGAGTCTGGCAGGCTGAGAACCGAGCCAGGTCTTGTCTGGGCTGATCACTACAACAGGTGGTCCGTTGAAAGAGAATCTGGAGTCTGATCACCAGGAGAAATCAGAGAGTGATGTGACTCCCTCCCTCTCTCTCCTGTTGTGTGGTCCACTCTGATCCTCTGTGTTTACATTCTTTGTATCCTCCGTCCTCTGCCTTTTGGAAACTGTTAATTCTGATGGCATGTTGAGTGGATACTGACGGCATTCGGCTCCAGCACCCTGGGGATGAACGTGTACGTGCATGTGTGTCAGTGTGTGTTAAGGAAAGTGTCTGGCAGATCAGTGTGACAAGTTGACCTTGTTTTCTCTCAGGCATCGCGGGAATGTGCATTTTGGTTGCTGCAGCTGTCCCTGTCCTTCTTATTGTCTCCGCACAAAGCAATTAAGAGGATCACCTGAATCCCTCACAGGCTCCATGCAGAGAAACACTCTGTGAGATTATCTGTATTATCAGTTATACTGTCAGTTTTTCCTTTGATCTATATTGTTCATTTTTTTAGATGGAAGATATAAGAATACAGGGCATTCTGATGTCCCGAGTGGTTAAAATGAATACCATGTAATAGCAAATGTAAAGGTTTGTTTCCTGCTGAGGACCCATGTTGCATGTCATGCCCCTGTCTCTCTCAATCGTTATGTCAAAAGATAAAATAGTTTCTGCTGTAATAATTTTCCAAAGTTGTAAAACATGTTTTTTATGTTATAAATGGTCATATAGGGTTCTGGCATCTGATGAGCTTTTAAAGTCATCAATCAGTAACTCAAACTGGACTTCCTGGATCATCATTTTTTCACCAAAACATTGAACAAATCACCCCATCAGCACAGCACCCTGCTGCTGTCCTAATGGAAGGATGATCTCCACCTAAACTCCTTCTAACACTCAAAGTTTTGTATCGTTTGCAAAAATATATAAAAATGAGAAAGGCAGTGAATCCATAAAGCTGCCCTGTTGAGTTTCATAGCAAACAAAAGCCATGTTAACAACAAAACGTGGACTTACTTGTAACAGCTTTGCTCCACAGCGCTACTAGTGGCCAAAAATTCAACAGTGTACTTTAATTAATTAATAAATAAATAAATAAAACTAATTTATGTTTAACATTTGATGTGTAACTGACCGAAAAGAATATCAAAATTGTAAGTGATCATTTTTCTGCCATTAGAGTCAACTTATGAGTTAACTGACAAACCATTTCTGCCCTAACAATATATCTAAAACCAGTTTGCTCAGACTTGTTTACATCAAATATTAAACACTAATAGCTAGCTAGCTTGAATCGATCAGCTACGTCTACTTCAGTAGACTGCGCTCTTGTTGTATTGGATCCATTTACACCTGAAGCTCCTTTAATTCCTCTTTAGTCCAGTTTCTAGCCGATACTTCTGTTTAGTGCTGTTGGCCAGTCCTTTTTTCTTCAGAAGAGTTACTGTGTGCAGCCAACACATCTGAGAAAGAGCCCCCCCCTCGGTTCCTGAGGCCAAGGTCGCAACAAGACTAGTTTCAGAAGTGTCCTCACTTGATGTAGCTTCAATAAGGTCACTAGAGTTCTCATTAATAAATGAAAGCCTTGCTAACTGGTAACAACTAATGCAAGCAAACAGGATAAAAAGAAACATGCATATTCATTAATAAAGTGTAAAACACACTTGGGTCTAAGAGTCTGATGTCGGGAGGGTTTATGGAATGATTCCTAATGAGCACCGTCTTTTAATGTGGATCAAAGACGCTTTGAAATCTCTGCAGAATCGCAGCCGACGGGATCGTTAGCTGTGTCTTTAAAATGGTGTAAAAAAGTTTCAGTATTTCAAAATAATGGCTACGCATATCTTTCATATTTATTAGTCATTCTTTTATTTGAGTGGCTAATTTATGGCCCAGCCATTCAAATGATGGGGAATTGTGTCTGTTGTGCCAGGAGCTGTGCGGGGGATTCATGAGTCAGTGAGGGTCCTTTTTTTTGTAAAAATGCCTTAACGAAGCCAAGAGCCCTGTGTGATGTGAGTCTAAATGCCCTGTGGTGCGTCACAGGGCAGATGTGATTGATGAACGTGTGATGGAGCTTTTAGTGTATACAATTTCAAGAGATTCTTGTAACATTCCTTTGCACGACACAGCTGAAAAATGAAGTGGGGCTACTGTTGTGCTAATGGATCCATGAGGAAGGAAACATGAGAGGATGATAGCTTTTTGTAGGAAAAAAAAATCCCCAACTAGTTTGACTGATTTGATTGATCTAAGAGAAAACAGTTCAACCTTTTCATGGCTTCAACTTCTACACAGTGAGTCAGAAAACCTCTTATCACCGGATTTCTTCAAGCAGATATGCTGAGAATCACAGAGCTGCTGAGAGGAGGAACTCCACCCTGCTCAAATATGCAAAGCAGTCAAAGATGCATCTTTCATAACATGATTTATAAAGTTCATATCCTGCAATTTGACGGTAGAAATGATGGTGCATGGTCATGGAGTGCTATTTCTGATGCTATTTTGAACTTCTCTCCGTATTGTTCTTCTTACCACATCAGGTGAAAGTTGTTATCTTCGGCTTGATAACATTTCCTTCCCTCCGCAAGATACTGCAAGTGTGCCATTGAGGGATTACTGTGATAAATGTCAGAGGCCACAGCAGCTCTCAGAGAACCTAACACCCACTTCATCGCACGTCTGTCTGCCACCCTGATTTCTGGCTTTTCATTCTCTCTCCTCTCCTGCTTGCCCTTTATCTGTTTTCTCATGTTAACTCTACCCTCTCTATTCACCCGTCTCAGATCTATTTACATCTGTACAAAGAGCAGCCTGACTGAGGCACTGTTTTCCCATGCTCCCTCTCTCTCTCTCTGTCTCTGTGTCTCACCCTGTGCTGAAGTAGAGCTGCTGCTATTTCTGGTGCCAGTCGGGTCAGTGCTCTGCAACTCTGCTGTATCATGTAAGCAAACAAGCTTGATAGGCCATTGTTATTCTTAGATGTGACAGAGCTGGAAACATGTCCCCGGGTTGTCGCCTCATTTTACTGCCGTGTTTGAGGGGAAATATTTGGTTCAAAATAAGACACACCGGTGCATGCATGCTGTGTTTTTCGGTGATGATTATAATCACGCTTCCACGTGTTGTCAGGAGTGCTATTACTGTACCTAACAGCATTAGCGAGTGGGTCATAGCAGGCAATTAAAACTCAGTTCATGACCGAACACTTGGACACACAAACAACACACACACAAATATGCATACACATACACATAAACGAGAAAACTATCTTTCCTTCCTTTTAATAGAAAATTTATACTCAACCTTTCATGGTTTAGTGGAGCCTCAGCCTTTTTTTTTTTTTTGGAGGACAAGCCAGAAGTAAATTAAACATAAATTGGAGTCTGAGAAGAGAAGAATCCTTGCTATGTAAATATTAATACAGTACCTTCAATTCTAACCTTATGATAGAGGGAACAGATTATATAAGCACTCTGTAATGCAAACAAAACCGTGTACCCCCTCTTTGTAGGTTAATGGATTTTGAACTGAATAGTTATTTTTTCAGAAAGCTCAAAGGAGGCTGTTAAATCGCTAAAATCAGTGGACGGAAACCAGTGAATGAAACACAGCAGAGTAGGATGTGTTTAGTGCTGGTTCGCTGTGGGACAATTGCTAACCGTGTCATAATGTGTTTAGTGCTGAAGTCGAGTTTCCAGTTCAGATCGGTAGTCAGATACAGCTTGAAGACATGAATGTGTGTGAATGTGTGTGTGTGTGTGTGTGTGTGTGTGTGTGTGTGTGTGTGTGTGTGTGTGAGACTTCCAGACAGACAGGCGGAAAAATCCGAGGTTGTGCCTGTGTGTAAGTGTGTAAGTGTGTGTGTGTCTGCTTTCCCTTAACCTCAGCGATCACCCTGTCAGCTGCTGCTGCTGCTGCTTTGATCTGATTCTTTTTTCACAGGTTTTGAGACCTGCTTTCTTCATGTTTTTTTCCCCACAGGCAGCTAGAAAAGCCAATGTCAGTCTGTCCATCCACATGAAAGATACACTGACAGCTAGCGGTCAGGTCGATATAAAATCTGCTCTTGATATTCAAAATGATTCTGGTGACCTTCTGACCTTTCCTCTAGCAGCATAATCAGGCCACATTTTCTACCTTTTAGACAAAAAAGTCTAACATAAACACCAGATTTACATGATATTTTTTTAGTATATCTAAGAATGAAGTGTCATCATCATTTCACACCCTGCTTGTTCTTTTCTATCGCCTTGCCGTCAGATCAAAACCCCAAGGTTCAATGCAAGATGTTTCTTTGACTACTTTAAATTTGCTGAGCATGTTTGTGCTCGGGGCTGCACGGTGGCTTGGTGGTTAGCAGCAGTGCCTCACAGCTAGGAGGTACCTGGTTCGCGTCCCGGTTTGGGCGCATGGGATCTTTCTGTGTGGAGTTTGCATGTTCTCCCTGTGCAGCGTGGGTTCTCAC